>CM050166.1:213943891-214281391 GCA_027410445.1 Discoglossus pictus | reverse complement strand
GTCTGTCTCCATGTCTCCCCTCCTGTCTCTCTGCCCCTCCTTCCTGTCTCTCTCTTTCCCTCTCTCCTGTCTCTCTGTCCCTCCTTCCTGTCTGTGTTTCTCTCTGACCCTCCTTCCTGTTTGCCTTTCTCTCTGTCCCTCCTTCCTGTCTGTCTCTCTGTCTTTCCTGTCTCTCTCTCTCTATGTCCCTCCTGTCTCTCTCTCTCTCTGTCCATTCTTCCTGTCAGTCCTGCTCTCTGTCCCTCCTTCCTGT
Source organism: Discoglossus pictus (assembly GCA_027410445.1). NCBI lineage: Eukaryota > Metazoa > Chordata > Amphibia > Anura > Alytidae > Discoglossus > Discoglossus pictus. Next base: position 214,281,138 of record CM050166.1, on the reverse strand, counting down.
CAGTCTCTCTCTCTGTCCCTCCTTCCTGTCTGTCTCTCAAGCAGTCCCTTCTTCCTGTCTGTCTCTCTGTCCCTCCCTCCTGTCTCTCTGTCCCTCCTTTCTGTCTCTCTGTCTTTCTCTGTCACTCCTTCCTGTCTCTCTCTATTTCCCCCCTCCTGTCTCTCTTTTCCTCCTTCCTGTCTGTCTTTCTCCCTTTCCCTCCTTCCTGTATCTCTCTCTCAATGTCCCTCCTGTCTCTCTCTCTCTCTATCCCTCCTGTCTCTCTCTCTGTCCCTCCTGTCCCTCTCTGTGGCCCTCCTCTCTCTCTCTCTGTGTCCCTCCTGTCTCTCTCTGTGTCTCTCCTGTCTCTCTCTGTCTGTGTCCCTCCTGTCTCTCTGTCTGTCCCTCCTGTCTCTCTCTCTTTCTGTGTCCCTCCTCTCTCTCTCTCTGTCCATCCTGTCTCGTTCTCTTTCTCTGTCTGTGTCCCTCCTGTCTCTCTCTCTCTGTCCATCCTGTCTCGTTCTCTTTCTCTGTCTGTGTCCCTCCTGTCTCTCTCTGTGTCCCTCCTGTCTTTCTCTGTGTCCCTCCTGTCTCTCTCTGTTTCTCTCCTGTCTCTCTCGCTCTGTCTGTGTCCCTCCTGTCTCTCTGTGTGTCCCTCCTGTCTCTCTCTCTTTCTGTGTCCCTCCTCTCTCTCTCTCTCTCTGTGTCCCTCCTGTGTCGTTCTTTTTCTCTGTCTGTGTCCCTCCTGTCTTTCTCGGTGTCCCTCCTGTCTCTCTCTGTGTCCCTCCTATCTCTCTCTGTGTCCCTCCTGTCTCTCTCTCTCTCTCTCTCTGTGTCCCTCCTGTCTCTCTCTTTCTCTGTCTGTGTCCCTCCTGTCTCTCTCTCTGTCTCTCCCGTCTCTCTCTCTCTGTCCCTCCTGTCTCTCTCTCTCTCTGTCCCTCCTGTCTCTCTCTCTGTCTGTGTCCCTCATGTCTCTGTCTGTTTCCCTCCTGTCTCTCTCTCTGTTTGTGTCCCTCCGGTCTGTGTGTCCTTCCTGTCTCTCTTTCCCTCCAGGCTGTCTCTCTCACCTCAGTCCCCAGCATGTCTTCCAGTCCCTCCACAGGGAGGAGTTGAAAGCAGCCGAGGGAGGAGATGAGAGCAGCTGGGGGGAGGAGTTGATAGTAGCCAGGGGAGGGTTTAAGAGCAGCAGGGGAGGGGTTAATAACAGGAGGGGAGGAGCTAAGAGTGACAGGGGAGGAGTTAAGAGAGGCGGGCGGGCGGAGGAGCTGAGCGGGGCAAAGTCCTGCGAGCATGAATTTTGGTTTGAGCAGGATTACAACAACTCATTGCGAGCCCCGGAAACCCGCAGCGCATTGTCCTCCCAAACAACTGATATGTGCGGGTCGCTTATTGTAGCAGAGCTCCCTCCTGTCTCTCTCTCTCTCTCTCTCTCTGCCCCCAGGCTGTCTCTCTCTGTCCCCAGGCTGTCTCACACCTCAGTCCTCAACATGTGTCTCGGTGCCTACCCAAGCTCTCTCGGTGCAGGATGGGACTGTGCATGGTGCAGACTGGTAAGGTACTACGGGCTCCTGAAGGGTGACTTCCGTCAAGAGCAGGAATATAATTCCGGCAGGCTGTGTGTGAGGGGGCGGGGGGAGGTGCTGGGACAATAGCAAGAGGAAGTAGTTTAGAGCAGCCGAGGGTGAGAGATGTGCGAGTCAAAGTCCTGCGGACCTCACGATGAGCGCCTGCCTACAGCGCTCATTGCAGCTGGGGGTGATGCAGGTTTTAACATTGCATTAGCAACAACTTTTGGCAAGCCCACACTGCTCACAACTATATATGTGATGTGATGATTGCAAAAGTTTAATGAGCATGATAGAATAGTGACAAATTTGTTGTATACTTATTAAATGTTAAGAGAAGGGCATTTTATAATTCTCTTTTTCAGAAGATCTCATCCGTAATTAAGATAAAAAGTGATAGGAAATAATTTTATATACACAGTAGCTTTATATGCAGTACTATTTAAACACAAGGAAGAGGAGCTGATGGGAGTTTAGCTGATCAGAGCTGGTTAATGACAAGTAGCCACTGTCTGTTATGTATATTTATATAATTGTTTATTGGATTAATCCAGTGATTCCCAGCAAGTGGGTTAAGATATATGGTTGAAATGTCAGTGTCCTAATATGCATACTGGGTTCGCTGGTGGTCCAGAATTAAAAAGATTCTGTGCTTTCACCACTGCGACCTGGGTTTGATTCCAATCAGGGAACCAAGAGGTCACAGCACCCTGAAACCATTCAGGGTTTGGCCTGGTCAATACCTGGATGTTTGACCACCTTGTCAGACACGACTGAACGACACAAACACAGAAACAATATGCATACTATACAGGAAGAAATAAAAGTATATTTAATGGCAACCTTGTTGGTTATTTTCTTTTCTAATTTGCTTAAAAATGATAACACTGGTCAACAAAATGTTACTTTTTTTGTCTCAAGTCAAAATAGGCAAACCTTATAGTATTTTTTGTGCTGAATACAAATATCTTTTTAGAATTTCTCTAACACGTCAGGATTTTTAAAGACAGTGATTTAGCTGTCGTACTGTGAGTTGTTATGCAATGTTAAATATTACGGGCCTCGCAAAGGCACTCATTGGTGACCGGGGGACTTATTTAGGTGAGCACCGCAGGCTCTCATTGCGAGGCCCGTAGTACTTAGGCTGCAATGAGCGAGCCCCGAGGACTTAGGACCGAAGCCCGTACATGCAACAGCAGGCCTCGCAAACTGAGCCCCGGTTGCGGGGCTGTACTAAATTACACATTTAATGGCCGAACCATGGAACTGGAAAGACCAGCAAAAAAAGCCAAATATGCCTCAAATGTACTACTTACACACTCACACACAGCACAGGGGAGAGCCAGGCAGCCTATGAGTGAGGTTGAAAGTGATTTTGAGTCATATTTGCAGTTTTTCCCCAATTGAAAATCGCCTAAGCAAGAAAATAAATGGCGCTCAAAAAAACCTAACAAGATTAAAACGAGACCGAAGGCAGTAAAAAAGAGCCTGAAGCCAGTAACTCTAAACTCAAGCCAGTAACACTGAACCCAAGTCAGTAACACTCATCAGGAGGCCCCTAAGCTACACGGGGGGGGGGGGGAGAGGCTTGCCATGAGCTTCGAAGGTGATCATTGAAAAGCACCAAAGTAGTGATGTCGCGAACATCAAATTGAAAAGCACCAAAGTAGTGATGTCGCGAACATCAAATTTTGGGTTTGCAAACAGCGAACATGAACTTCATCAAATGTTCGCGAACATCGTCGACCGCCATAAACTTCAATGGGCAGGCGAATTTCAAAACCCACAGGGACTCTTTCTGGCCACAATAGTGATGGGAAAGTTGTTTCAAGGGGACTAACACCTGGACTGTGGCATGCCGGAGGGGGATCCATGGCAAAACTCCCACGGAAAATTACAAAGTTGATGCAGAGTCTGGTTTTAAGCCATAAAGGGCATAAATCACCTAACATTCCTAAATTGTTTGGAATAACATGCTTTAAAACATCAGGTATGATGATGTATCGATCAGATAGTGTAAGGGTTACACCCGCTTCAAAGTAACAGACCAATCTCCCCGTTTAATGCACCGCAAACAACTGCAAACAGTCCCTTTGCACAACCGCAAACTCCCCATTTGCACAAGGTTGGATACCAAGCTAGCCATGTCCCGTTCCTTGTCCTCACTGATGTCATTGAAGGTCTCTTCCTCCACTCAGCCACCAAGGGTCCCTGAAAGGTGACAACAAGCCCCCTGGGACGCCTGCTGTGTTTGGTCTTCCCCCTCCTAAAAGCCACCTTCCTCCTCTGACTCCTCTTCTTCAGACTCCCAGAGTCTGGGGGCTTCCACTGCCCAGCATGGAATATTATACACAGGTCAGAGTCTGGGGGCTTCCATTGCCCATCATGGAATATTATACACAGGTCAGAGTCTGGGGGCTTCCACTGCCCAGCATGGAATATTACACACAGGTCAAAGTCTGGGGGCTTCGACTGCCCAGCATGGAATATTATACATAGGTCAGAGTCTGGGGGCTTCCACTGCACAGTATGGAATATTATACACAGGTCAGAGTCTGGGGGCTTCTAATGCACAGCATGGAAGATTATACGCGTTGCCTCTGTCTGCGTTATTATAAGGTGTGTACTGTTAAGTAGTACTATTCCTATCGGTTTAATCGCTGTTATGTCCACTATCAGGGGACGTGTATATGGCATGGATTTTTGGAAGCGGGAGATGGAAAAAGATGCTTGGTCGGTCCTCCCACTTCAAATTTCGGCCACTGCGCGTGCAATCTAAGGTGCCACCAGATATGAGTGTCACTGTGCACTGGCAAAAGTTGGCAGAGTAGATGCAATAGGCTTCACACACACGCCTGTAGGCAGGCAATTGCTATTCAATCTATTACAGTCAAAAAAGTGTTGTTTTATGTCACTGTACACTACGGTTGCACCAGTTATGACGTATCACTGTGCACTGGCAAAAGTTGGCAGAGTAGATGCAATAGGCTTCACACACACGCCTGTAGGCAGGCAACTGATATTCAATCTATTACAGTCAAAAAAGTGTTGTTTTATTTCACTGAGCACAATATAAGCTGTTAGGTGTTAGCCTGTCACACACACACGCTGGCAGGCAGGCATATGCAATTAGATTACACAAAAAAAAATTATAAAATAAAATAAATGATGTTCTAGCCCTAAAAAAGGGCTTTTGGGTTGCTGTCCTTCAGATGGAAGGCCCTGGAAGGGAGTGTATGCTGCTGATTGGCTGGAATGTGTCTGCTGACTGTGAGGTGCAGGGTCAAAGTTTCCTCAATGATAAAGAATAGGGGGCGAACCCAAAAGCGCATGTGTTCGCCGTTCGCTGCGAACGCGAACATGCAAAAATCGCTGCGATTGACAGGCAATTCCCTAGTCACATTTAATAGTTGTCAAACTGCGATTTGTTGTCATGCTTGCGAGCCTCGCAAAGCATTGAAGACTTCCAAGCTCGCAGGACTTAGGCAATGAGCGCTGAAGCGAGGCGAGCAGTTGAGGCATTGAACCATGCGGGACTTAGGCTGAAATTAGCAGCCCCGTCACACATGCAAGCTCGGAGGGGGAAATACGACCTTGAAAAAATACGAATTTAACAGCCGAACCGAGGAAGTCGAAAAACAAGAGAAATAATAAAAAAAACCATAAAAACACACTTATACACAGCACAGGGGGAGAGGCAGGAATTCTAGGAGTGAGGTTGCAAGCGATTTTGAGCCTTATTTGACGTGTTTCATCACTCGAAAATCGGTTAAGCGAGAAAAAAAATGGCGCCCGAAAGAGGTAAAAAAAAATCAAAACTGGAGGAAAACAAGGCTGAGCAAAGCCAGACACGCAGGACTTAGAAAATACACCACGGCAAAGACAGTAACACTTACACGAACAACGCCAGGCACGCAGGACTTAAAAATATCTTCGACGGCAAAGACACTAACACTCACACCAACAACGCCAGGCACGTGAGACTTTGAAATTAAAACAAACGGCAGTCAGCGTCCCCACACAAACAGTCAGCAGAGACACAGAAGAGAAACACACAGGGAAGGCACAGGAGGGAGATGCTGGAAAGAGACACTTGGCATTCCCAAGCATACAACTTGCTGGTTAATGTACAGTAGGTGGGAGGAAAGGTTCTCAATGAGCGCCAAAGGTGCTCAGAGAAGCAAAAACCTCACATTGTGTGGCAAACAGCATTGCCTGCCTTACAATTTTATGCCCGCCATTTTTTTGAAGGGCAATTCGCTAGTTACATATATTTACAATACGTACATATGTACATAGTAAAGTATCCCTCTTAAGGGTCCAACAGTAATCAGCAAGCATTGCTGGACTCCACTTGCCCTGGTACCGCTTTTCCATTTTGGAAATGTTCTGGTGGAATTGTTCACCATGTTCATCGCTGACTTCTCCAAGATTTTCTGGGAAGGAATCCAGGTGCGAATGCAAGAAATGGATTTTCAAAGACATGTTACATACCATGGTCTTGTAAGATTGCAAAAGATCATCCACTATTTCTTGGCAGTTGTGTGTCTTATGATTCCCTAAGGAGTTCTGGCAAACACTCTTGAAAGATTTTCATACAGCCTTTTCAGCCTGGTTCAACTGACTATCAAAGGTTTCATCTTTAGTCAGTTGTCTTGTTTGAGATCCTACAAAGATCCCCTCTTAAATATTTGCATCAGTAGTCCTTGGAATTTTTTTTCTTAAATATGTAAATCCAGGTCCATTTTGATCCATCACTTTGACAAAGTTCTTCATAAGACCAAGCTTTATATGGAGTGAAGGTAGATACACTTTTTCTGGATCAACGAGTGGTGTATTGACAACATTCTTCTGTCCTGGTGTTAGTGATGTTCATTTTGGCCATTGTTTGAGTGTAATGATTTCTTTGATCTCTGCTGTACCACTCACAAAGAAAACCGCTGTACTTTGTGTAACCAAGTTGTAGCCTAAGCAAAAAAGCGACTTTTAAGTCACCACAGATATTCCATTTGTATTATTATTATTGTTTATTTGTAACGCGCCAACATATTCCGTAGAGCTAGTATTCCGTAACTTGTATTCATCCTATTTAATTTTTTCAAGCACAAGTTTCATGCTCTCATAAGTTTCTTTGATATTGGCAGCATGAGCTAGTGGAACTGATGGAAGCTTTCACGCAAACTTGAGAAGAATCGATAAATAAACGACAAACCTCTGTTTTGTACTCATGACCAAGTGCTTCCATGAGAGAATAAACATCATTGTAAAAAACAAGTTCATCTTCAAGGGAAAATAAATCCTTAAAGTCACTATGCCTATCTCTAAAAGTACAAACTTTAGTTTTCTTATGGAGAAGATTTCAGCCTTTCAACCTGGAGCTGAAAAGTTCTGCTTGGTTTATATAGGTTCAAGTCTCAGATGAGGTCATTGAGATCTCCTTGGGTAAGGAAATGTGGTTGTAACGATGAACAGGAAGCCTTACAAGTTTGATCAAGCCTTATATAATCATCACCATGCTCTACAGGATCTCTTTCTTGTTCACCATCACTAAGTATTACTTCTTCTGGTGGCGTTGGCACAGGCAATTCTTCCCTATGCAGCACTGGTCTGATGGCAGATGGTAAATTTGGATACGTCACAGTGTGCTTTGATTTAGAACTGATGCCTGAAATGTTTGTAAGACAGAAGTAACAATCTGTGGAGTGATCTTTTTGTTCTCGTCAAATCATTGTAACAGCAAAATTCATGTGCTGAGAACCCATTCACCAACTTGTGAGTAGTCTGATAAAAGAGGGGACCAACTTTTATCTTGGTCACCGACTTTGCATCCAAATTAAAGCTCATAACACTTCTTAATAAGTGTAGTAAAACCACGTTTATGATTTTTAAATATCACCTCACCGCAATTGTAGCAAAATGAGTTTGGATTATTAATACAATTTCTTGGTATTGTTCAACTTTGTATTATGAACATAAACAGCCTTATTAAATTGCAATTCGGCAAATTGAAAAGGGCTCTATTTAGGCACATAGCATATTTTTTACAGAAGTTTTTAGTTAGTGAACTTCTATCCAAAAACAAGATCTTCACTAACTAAAAACTTCTGTAAAAAAAATATGCTATGTGCTTAAATAGAGCCCTTTTCAATTTTTCCGAAACACAATTTAATAAGGCTGAAAATGTACATCGAACTACACAAATAACAGATACTCATAGCATTAGATGTTTCAAGAAAGAACTATTTCCACCAACTGGCCAGGGGAGCTGACTCATACAGTAAAGAAGTAAACATGTGACTCATCACACCTCAACCGTCAACGACCATCATGTGACAGAATATGACTCAACTGTTTATTACTCTGGGCCCTTTGTATGCTGACTAATCAGTAAAATATACAACTTAAAAATAAAAATGTAAAATAATATTAGGATTTTACTGATAAAAAATGTACATATATTAATGCTGTACTAATCTGTTATACACCACAATCTATTATATTAAAGAGGACGTAACTTTAATACTATGGATGATAGAACAATTCTGAGACCATTTAGCACAACACTTATTTGCTCTGAGACAAAATCTTTGTCGGCCACTGTAATGTATACTTGCAGCATTAGCCAGAGTATATAAAGAAGATTTTATTCTGAGTACAGTTTTACATGTCTCCCTTTTTAGGTAATCAGTAAATTACACTAGAACACACACGTATAGCTATAATTTTAATTTGATGTATTCTTACATTATATCTGCACCTTAATGTAGTTGTGAATGCCATTTCCATAGACAATTACAGCATTGTAATTGGCACTAATGGCATGGGAAAACTCAGTAAATTAGGCATGTTTAACACATAAATTGTTAATTGACTTTAGCTTCCATGAATTTGAGGGTATTTAAGGTGAAAATGAAGTGCTAAATTAACACAGTTACACTTACAGAAATTCACCAAATTTAGTCATGCATTTGTGTACATTTAATGCAACACTTTAGGGTGTTTGGATAGTAAGTCATAGATTAATTTGCATACTTGAGTTTCTCTAAAGCAAATGATTAATTTTGTGCAGTAGAAAGTTTAATATGAGTCAGTAATCTGGACAATAAAATTATATCATTTATAAAGATCATTTTCAGAAGATACTAGTTAGTAAGTGTGCTATATTAAACAACTCTTCATTCTTATCTTGAAATAAAAAATGAATACACATCAAGAAATGAAGCAAACTTGTTACTGGAAATACCAGGATAATAGGTCTATATAAAAATCTTGTGATATTACACAAGCTTTGACAACGGTACAATATTGTGATTTTTAATTAGATTTACACATTATTAAAACATGATCTTTTAAAATTCGGCCTAGCACATTTACAACCTTATTAAATTGCAATTCGGCCAATTGAATAGGGCTCTATTTAAGCACATAGCATATTTTTTTACAAACATTTTTAGTTAGTGTAGACCTTGCTTTTGGATAGAAGTTCACTAACTACTTAAGTCGAAAAAATAATGCTATGTGCTTATATAGAGCCCTATTCAATTAGCCGAATTGCAATTTAATAAGGCTGTTACTTTTTTATATCTGGTATTGTTATTTACCTCTCAAACACTTTTTCTGTTAACTTTATTTAAAATAGCTAAATTATTGTGAAACCGTGGAGACTGGTTATGGAGAGACAAAAAATATGTCTTATTTAGCTACTCTCTTCTTCTCTCTACAGTGGCCACACCCATAGATATTAGCGAAAGCAGGTAGGTGGTCATCTTGCTCTCTTTGCTGAACCTTCTAAAACCTTCAACTTATACTATTCTTCTCATTCTTTTTTTGTGTTCATCCAGTTAATTTCTTCTGTGTTTTGCTGTTACCTCTTATTTCCATGGAATAATATATATTTTGTATTTTGTTTTCCAAAATATTTTAATATTCTAAATGACCACCAGGGTGGAAATGACCTAAATCAAATGAGCTCAGCCTCTAAAATCTTTTATTTCTGGCTATATATTTTCAGACTTTACTGTCCATTCCACAGCTCCCATAAGAAAAGAACTGAGGAAAGTTAATTTGTATATCACTACTGAGCTTTCACATTGCACACATAGATCTAACCTATGGGAAATGTAATCAAAGTAATGTAATAATATATGCTTATATTTCCTGGGAATTTTACATAACATTTTTTAATGAAACATGCAAATAGTATCTTGAATGTAACATACATCCTCTCCATTATGCACTAGTATATCATATGCACTTTATTGTACCACACGGTTTCCTTTAAATTGAGAATGAATGTTACTAATAGTAGATAGTATGTATCAATAATCAAAAAAATATCAAACATTATAAAGTAAAGTATGCGATAGCTTAAAGCAACAGCACACGCACTTCGTGAAAATACCATAAATAGTAGTTTAGAGTGTTATATAATGTTAACCCTTTCAATACCAAGCTTTCCATTGGGAATACTTTGTAAATTACTTACGTTCTCATCTCTCTGGTCTTGAATGAGCTATGTATTATTATTTAAAATAGTAATTTGAAACATAGTCTTTATCTACTAATATGAGTATTAATATGAGTACTACATTAATATAAATTTGGTGTTTTGTGCACTTGTTTTCTTAACACAGCAGACCATTCCTGATGTCATCTCTTTAAAAAATAGAAAAATGAACTATTTTGAGAAGAGCATAAATACTATAACAAAATGGGCCACACACATTAAATGGTTAATTATTGGAGAACTCATACAGCCGCATTAAATTTCCCCAACTTGTAAAACCGTAGCCCGTAACGTAGCCCGTAAGACTTATGGCTATTAAATTGGCCTCTTAAAGCTACCCGCAAATTACCTGCGGGTTAAAGGCGGAAAAATCCTACGGGATGTTGAAATCTGAACTCCACAAATCCTTTGATCTGTCAAGCCCATAACTGTTACGTTCCAATATTGTTATTAAATTGCAGCGTATTCCCAAAGTTGCCCTGGCGTTCAAGCCGGTAACCAGCAAATGGAGGCAAAAATATTACTGCCTTCAAAAAGGACCCACAAAGGGTTTACAGACAAATTCCCAACACTGTAAAAGACAATATAAACAAACCAGTGGACTTTAAAATATGGGGAAAGAATGGAAAGGCATTACGATTACTTGCACAACAATCCCCAAATAAAAAATAGGCATTAAATATAAAAATATTGTATTTCATCATAAGTTGGAATGTTCATGCATATGCCAATATGATAAGCTTTGCTGCAACATGCATAAAGCTATTAAAGACACACTACCTGATTAAACTGCAACACAAAAACATGAAACTGATGCCATATTAAAGATACATGTAACTGAGCTGGATTATGAGTGTATCTTATAGAGGAACATGTATAGTGTCTGAAAAGAAAATTCAATTAAACCACTTAAGTTTGCTGAAATTCTTGCTATTACAAAGAGTTTTCTCTCAATGTTGACACCCCCTGAAATTTCCAGGAAAAATTTGCATATCTTATATAATGTTTCTTTTTTGCCTGGGGACTGTGCAGGCATGCTTAGTTAGCACCTGTAGTCTGCCCTGTGGGAAGTCACATGATGTCAGACACTTTCCTTTCCTTTAGATTTCTGTCCCTTCATTCACTGACTGTTTTATCTACATCCCAGGTGATACTCTCCCCAGCCCCAGATAATTGCCCCACAGCCTCAGAGAATTGCCCTGTGACCTCCCCCAGCCCCAGAGAATTGCCCCTTGACCTCCACCAACCGCAGAGAATTGCCCCCAACTCCAGAGAATTGCCCCCAGCCCTAGAGAATTGCCCTGTGACCTCCACCAACCCAAGAGAATTGCCCAAACCCCAGATAATTTCCCCCAGAGAATTGCCCTGTGACCTCCCCAAGCCCCAGAGAATTGCCCCGTGACCTCCACCAACCCCAGAGAATTGCCCCCAACCCCAGAGAATTGCCCCCAGCCCCAGAGAATTGCCCTGTGACCTCCACTAACCCAAGAGAATTGCCCCAACCCCAGATAATTGCCCCCAGAGAATTGCCCCATGACCTGCAACAACCCCATAGAATTGCCCCCAACCCCAGAGAATTGCCCTGTGATCTCCACCACCCACAGAGAATTGCCCCTCAACCCCAGGGAATTGACTGCCAGCTCCAGAGAATTACCCTGTGACCTCCGCCAACCCCAGAGAATTGCCCCACAGCCCCAGAGAATTGCCTGGGGACCTCCACCAACCCCAGAAAATTGCCCCCAACCCCAGAGAATTGTCCCTTGACCTCCCGAGCCCCAGTAAATTGCCCCCAGCCCCAGTGAATTGCTCTGTGACCTCCCCCAGCCCCAATGAATTGTCCCATGACCTCCCCAACCCCTGATAATTGCCCCCAGCCCCAATAAATTGCCCCAAGACCTCCATCAACCCCAAAGAATTGCCCCCAATCCAGTCAATTGCACCCCTGCCCCAGAGAATTTCCCCAGCCCAGGATAATTGCCCCTGCCCCAGATAATTTCCCCCCCAGCCCCAGAGAATTGCCCTGTGTCCTCCACCACCAATAAAGAATTGCCCCCACCCCCATAGAATTGCCCCCAGCCCCAGAGAATTGCCCCCTAGCCCCAGAGAATTGCCCCGAGACCTCCATCAACCCCAGAGTATTGTCCCCCAACCCCAGTGATTTGCCCCCAGCCCCATAGAATTGCCCAGTGTCCTCCCCCAGCCCCAGTCAAATGCCCCCAGCCCCAGTGTATTGCCCAAGTGACCTCCCCAGCCCCAGTGAATTGCCCCCCAGCCCCAGTAAATTGCCCTCCAGCCACAGATAATTGCCCCACAGCCCAGATAATTGCCCAGTGAACTCCCCCAGCCCCAGTGAATTGCCCTCCAGCCCCAGTGAATTGCCCTTTGACCTCCCCCACACACAGATATTCACACACACACATAATCACTCACACAGACATACACACTTTAACTCATACAGATACGCACACTCACTCACTCACACAGACACGCACACTCACTCACACAGACACACACAGAGACACACACATACTGACACACAGAGACACACACACATAAACACACACACATGCTGCCACACACACGCCGACAGAAGAACACTGACACACACATGTAGGGACACACACACTCTCACACACAGAGACACACACTAAAACATACACACTGACCCACACACTCGCATACTGACACACACACAGACACACACTGAGACACACTCAGAGACACACACACACATAATCACTCACACAGACATACACACTAACACAGACATAACACTCACTCACTCACACAGGCACACACAAAGACACACACATACTGACACACAGAGACACACACACATACTGGCACACACACTGACAGACACTTGAAACACACACTGACACACACAGAGACATACACATGCTGCCACACACACGCTGACACAAGAACGCTGACACACACATGTAGGGACACACACTCTCACACACAGAGACACACACTGACACATACACTCTCACACACAGAGACACACACATACTGACACACAGAGACACACTCACATACTGACACACAGAGACACACTCACATACTAACACACACACTGACATACACAGAAACACACACAGAGACACACACATGCTGCCACACACACGCCGACAGAATAACGCTGACACACACATGTAGGGACACACACTCTCACACACACTCTCACACACAGAGACACACACTAACACATACACACTGACACACACATGCTAAAACACACACTCGCATACTGACACACACTGACACACACTGAGACACACTCAGAGACACATACACACTCACACAGACATACACACTCACTCACACAGACATACACACTCACTCACACAGGCACACACAAAGACACACACATACTGACACACAGAGACACACACACATACTGACACACACACTGACAGACACAGAGACACACACATGCTGCCACACACACGCCGACACAAGAACGCTGACACGCACATGTAGGGACACACACTCTCAAACACAGATACACACACACTCTCACACACAGAGACACATGCTGACACACACACGCTGACACACACACTCGCATACTAAGACACACACTGAGACACACTCAGAGACACACACACACATAATCACTCACACAAACATACACACTCACTCACACGGATATACACACTCACTCACTCACTCACACAGGCACACTCAAAGACACACATATACTGACACACAGAGACATACAACGAGAAACACACATACTGACACACACACACTCACACAAACATGCACACGCACACTCACTCACACAGACATACACACTCACTCACACAGGCACACACAGGGACAAACACATACTGACACACAGAGACACACACAGAGACATACACACTGACACACACTGACACACACACACTGACACACACTCAGAGACACACAAAGACACACACAAACATAATCACTCACACAGACATACACACTCACTCACGCACACATACACACACACTCACACAGACATACACACTCACTCACACACGCACACACAGAGACACACACATACTGACACACACACACACTGACACATACACACTGACACACACACACACACACACTGACACACACAGAAATAGACACACACATACTGACACACACAGAGACACACAGAAATAGACACACACATACTGACACACACAGAGACGCACACTGACACACATAGAGACACACAAACACTGACACACACTGAGACACACGCTGACAGACACACTGACAAACACATGCTGACAAACACATGCTGACACACACTGACACACACAGAGACACACATACTGACACACACACTGACACACACACACACTGAAACAAACAGAGAAACACACATACTGACACACACACTGACACATACACTGACACACACAGAGACACACATACTGACACACACAGACACTCACTTAGAGCATAATAGATGGAGCCCCTGGTAACAGCCACTGCATTCAGAAGGGAAAGAGGAACGAAGCTCTGGGTCCCAAATTGGTAGGCTAGATAACTATTTGGCTACGCCCATACTGAAATTCTAGAGACACACACATACTGACACACTCATACTGACACACACACTGACACAGAGAGACACTCACACAAACTGACACACACTGACACAAACATACTGACACACACAGAGACACACTGACACATGCATGCTGATGCACACATGCTGATACACACACACACTGACACACACAGAGACACATACTGACACAAACACACATGCTGACACACACACACTGGCACACAGACAAACAGACAGACACTCACTTAGAGCATAATAGATGGAGCCTCTGGTAACAGCCACTGCGTTCAGCGCTGTGATTGGAGGGAAAGAGGAACGAAGCTCTGGGTCCCAAATTGGCAGGCTAGATAACTATTTGGCCACGCCCATACTGAAATTCCAGCCAGTGATTGAGTAAAGGATACTTGATACTATGTTATTCTAAAGAACTAAGATCAGACAATTGGAGAGATTGTGGAGAAGGGATAGATTCTAATTGGAGACAGACTGATAGCAAGAGAGGCTGTGTGTAAATGATACACATATAGGACATACAGACACACACTACTAATTTATATTATATGTATATATATCATAGCTTATACATAGGTCATTTCCAACTGCACTTTTAGATTCAGATGACTGTATTGTTCTACTTTATCTATAAATGATTGTATGCTGAGTGACCCTACTCACCCTATTAGATCAGAGGCAGGTCTCACCATATATATAAACATAAAACGGATCCTGTAACCCTAATAAGTCAGTTACTAATTGCACTTGCAGTAGAGGCCAGTGGCAGATGCAGTAGGTAACACCCCACATCCCTCTATAGATGACTGACTGGTCTCCCAGTCCCAGATAGGATAGTGCTTAGTGTCTTAGCTACAAATAGTTTAGGGACTTTATCAACAATAAAAATCCCAGCACAGCAACAAGCCCCATAAAACCTTATAGAGCCCAGGTCACACAAAGAGACAGACATACATTAACTCAGTCAGACACTCATGCTGAGCTTGGTCCACCGCTTGCTCCCGCTTCTCCCTCCTCCCTCCTCTGGAAATCTCTGAGCTATGTTTGGAGGTGTTCGGCAGCAGTGGTGACCTCACCGCTGACATCACTGCTGCTTGCTGATTGGCTCAAATGCCAATCAACATGTGCATGCCTGCATATTGGATATCTCATTAAAAATAAGATATCTAATATGCAAATCTCAGTTGCTGGGGGTGTCTACATCAATTTTTATTTTATTGCAAAAACAGCTTGCATGTTTTCATTCAAAAACGCTTTTGCTAGATGGGTTATGATGCATTCTACAGGATGCATTCATAACCCACCTCACTTACATATACCTTTAACCCTTCCTCACTCACAGAGGCTCTAATGTGGACCCTGGAATATATATATGATTGCATATACATCTCGCTTATCACATCTACATTGGGAAAAATAATAGTGGCCAAACTACACCGCCACATCACATAGATCAAGTACCAGGGGAACATTTTATTATTTGTTGTTCAGTCCTTTAGTCATGTCTGACACTCCGTGTGACCCTAGGAACTGCAGCGCATTTGGCTAGGTTACTGCCTGTGCTGTTCCACAAGGTTTGCATGCCAAAGATACTGGAGTGGGTTGCAAGTTCCTTCTCTAGTGGACTGTGATTTGTCTGACCTCTCTACTATCACCTGCCCACCTACACTGGCTCTACATGGTATATATATATATATATATATATATATATATATATATATATATATTCATTCAGGTACACAAACCCCTTCACCAAGATGTATACCTATTCCCATTTGGTGAACTCCCATTATGTTTTTATATTCTTCAGTTTACATTAGTGTGGTGTATGTTCCCCTAGTCCCTGGCTTGTGTACCTGAATGAAGCTGTGGGCTATACCATGTAGAGCCACTGTAGGTGGGTAAGTCATAGCAGAGAGGTCAGACAAATCACAATCCACTAGAGAAAGAACTGGCAACCCACTCCAGTATCACCTGTCATATTCCTATCAGGCTCTCAGGGGAATGTACATACTCCCCTAGCTCTACATGTCTCTATGTGTGTTCTTTAAATGGGTATTGCAATTATGTGTAATCTGTAAATATGTGTAATCAAGGATTAAGTGTAAAATATTAAATAGTAGAAGTTAAATGAACAAAACCGCAAATTACTGCTCTTAAATAACTCCCGCTTTCTCTCTCACTCTCAAAACCGACCAAGTCTAGGTCCTGCATGCCACTTCGAAAGAAAATACAACACCCTCAACACATGAGCTGGTGGAACACAAATTTATAATCTCCCTCCGTCAAACATCTGCGGCTAGAGCGTTTCTATTGGCTGAAGGCCTGTGTTATACTACGTTAAACCGCGATTGGATAGTAACGCCCTATCTCGGTTTGGCCAGCCCCTCAAATGCTTGCGTTTGCGGAATGGGTTTACAGGCTCATCTCTACGGCCCATAATTCACGGCATGGTTGAATGTAATAGCTATATAACACAGCAGAATGTCAAGCCCGCAGGCTTTGCGCGTGTGCCATTGCTGCTACTGGCTTGTAATTTTATGGGGCTGATAGAGATGTCAAATCTAAGTATATATGCATTATAGGATAACATAACCATGAAAAGGCTCTCTAAGAGCTCTCCAGCACACATGCTCAGTAGCAACGTGTCCGCTGTTGCACGGTAGGTACATATTCTACCACATCGCTACAACGCATGAACTTGGGGAAGGAGAGAGGGGGAGGGAGAGGGGAGGGGAGGGAGAGGGAGGGGGAGAGAAAGAGTGGTGGAGGGAGAGAAAGGGATAGAGAGAGGGAGGAAGGGAGGGAGAGCGAGGAAAGGAGAGTGGAAGGGAGAGAGAGAGAGGGAAGGGGAGAGTGGGGTGCTCACAGGGAAAGAGGGCACAGAGAGAGATAGAGGGAGCACAGAGAGGGAGAAGGCACAGAGAGAGAGAGACAGTACTGAGAGAGACAGAACAGACAATTGAAGATACTATATGATACTGTCATTTATGACGGGCAAGTTACTCGTTAAAGACATAATAAGGGCAATAAAAATATTAACTCAGTAACATTTTTGACGCTGTTAATGTTTGCTACAGTTTCATATATTTTTTCCCAGTATTGACCATATTGATGGCACTTTGAATTTAACAATTTCTCGAATTAGATTTTATTCCATAACATATTAAAATGTTGCATTTTACTCTTTTTCAGAGGCTTCAAAAAGGAACTATAATTGGTTTAATTTTGGAGCTGACGCCTTAATCAACTGTATTATTGTTATCCATAATTATTTATATAGTTAATTAATATCACTTGAAGCCTCTCTAAGCAACTCAGTAATTCACTTAAATGGTTGTGCCAATCCTCATCACCTTCTTCAACTTAACATGCCAATACTCACTTAATATTCAATTCAACCGTTGTCTCCAAGTTTCCAATGATCTCTTTGAAACTGCAAATACTCAAAAGTAGAACCAACAAATCCTTCTATGTCACTTCATATTTCCACAAGTTTACAAAATTCCTTTTGTATATTAGTAGCAAAAATGTTGGTGTTTTATAAATAAATACTCCAGTGTTAATAAGGATTGTAATCTACTGCATTCTTAATTGTTATTATTGCATCCCATCAAAACCAAGTGCATGTCAGATCACTAAGCTTAAGTGAGTTAAGTAAGTAAGTAATAAAATGCCACAATAAAAAATTAGTCATAAAGAAATAGCCTCAATCAAGAAATGAAAGTAAGAGATAATTCTCAAAGGTCCAAACGTCTGCATGAAAAGTCAAGGTCAAAAATCCAAATTTCTATTGGCACACAAAAAAATATTTCAACATAATGACCTTCACAAGGACACTGGAAAGAGGTTTACGTTGTGAAGGGGACTTAGGAAAAGATTAAAGTAAATCATAGCTTATTTAAGCATTTTGAAAAAAAGCCATTTCAAATAAATGATACTTTAAATAATGAAATGGAGGTCTGGATGAAAGCAACTGGAGGTCCAAAGTTGGACCCAGGGCCACCAATTGATATCCTTGTCTTAGGCTATAGATCACTGGTTCCCAAACCTCTCTTCAGGAAGCCCCATAGAGGACTTGATTTGGGAATAACACTTTGTGGAGGCAGGTGATGCAATTAGTATTATTATTACTATTATTATCGATTATTTGTAATGCGCCAACATATTCCGTAGTGCTATACATAAGTTAAGTTCCTGGCAAGGTCAAATTCAAAATTAACACATTGCAAAGAATAGAGGGCCCTGTCTTTGAGCTTGGAATCCAGTGTCCATAGTGCTTTCTCCAAAGCACCTTGCAGGATTGAAACTCACAGACTTACAGTCTAAAGGTTAAGGTTTGTGTGTGGTACAGGAGGGAGAGAGAAGTGTTGTGTGTGTTAGGATGGAAGGTGATAGGCTTTTTTTAAAGAGTGTTTTTAGTGAGGTTTTGAAGGATTTGAGGCAGTAGGATATAGTGGAGAGAGGCAAGGAGTTCCAGAGAATAGGGGCAGCACGAGAAATGTCCTGAAGGCGGGAGTGAGAGGAGTTGATAAGAGTGGCAGAAAGAAGAGGGTCGTTAGCAGAATGAGGAGGGCGTGTAGGGGAGTATTTGGAGATGAGAGCAGAGATGTACGGGGGTGCGCTGTTGTTGAGGGCTTTGTAAGTTAGGGTCATGATTTTAAATTGGATTCTGAAGGATAAGGGAAGATAGTGGAGTGATTGTAAAAGAGGTGCTTCCGACACTGAATGTTGTGTATGGAATATGAGTCTGTCGGAGACATTCATTATGGATTGAAGTGGGGAAAGGCGGGTGGTGGGCAGGACAGCAAGAAGCAAGTTGCAATAGTCGAGACAAGAAATGACGAGAGAGTGTATTAGAATATTAGTTGTGTCTTGTGTAAGGTAGTGGCATATTTTGGAAATGTTTTTTAGATGGAGAAAGTAAGATTTTGTTAGAGACTGTATGTGAGGGATGAAAGGGAGGGCAGGGTCCAACAGAACCCCAAAGCAATGGGCTTGAGAGGTGGGAGTGATTATGGCATTGTTGACAATGAGAGCGATGTGAGGAATTGAACTTGTAGTAGAGGGTGGGAAGATTAGGAGTTCAGTCTTAGGCATGTTGAGTTTCAGATGGAGATCAGACATCCAAAAGGATATACTAGAGAGGCAGTTGGAGATGTGCATTAGAAGAGAGGGAGATAGATCTGGTGCTGAGAGGTAGATTTGAGTGTCATTTGCATTAAGATGATACTGAAACCTAAAAGAGATTATTAGGGTATCAAGTGAAGATGTATAGATGGAGAAGAGGTGTGGGCCTAAGACTGACCCTTGGGGTATGCCAACAGACTGGGGGTGATGGGAAGAAGATGTGCCAGAGAAGGAGGCACTAAATGATCAGGTATGATGAGAACCACAAGAGAGCAGTGTCTTGAATGCCAAGGGAGGAGAGGATATGGAGAAGAAGCAGATGGTCAACTGTGTCAAAGGCAGCAGAGAGATCCAGAAGAAGTGGAATGGAAAAGTGACCTTTTGACTTGGCAGTGAGCAGGTCATTGCATACTTTTGTGAGAGCTGCCTTTAGTGGAATGTTGGCGATGGAAGCCGGATTGCAAGGTGTCAAGAAGGGAGTTAAAGGAAATAAAACTGGTAAGTTGGTTATAGATGAGCTGCTCCAGAACTTTGGAAGCCAGGGGAAATAGAAATGGGGCTATAGTTAGATGATGTTTTTTTAAGAGTGGGTGTAATTATGGCATGTTTTAGAGAAGATGAAAACATGCCAGTATTTAGGGAAAGGTTGAAGATATGTATGAGAGCTGGGATTAGTGTGGTGGAGAGGGGAGGGATGTGCTGAGATGGAACAGAATCCAAAGGACAGGCAGTGAGGTGAGATGATGATAATAGGCTGGAGACTTTGTTCTCTGTTGCAGGGTCAAAGTAGTTGATAGAGGCCATGAGAATGGGGAAGGGAGAAGACTGAGTATTGTGGTTAGTTGAGAGGGTGGGTGTGTGAGCCACGATGAGAGGAAAGTTAATTGCGGATGGTTTGAATGATATGCATAAAATAGTTGTCAAAGACTTCAGACAGAAAGGGAAGGGTGAAGGTGGTGGGCAGAGGAGAGTATTAAAAGTGGCGAACAGACATTTGGGGTTGGAGGACAGAGTTGATATTAGTGATGTGAAGTAGTGCAAGATTGAGGGCAGAGAAGTAGGAGCGTAGCGTAAACTTGTAGTGGAAGAAATCTGATGAAGTGTGTGATTTACCTCCATAGTAGTGCGGGAGCACCTCTGAATGTATTGTTTATGTGTAGTGTGCCATGGTTGTGGATGAGAGTGAGGGCATCTGTGTGTGGTAATGGGCGCAAGGGTGTCAAGGGTGGAAGAGAGAGTAGAGTTGTAGTGTGAGGTGGCAGTGTCAGGGCAGTTGAGATTGGTGATGGAGCTGAGAAGGAGTTGAAGCACAGTGGAGAGCTGTGTAGGGACACGTGCTAGCAGGTTTCTGTGGGTAATGGTGGCCAGGGTTGGAGAAGGGTGGTGAGAGGAAGATGTGGTGAGGTTGAAGGTAAGGAGGGGTTGGAGTTGGTGCTGATATTGGTTGAAAATAATGTCAAGAGAGTGTCCAGCATGGTGAGTTGAAGAATCTTTTAGTTGTGAGAGGCAGAGGGAAGAGGTGAGTGCAAGCGGTTTGGCTGCTGCTGATGAGGTGGGAGTGACGATGTCAAATTTTAAGTCACTGAGTACCAGTGAAGGAATGTTGGAGGAGAGAAAGTGCGGGAGCCAGGCGGAAAAGTAATAGAGAGATTGAGAGGGAGTACTTGGGGGGTGATAGATCACAGCAACACGGAGAGACATAGGAGAGAAGAGGTGGATAGTATTACCTTCAAAAGAGGAAAATTGCAGGGATGGGAGAGGGGGTAAGAGGTGAAATGTACAGCGAGTGGAAAGGAATACACCCACACCACCTTGTTTGTTCCCAGGTCTAAGTGTGTGACTGAGGTGAAAACCACGATGAAAAAGTGCTGTCGGGGCTGTAGTGTCTGATGAGGAGAGCCAGTAGATTGAGGGAGTTGGTAATAAATAGGTCATGAGTGAAAGTGAGTTTATTAGAGATAGTTTGTGCATTCCAGAGATAAACACGTGCTGTAATGTACCTCATGTGAAAAAACATTAATGTAATAATTTTATAAATGCACAATTGGGACATTCTTCACCTTTCAGCTAGTTGCATGATTTCTATCAATATAAGGAAATAACAATTGTTTTAATTGAATAGGTCATATACAGTAATTAACACTCCCACCTCACCAGCAGTGATTATTCAGCAGGCCATGGAGCCATTTATTTCCTCACCTGTATCCATACTGTTTTACATGTAAATCCTGGCTTGTATGGGGTCTCTGAAAAGAGGTTTGAGAACCACTGCTATACATCAAGAAGTCCAGCAAGAAGAACAAATCAATGTGATATTTGTATATCAGAAGATGTTGGATATGGGCCTCATTCTATTAAGGGCCGTTAAATGGCTGCAAAACTGTGATTCCTTGCAGCCAGCTTACTGCCTGCAAAGCGATACGGCTCCCACTATTCAAATGGACGGCACCGCAAGGAGGTCCCCTTTACGGCTGGTTGCAAACTATGCAAACTATGCGATCGGCCGCAAGCATCGTAGATGCCGTAAATCGTGTTTCAAGGTCGCAAAGTTGAAAAACTGTAAATGCAAATATAAATTCAAGACAGCACTGTAAAGAACTGTAAATGATAGGCAACATAATAGGGGACATGAGGATTTATAGCAACACCCTCTCAAGCTTGCACATCACCCAAATCCAATATTTCATTTCAGGTTTATTTTCCGTCCCAAGTCCCGCAGGCTTCAATGACCTCGAAGCAGTAAATCGTTGTTAAAAACTGTGCGAGTTCGAAGGTTGAAGGCCGCAAACTCAAAGCATTGTAGAAGCAGATATATATTCAGTCCAGCACTGTAAAGCACTGTAAATGATGGGGAGCACAATGGGGGACATGAGGATTAAGAGCAAAACATTCTCAAGCTTGCACATCGCCAAATTATAATCTTTGATTTTAGGTTTAATTTCCGTCCAAAGTCCCACGGGCTTCAATGACCTCCAAGCCTGTAGCTTGTTATTCAAGCCCGTATGGTCTTGGAGGGTGATTGACCTCCAAGCCTGTGGGACTTGCATGATAGATAGAACACGAAGATTGAACATAAAATTACATTTCTTTATTTGCAGATTTATTTTGCAGAGTAGGAGAATGTTGATATTTTTTAATTCTTAGACCAAAAATCACTTTCACTTCTAATAAAAGTACAGGATGGCTTTTCTATTTGCTTAATTAGTGCTACGATTTGTAAGTAAGCCCTTTGTGAAACCTCCGTGGCCCATATAACCTGTGGGTCTATTTTACCCATTTACGGACTTGACGTGGGCTAACAACGCAGCTTTTGCAGGTCTGATGTGCTCCAAGCCCGTGGGACTCTGGACACGGAAATTGAACATGAATTACAAAAAAAAATATTTTCAGATTTGAGTCTAGGGGAATGTTATGCAATTAATTCTAACACCTACAATCACTTTCACGTACAGGATGGCTTTTTTATTTGCTTAATTGGTGCTACGATTTGTAAGTAAGAGCATTGCAGGACCTTTTTGGTGTAAGTAAGCTGCGGCTCGGTTTTTGCGAATTACGGGCTTGATGGAAGGGTTTGCGGAGCATTTGAATAGCGACCTGGGCTTTCTTGTTGCCGCAACTCGTGCGGCCTCGTAAGAACAAAGGCTTTTCCTGCGGAGCACTCGGCTGCAAGGGAATAAAATAGGGAAGTAGCTTGCGGCCAAACCTTGCGGCCACGCATCTCCTATGGCCCTTAATAGAATGAGGCCCTATGTCTGTAGATGGACCTATCGGTTTTTATCTGTTGTATATTCTCTATTATAATGTTTTTAATGAACATTTAGTGGAATAGCTATCAGAGGGAGAATGCAGCAAACCTCAATTACACTTTGTTGGTCTGCACTTTGTATGCACTATAACTTGATGTTTTAGGAATACAAATATGGATATAAGACTTTTTCATCAAAACCAGTTATTTTAACAGAACATACAAATAAATGACTGGTCATTTTTAAAAACTGAAAAAAAAATATGAATAAAACTTCATACTACATAAAAAAAAAAAAAAAAGAACTATAAAGTTATAAAATACTGTAAATAAACATGCGATGTGATTCAACTAATATGTAAAAAACATTAGTGTAATAATTCTATTAATTTCACAATTGGGACATTCTTGAACCTTTCAGTGAGTTGCATGATTTCTATCAATATAAGGAAATAACAATTGTTTTAATTAAATAGGTCATATAATTAACTAAATTGTCATTGAACATTTTAACAGCACAGAATGTACTATATGAACTATAATAATAAAATTACTCAGGATTAATATTTCAGGCATAGTTAAGGCACTATTTATTTTAGGTAGAAAATGTTTCATTGTATACTTTTTTTAGTTCTGGCCTTCCACTCAATAATTTAAGTGTCCTCATGTCAGAAACATAATATACTTTAGAGACATATCTACCTCACCACAGAGCAAACTAGTTTATTCACTTTCTTTACAGGGTTGACCTATCTTTTCTTGGATACTTACAGTTTTAAAACGAAAGGCTTGTAGTCATTACCACAGAGTGAATATGAGTCCCTTGAGAAAAGTTGCAGACTAACAACATATGTTCAATTAACACTTTGATCTTGATTACCTCACCTGTTGTTCAATCGTAAAGAAAATAGAAATGTTCTTTTCAGTGATATATGATTTAATAAATGTGTTTTTCTTCCAGTACCTGTCAGCTTTAGTGGTTTCCATGTTTCAGTATTGATGAACATATATAAGGATTCATGATCAAGCTTTGTTTGGAAAGTTTGAACATTACATGCTCTATATTCACATCGAAAATAAAGTTACTACTTTGTTATCTTAATAAATTTGTAATTTTTGAAATTATTATCATTGCCTTATACTGTATATATTTTTCAGCTTGAACTGTAATATAGCATTTCTATTTTAATTGTTTCAAGCTACAGTACATGGTCTTTTAAACTAAGAGCTGTGTCCTTTACCAGAACAGAGTCGCAGTAATAGTCCAGCTTTCAAAATGTCTTAGTAGTAAGGATAAACATAAAATTTCCACATTAAATTTTATTGAGATGAATTTACATGAGTAACCTTTAAAAAACAAAAGCTTTTAACACGTCAAAACATTCAATCACATTAAACTACCATGATGTACCCATCTTCCCTTCCCTTTTTTCTATTTTTCCATTTTCTCCATTTTATTAATTCCCCCAATATCCTCTAACCTTCTCTCCCTCACCCTCCCAAACTCTCTCCATCCTTCAGTAATTCACTCACTCTTTATAACTGTTACATTTTTACAAAAATCAAAAACAAAAAACCTGTTGATTATTAATCAACATAATTTAAGCTTTGTAGGCTAACAATAATGTTCTGAAATAGTAATCCATACTTCACTATTACACATCTATGATCCAATTCCAACTCTTTTAAATACATTATACATTTAAGATCAATTTTCAGCCATGTACATAACCAATAAGCATCAGCATATTTTTTACATTAGGACATGTCTAACATATCACCATCACATCCAGATAATGGATTAAATTGTGGGCAAATCTTGAATAACACCATGCCCAAATCTTCTTAAATGTATCTATGTAGTTTAAAGTGCTAGACAACTATACAGTGAATAAAATCCTAAAAAGATAATCTTTCTGCAATAATTTGATTATTATATATATACATGTAGTAGTGAATATAAAATCATCCAACATGATGGCATTCTTTGATTCTATAGGAAGTGGCAGACCAAGATAGTGTCCTGGTTCTAGGTTAATATTCATATCAATGACCTGCAACAAAATTATATCCCAAACTGCTCTAACAGCTGGACAATCCCACATGATATGCTTCAAAGTACCTCCTTGGTTTCAACCTCTGAAGCAATTTGGTGAAACATCAATATTCATTTTATGAAGTCTAGCGGATTTTAAGTACATTCTATGTAGATATTTTAGGATGTCTCAGACAAATAAGCATTCCTGTTACCTTTAAAGCTG
The DNA here is from genome assembly GCA_027410445.1 of Discoglossus pictus. NCBI lineage: Eukaryota > Metazoa > Chordata > Amphibia > Anura > Alytidae > Discoglossus > Discoglossus pictus. The sequence continues at coordinate 214,255,391 of CM050166.1, read as the reverse complement.
CCTCAAAGATTAATACATTTCATCTTATTAGATTAATGTTTCTGTCCACTATTAAAATATATAATTCCCTTAGCATTTGGGCATTTAAGCCTCTTTCATAAAATGTCATAATGTTCCACTTTATCTTGTATTTGTTCCATAATAAAACAGAATATTTAATAAAAAGATTGTTAATCTCCCTAATTAATGTAGGATCATTTGGGTTACTACATCAAAAACTCTATATTTCAGTTCAATACAGAATCCATCTCTATCTGAACCAACCTTGGTATATAATCTGATCCACGCCAAACTTAAATCTGTGCTAATTGTGCTACTACAAAGTAGTTCCAGAAATTTGGCATTGATAGACTTCCCTCAGATTTATGTGGGAACATAGGGCTCTATGCTAATCGGCTGTGAGAGTTACAGCAGTATTCTAAACTTTAGTTTCCCCACATTAGTGCACTCAGCCCACAGCCATAAATCCTGCCTTAGACATAACAGATTTCTTTGCAGGGAATAAACAAACCAAGCTTTACGGATGTGACAGGGCTCTAGGAGTAACCAGTTGCGAGTAGTCTTTGATGCACATAAATCTTTCTTCTGCTGTTTGCATTTATGCCAGTGCCCTGTTTCACGAGTGATCCGTAAATTATTATCAGTATAGGGTTTGGACGTCAAAGTCTACCAGAGTAACTCTTAATTTATTTTCAGTGCAAAACTCAATCGAGATTTATTCCTTGCTTTTCATCTGTGTCATGAAGTTCACTCAGAGCAGTGACCGTAGGACTCCTCTCGCAATGTTTTAGGGATGGGTGATTAACATAGCTAGGAAGGATTTACTCTGTAGTTAGATCACTCATAAGTGCTTTTCCAGAGACTAGCTTGGTCCTTTGTTTGCTTGTTTACTGTAGGTTTCTTGTCATTTCAGATAAATCTGTTAACTCCTATTTGTAAAGTTTCCAAAACAGACTTTTATATTGACAAAGGCAGGCATTGAAAATAGTAATGAATACAGGGCAAAGCTGACATAAAGTGTGGATAAATCCTAGCCAAGATATGTAGTATTTGGACCAACTTTCCAAATTTTATTTCAATGAGCTTATAATTAGCGGTAATTTACTTTGCAAATATTTGCAGAATGATATGATATATTCACTCCTAGTTGATGAATATAATCAAAATTAAGATGGAGTATCTTGCAAGTTGCTTTGGCGAATGCGCTGTGGACACTGGATTCTAAGGCCCTCATTCAATTGCAATTTGGCCAATTGAATAGGGCTCTAAATAAGCCCATAGCATATTTTTTTAAAGAAGTTTTTAGTTAGTAAGCATCTATCCAAAAGCAAGGTTTGCACTAAATAAAAACTTCTTTAAAAAAAATATGCTATGTGCTTATTTAGAGTCCTATTCAATTGGCCAAATCGCAATTGAATGAGGGCCTAAGACAGGGCCCTCCAATTTTGTAATGTGTTAACATTGTTTTGCCTTGAACACAATGCATATATAGTGCAACAGAATATGTTGGCGCGTTACAAATAAATGATAATAATGATGGGGGCAGAAGATGAAGCTCCTGGGTTTCAATCAAGATCGAAGAGAAATTGATTCTACAATAGAAAGTCTGCTTATCCAGGGCATCATTGATCATCCTGGAGGACCTCAAAGGGTTGGTAAGTATATGTTTAAACCCCTATATAGATTTAGAATTAATTTTATTTTATTTTATTCATTTTTTTCATGTAATGTATTTTTTTATTTTATTTGATGTATTTTTTGTGTGCAATTTTACACATAGGGACAATGAAATTCTTACCGATGCCTATGGTGGTAGGTAGGGTGCATGGGGGTCCGTGAGGTGCCACAATACACGGTGTGTATTTATGAGTATATGATGTTCTAGGAAATAAACTTTAATTCATCTGTTTAATATTTGTATCCAGTAGATGTTTAATAAACATTTGCCCTAGATTTGTAAAATTACATTTTAAGGAATTAAATTTGCTTTTTGTGTAACATTGTTGTATGCTCAAATATGCATTTTACATTTAGATAGATTGGGATCACACCTCTACCAGTTTTGTTAAAATTGTGGATTATACCCCAACTGATCATGAAATGTAATATTTGTAAAAGTTTTTTTTCTAAAAAAAAGATTGTATGTTAAAATGTTCTTTTTTTTAAATTACCACTGCATAACTACAGATCATTTAATAAAGTAAAGGCTATATTACTTGATAATATGTAGCATGATCTTATGGGATATTTGTGAAAAAAGGAGATAAAAACGTTGTTTAACACTGAAAAATACATATTCATACTTGCTCTATACATGAAAAGCGTGGTTACATTGCTCCTGTAATAAATATTTCACAGATGGACCTGTTTTTACCTGTTGCTGCCCTCCGAATGCACGCCGGGAGTGAAGATCCAGGAGGGTGGGGGGCCGCAGTCACTGTGCGAACGAATGGAGCTGGCGGAGCGCCCCCAGTAGGCGTGCCTACCGCAATCTACTAGCAGGAGGCCTATAAGGCTGTGATCTGTATAAATTGGGAGAAAGATGCACAGGGGCTCTTGCAAGATGGTGGGGGGTCTGGTGGTTTTATGGGGGTCATGAAAAGGTGCAAGGGGGGCAACAATGGGCAAATGAGACAATGATGAATGTGGGGGAGAGGAATGTGATTGAGAATGATGGGAAAATCAAGAGGTGATGGTGAATCATTAGAAGCAGGGGAAGAAACCCCTTAGCCAGAAAGCCCTAGCTTGCTCCACAATAGAGGCCAACCATCCAGGGCCCCTTGCCAGGGTCTACTGTCTAAGCTGTGCTATCAGCCCATCCACAAATGAGAATGCCATAATAGCATATAGATGAAGAAGTGGCCAAATCAGATAAGTAAGTAGCCCAAATTAGGCATGGGACAGATAAATTATGATGTAATCCCTATCTGATTCACCTGAATGATGGGTGATAAGCAATCTGACATCTGGATCCTCTGACTAGGTGAAGGGAGCTGAGGTAGTATATATAAGCTAGCCCCTGTTACATAACTGTTATAATTATAATACTGTTATAATAACCCCTCCCTAATATCACCATTAGGAATGAATAATTAAAATAGGTCCTCCAAATTCCTTTAACTCCGTGCATCTGTGGGGTTTCTATCATTTTGTTGCATATGCAAAGAAACACTAATCATTATTTTTATGAAAGGAGCACATTATATATGTATACCATTCAATTAATTCAAAGAAGATTAATCCCTATTTTTGTTTTGGTTTCAAAGATTTATTTTTAAACTTACTGGAAATGTTTAGCTACATTTATTTCTTTGCTCTCATCTTGCTCACACTTCAGCTAAATTAACACATGCCACTTCAGAATCAAACTACTTCTTTAAGAATTGCAATTCAAGAAACATCATTCACCAATCAGAAACTATGGATATATTAGCAAAAGTAATTAGCAGTATGTTCTGCAAGGTAATTATGTCTAGCTTGCAGACTTCAGTTTATTGCTTTATTGCACTTTCATCATCAGACTTGCTAGCAAGGTATAAAATCTAGGACAAATACTAAACAATTATTTATTTTACTTGTCCAAATATAACCGTATTGCAGTGATATATTTGCCCACTACACAAGGAAATTGAGCCAATGCCACTACTAGATAAGCAGAACAATATGTATATCCATATTTTATTTGAAAAAGGTTATATTGAAGTCAGGTTGGTAGGATATGTTTATATTTTTTAACAATTATGGATGTTTAAATTAACAACTGTAAATTTGCTAATTTTCATCATAATTTGCCATCAAGGACTTTCTCTTTGGCTAACTGCATATTTCTTAGAATGATAATTAATATTCTATAAATAGATTGAAATGGATAGGGTGAATTCACTGTGAATATTGACCTTGCATAAATTAGTACAGAGGGTTAAAGAATAGCCTTTTAGATGGTAATATCATTGGTTGTTTATTGGTAGTGTTAATAAATTGAAAGCATTATTTCTTACTAGCCACTTGCCCGTCAGGGGATAATATTTATATTTCTAATTTCCTCCCCCTCTGTGTCTTTTCCCCCTCTCCTATTTCTCTTTACCCCCTCTCCCTCCCCTCTGTCTATTTCCCCCCTCTCTTTTGTCTCTTTCCCCCCTTTCCCTCTCCAGTGTCTCTCTCCGCCTTTCCCCTCTAACACCCCTGTGTCTATTTCACCCCCTCTCCCTCCCCTGTCTTTTTCCCCCTCTCCTTCCCCTTTGTCTCTCCCCCCTTCCCCCTCTCACGCCCCTGTATCTCTTACCCCCACTCCCTCCCCTGTGTCTCTTCTCCCATCTCCCTCCCCTGTGTCTCTTCCCCCCTCTCCTTTTTCTCTTTGCCCCCTCTCCCGCCCCTGTGTCTCTCCCCCTTCTCCCTCTCACTACCCTGTGTCTCTTTTCTCCACCTCTCCCTCCAATGTGTCTGTTACTCCCTCTCCCTCCCATGTGTCTCTTTCCCCCTCTCCCTCCATTTCTCTTTCGACTCTCCCGTCCATGTCTCTTTTCCTCCCTCTCACCCCTCTGTTTCTTCCCCCTTCCCTCCAGTGTCTCTTTGCCCCCTTTTCCCCTCTCCTTTTTCTCTTAACCCCCTCTCTTCCCTCTCTGTCTATTTACCCCCTCTCCTTTGTCTCCCCCCACTTTTCTTGCCTGTGTCTCTCCCCACCTCCCCCTCTCCCTCCCCTGTCTCTTACCCACCTCACCTTCCCAGTCCCCTGTGACTCTTCACCCCTCTCCTTTGTCTCTTCACCCCCTCTCCCTCCCCTTTGTCTCTTTGCTCCCTCTCCCTCCCCTGTGTCTCTCCCCCTCTCACTCCCCTGTATCTCTTTTCCCCACCTTTCCCTTCAATCTGTCTGTTTACCCCCCTCTTACTCCCTTGTGTCTCTTTCCCCCACTCCCTCCCCTGCGTCTCTTTTCCCACCTCTCCCCCATCTCTCACCCCTGTGTCTCTTTCCCCCTTTCTCCCACCCCTGTGTCTCTTTTCCCCTTACTCCATCCCCTGTGTCTCTTTCCCCACTCTCCCTGTGTCTCTTTCCCCCTCTCCCTCCAGTGTCTCTTTGCCCCCTCTCCCTCCACTGTGTCTCTTTCCCCCTCTCTCCCTCCCCTGTGTCTTTTTACCCCCTCTCTCTCCCGTGTGTCTTTTTACCCCACTCTCCCTCCCATGTTTCTCTTTCCCCGTCTCCCTCCCTTTTGTCTCCCCCCCATTCCTTCCCCTTTGCCTGCAATCCAGCTGCTCCCTTGTGGCCCGCAATCCAGCTGCTCCCCGGAGATCATCTGCTCTGTGATCCAGTTGCTCCATGGGGGCCCGCGATTGGCTGCTCTGGCTGTTCCCCTTGTGGGCCTATTGTGGGCTTCGCGATTGGCTGCTCCCTGGAGGCCCGCGATCCAGCTGCTCCCTAGAGGCCCGCAATCCACCTGCTCCCTGGAAGCCCGCTATCACCTGCTCTGTGATTCAGCTGCTCCCTGTAGACCCGCGATCGTCCTGCTCAACAATCCAGCTCCCTGGAGGCAATTTGCGAGTGTTACACACAAAATCACAATTATCCCCAACTATATATATGACTAGCGACTTGCCCGCCAAAAAATGACAGCAATGAGAGGTGTATGTTTGTAAAGTTGTTTAGTTATTAATATACGTATTTGACACTTGTAAGGTTTTAGTTATTTTGAAATAAGTACTATTGGGATATTAAACATGTTTATTTTTGTAACATTTTCTTTTGTTCAAGAGTAACTGTTAAAGCGTTTTGTAGTAAAAGTATTAACTTTTGAATGTAAGAACAGTTGAACTGTAAATTAATCAGTGTTGTAAACTTGAGGTAATGTTTTTTTAACATGCAAGTTCTATGTCAAGAATTATTAACTTAAATATACATTGAATCCAGAGGAAGGCAAACAGTAAAAACCCTCTTTGAAACATAGCCAATTGTATCAAAGAGAGGGAAAAAATGAATTCCTTCTCGACCCCATTAACTGGCGATCGGATTACTCCCTGGATTAATGTTTAACATAAAATACAACATTTACATTGTGCCTCAAAACGTGCTTGTGCTCTTAACATGAACTTTGTAATATGTCTAAGTAAGGAACTTGAAAATATTTTTTTCAAACTTGTAACGTTAGAAACAGTAACATATTTAATTAACATTTGAACAGAATTTGTCAAAATAATGCAAGGCAAGTGTTTTGTGGGGCTAATCATGCATAAACAGTACTTCCATGAATTATGACTGAATTCTTTATTGATTTGTAGTTTTCAATGGTTCACCTTTGTTTGTTGGTGTAGTAATTGTTTTAAATGGCACATACAGTTTCGTCTGTGGAAAAATGGTTCTCTAAAAAGAGAATGTGAGAACTTAAAGTTGTTCTGCAATGTGTAACCACTGTTCTCTATGTATTTTACAATTTCATGTAGTTTAATAGGAAAATATTGTTGGTGTAAACCTAATTTCTGTGGCGTAATAATGACCCTTTGAAGGAAATGGACAGTTGTGTGTAGTTTTTGTAAAAATTTAGTGGTTATATTGTTTTTTTTTAGGTTTTTGCGTTTGCTTTTAAATTGGTTTTGCAAGGCTTTTGTTTGTTTGATGGAAAGTTAGAGTACTTCATAGTAGACAATGTTTTTAGTAAAAATGCATCCATCCTCTAATAATTCACCTTGACTTTCATTGTTTTCAATGTAAACTTTAATAGCCTGTGGATTTTTGCACCATGATAAGGCAACGTATAATTGGCCATGTGCAAATACTGGTTGTTATAAGAAAATCCCCACACATTTGAAAGTATGTCCTTGTGATTTATTAATGGTCATGGCAAATGCCATAATGATGGGAAATTGTCTTCTTTGAAGTATAAAAGGGAGACTACTTTCACTTGGTGCTAAATCTATCCTTGGTATGAAAACTCTTTCTCCTTTATGGGTACCAGTTAAAATTTCAGCATCTATGAAATGGTCCTTTAATTGTTGAACAATTAATCTTGTCCCATTGCATAGGCCTTTTTTGGGGTTCATATTTCACAGTAACAGGACAATTGCACCTTTCTTTAGCTGCAAAATATGGGGTGGCATTCCAGAAGGAGTTAATGAGTTTATGAATAGAGATGTTGCGAATAGTTCACCGGCGGACTGTTCCCGGCAAACCTAGCATGTTCGCAGTGAACCGCGAACATATGCGATGTTCGACCCGCCCCCAATACTTTATCATTGAGCAAACTTTGACCCTGCATGTCACAGTCAGCAGACACATTCCAGCCAATCAGCAGCATACACTCCCTTCCAGAGCGTTCTAACTCATGGACAGCAGCCATTTTGGAATCATAACTAACTTGCAGTCTTACTGAGAGGAGGGAGAGTGTAGGTGCTGCTGATTGAATAGGGAAATCAATAGCTAGGCAAGTTTATTCAGTGTCCAGTGCAGTGCTGAAGGACTCATCAGATATCTGCTGTAAACACAGCACCCCAAAAAGCCCTTTTTAGGGCTATAACATCATTTTTTTTTCTTTGTATTTCTCTGTGTAATCTAACTTCATTTGCCTGTCTCCCTGCTAGCCCCTGCTAGCAAGTGTGTGTGTCAGGCTCACAGCTTATACTGTGTGTGCACAACGCATACAATATAATATTGTTTACTAGTTGTCTACTTTAAAAAAACCAAAACTTTTATTTTGTTAAATCTTAGTTCATTTGCATGACGGCTAGCCAGTGTGTGTGTCAGGCTTACAAGTACTGTGCCAAGTTCAACTAATCCAATCTATTTGGGGTACCAGCAGTCCACATTTAAAAAAACAATAATTTTATTTTCTTAAATCTAAGTGCATTTGCCTGACCGCCAATCAAAGTTCATTTGCTTGACCGCTAGCCAGTGTATGTGTCAGGCTTACAAGTACTGTGCCAAGTTCAACCAATCCAATCTATTTGAGGTACCAGCAGTCCACATTTAAAAAAACAATAATTATATTTTCTTAAATCTAAGTGCATTTGCCTGACCGCCAATCAAAGTTAATTTGCCTGACCGCTAGCCAGTGTGTGTGTCCTGCTTTCAAGTACTGTGCCAGAGAGCATGTTGTGTGCATGCTTGAGCTCTAAACAAAAGGCTTTTTAGGGTCTTAGTCCCTCAAATACAAGTTTTATTTTAACACCTTTCTGTTTATAAGCACTTTGTGCACAGTGTTGTTCATTTTTGGGAGTTTTTGTGTTTTTTTTCTTAGTTTAATTTAAGTTTTAGTTTTCTGGGAGTCCGGGTCAGCTCTCTATCCCAGGAGAGTGAGCTGTTTCCTGGATATTTTGCCACACCCCTCCGTTAGCACTTCACGTTCACGCCTGGAGCTTTTTTTACTTTGACTTTTTTTTAAAGTTTTTCAGGTTTTGTTAAAGTTTTGTTTGTTTGGTGTTGGGTTTTATGTTTTGGGGGGAGAGAAGACAAGTAACATCTTTGTAGGCAGTGGGGGGGGAAAACAATTTGAAGTTTTGTTTAAAGGGCTTTTTTAACATCTGACACAGAGACACAGAGGGGTTAAAAAGCCTCTGTGTTCTCTGTGTTGTTGCAATTAGACACCTTGCAACAGTCCATTAACCCTTCCACTGCCAAGCATCATCTCTCTCCCTTAGTTTTGTCTTTTTGTTTCTTTTTCACACTTATATATTTTTAAAAAGAAAACAATAGAAAATCATAAAACAAAAAATAAAAATAAATAAAACAAATAAACTAAAAAAAAAGGGTCTAAACATGAGGGATAAGACCATTAAGAAGCCTCAGGGGTCAAAAGGGGGAATAATGGCCCCTGAAAATCCTAGCTGCAGCACTGCACAGCATAGGCCCCAGGCAGATAAGGCAGCCCCAGCTCCTGGTGGTTCTGCCAGCAGACCTACCCCTGTGGCTAATACCTGGTCACAGGTGGTTTCTGCTGGCCCCAGTAATACCACCGCTGGGGCTGAGGGGCAGATCACCAGGAAGCATGGGGTTAAATGTCAGATGTCTGGGGTCTACAGCATTGATATCTATCTGCGTGCTGCAGCTAATGTCATCAGCCCCTCTGTTATAGTAGCAGCCAGCAAAATGTACGGGAAAGCAGTTTTTTTTACCCGTACTCTGGCTGCTGCACACATTATTATACAGAGAGGCATCACAGTGGGGGGATTATATGTCCCAATAGAACCCCTGGAAGGGTTGGGCACAAAAGTAACACTCTCTAATGTTCCCCCCTTCCTACCAGACTCCCTCCTGCGCCCCCACCTGCTAACCCTAGGGGAAGTAAAAACACCATTTATTAAAATTCCCCTGGGGTGCAGAGAGAGAGCACTTCGTCATGTGCTCTCTTTCAAGAGGCAGGTACAAATGTGCCTGCCTCAGGGCGCAGAAAACATAGAGGGGTCTTTTGGGGTTCCATTTGAGGGGGTGCTGTACAGGATTTTTTACAGCACTACGGAGGTGCAGTGCTATCATTGCAAGGGGTTGGGGCATACACGTAGGAATTGCCCTAATGTAAAGCATCATGCCCCAGCCCCAGCAAATGGCACCTCCGTCAGTACGGCACCCATACCCGCTGAGCCCATAACAGCGGGGACCTCAAGGGTCATAGCCCCCCCACAGAGCTCAGGCAAGGAGGCCGTTCCTCAAGCCACCACCACGGCCTCCAAACCCCCTTCTTCCCCAAAAAAGCCATCTGTGTCTGTGGTCTCCAGCAAGACTGCAGACACGGGGAAAAAGGGGAAGAAAGTCACCGGTCCTCCCAGTGTCACAGCTGAATCTCCCAAGTCCCAATCTGCCCCCACCATAATTACATCAGTTAGTGTGGGGGCACAGTGTAAGCAGAGGGATAATAAGCCCTCTGCAGGGGAGGCAGCTAGTGGCAGCTCCTCTTCCAGGAGTGACGTCCCCAGGAAGAGGAAGCATAAAACCAACAGGGAGGTTGCTGATAAGTGGGAAGTGCTCTATAGTGGAGCACCTCCCTCTAAAAGCAAGAAGAGGAACAAAACATCTCCTCCTCATCCGGTGACATTGTCTGGCCCGGTTATTAAGCTCAGCCAGCCGGTGCCAGACCACACATCTCTCTCTCCAGACCCTATAGGGGTTAATGTGGAAAAGGGTCTGGAGAAAAAGCAGGGGCAAGAGGGTCTCCCAAGTGAGGCAGGGGTAGACAAGAAAGATCAGGTTCTGCCTCTGGCCTTTGAGGGGGGACCCAACAAAGCCCCTGCTGAATGGGTAGTCAGTGTCCCTGAGGTGCTGAGCTTCAAGGGCACCAGTCAGTCTCCTCCTCCAGTGTCACTCTCTAGTGACGTACCTCGGGCTGTGTTAGAGCCCCAGGCCGAGTCACTACTGGAGGGGGGGAATATAGGCATGACCCCCATTCAGGACCCCATGGATTTGTCTGTCAGGGGGGATGTGGCACAAGGGGAAGTGGAAATGGGGGAGGGTGATAAAACAGGTTTTCCTGTTAACATCATGGGAGAGCCTGTCTACCCTCCTCAGCCGTCCACTGACCCTAACATCGGTGCCATCCAAGCTGAGCAAGCAGCGGTGGAACTGGCAGAGGAGGCATATAAAGCCTCCAAGGCTTCCATTAAGGAAGCCATGCCAGCCACTGCTGTCCAGCCAGCTACCCCTGAATGCACTCCTGAAGCTACAGGGGTGCAGCAGCAATCCAAGGGTCCATTATTTACCTTGAAGGGTGCTAAAGGGACTCCTTCTGTATCATCTAAGAGGGGGTCCCTGAGAATAAAGCTGAGGAAACTGACTCCAGCCGGGGAGGATGGAGTAAAAGCCCTCAGCCAAGAGGAGCCCAGGGGTGACCCACTAGAAGGAACATCAGATTCTGGGTGGGTTATCCCTGTCAAGAAAATAGATCTATTCCTTGAGAGCACCCTTCATGGACAAAAGAAAAGGAAGGTGCGGCTGGCCTTGGAGAGGTGGAAGAATATGTCGTTTATTCTCCACTCTCTCCAGCAATATCTAGTGGTCAGCACTAGGGCCAAGAATTCTGGGACTGCGGAGCATCTCCGCGTCCGGAAATTCTATAAAATGTGCGTGTCCTATCAGCAGTCTCAAGGGTCTGAGGAACGCACAATTCCTGACACGCAGTAATGGCTTTGCACATCAGCACGCTAAATACCAATGGCTGTCAAGACAGTTTCCGCAGGTTCCAGGTACTCTCCTATTTATATCAGGGAGGGTACTCTGTGAGCTTCCTGCAGGAAACTCACACCACTCCAGAGGCTGAGGCCTCGTGGCAACTGGAGTGGAGAGGCAGGGTCTTCTTCAGCCACTTCACATCGGCGTCATGTGGAGTGGTGACCCTGTTCTCAGAGTCTTTTCAGCCAGAGCTGCTGCTTGTGAAAGCTGTTATCCCAGGCCGTCTAATCCACCTCCGGGTCCGAGAGCAGGGTAGCATCATTAACCTAGTTAATATATATGCCCCTGCTGGAGGGCTCGAGAGAGTGAGGTTCCTCGCCAGACTGTCCCAGTTTTTGGAGACGGTTGACGCAGATGAGTGTTTGGTACTCGGGGGTGATTTCAACTGCACCCTCGACGCTCTGGACCGGAATAGTCCAGAGCCGTTCCCGCCTTCTGCGTCAGCCCTGCGGGAGATCATCGCCCGCTTCTCCCTGGAGGACATCTGGCGAGAGCAGAACCCAGGGGCATCAGACGGTTTCACCTACGTCAGGGTGAGAGCCGGTCTAGTGTCCCACTCCCGGATCGACAGACTATATATATCTAGTCACTATATGTCACGAGTCGGTTCTTGTGCCATTAGGCTGGCTCCGTTCACAGACCACAACTGTGTGTCTGTGACAGTGGCGCTAACGCCAACAGCGCCACGAGCCGCCTATTGGCACTTCAACAATGCTTTGTTGAAGGACCAGGGGCTCGTGACATTGATCCGGGAGTTTTGGACGGACTGGAGGGGTTGCAAGGGGGACTTTGCCACGTTAAAACTGTGGTGGGACGTGGGCAAGGTTCATTTGCGACTTCTGTGTCAGGAATATACCAAGGGTGCGAGTGGGCAGCGCGAAGCTGAGTTGGAGTCACTCCGGGGGGAGGTACTCCATCTGGAGCAGAGGCTGTTCACTTGTAGGGACCAATCCCTGCAGAGCGAGTATGTAGAGAGGAAGGGTGTCCTCTGTGACCTGGAACGACACCAGGCCAAGGGGGCATACGTGCGCAGCCGCTTAGGTTTTCTCAAAGATCTAGACCGCGGCTCGCGCCTCTTCTACTCACTGGAGAAAAAGGGGGGTAACAGTAGGCACATCACCTGTCTTCTAGATGAAGACGGTGCCCCCCTTACAGATCCGGAGAGTATCCGGGATAGAGCCCGGAACTTTTATAAAGATCTTTACTCTCCGGATCCCATTTCTCCAGACGCCTGCAGGGTGCTATGGGAGGGGCTCCCCACAGTCAGTGAGGGTGTAAGAGAGCGGCTTGATATACCACTATCTTTTCAAGAGCTCTCTGAAGCCCTCCGTGCCATGTCCTGTGAAAAGTCTCCAGGACTGGACGGACTGACTGTAGAGTTTTTCCAATTTTTCTGGGAGACTCTGGGACCTGATTTCCATCTGGTCCTTGGGGAAGCCCTGGAGACCGGGGAGATGCCCCTGTCTTGTCGCAGGGCAGTACTTGCCCTGCTGCCCAAAAAGGGGGATCTCCGGCTTATTAAGAACTGGCGACCGGTCTCTCTGCTCAGCACGGACTACAAGATTGTAGCTAAAGCCATCTCGCTTAGACTTGGGTCTGTGCTGGCAGAATTGGTTCACCCTGACCAGTCCTATGCGATCCCGGGCCGGACTATCTTTGATAGTATCTTTCTGGTCCGGGATCTATTGCATTATTCTCGCAGGACTGGTCTGTCACTCGCCTTTCTCTCTTTAGATCAAGAGAAGGCGTTTGACAGGGTGGACCATGGTTACCTCATAGCCACTCTGCAAGCGTACGGCTTTGGCCCACAGTTTGTGGGCTTTATAAGAACGCTGTACGCCTCTGCAGAGTGTTTACTTAAAATCAATTGGTCCCTAACAGCACCTTTGGTATTTGGACGAGGGGTGCGTCAAGGATGTCCCTTGTCTGGACAGTTATATGCACTGGCCATTGAGCCTTTCCTCTGCCTACTGAGGAAAAGGCTCACAGGGCTGGTGCTAAAAGATCCAGACATGCGGATTGTCCTTTCAGCTTATGCTGACGATGTGCTCCTCGTGGCCCAGGATCCAGTTGATCTTGAGCTGGCAAAACAGTGCCAGGAGGTATATTCAGCTGCCTCCTCCGCTCAGATCAACTGGTCCAAATGCACAGGCCTTTTAGAGGGTAATTTACAGGTGGACTCTTTGCCTCCCACGTTTCGTGACATCACGTGGGAGGCAGATGTCATTAAATATCTGGGGGTCTACCTGTCCGCTGCGGACGCTTCCGTCCCAGACAACTGGAGGGAGTTAGAGGGCAGTGTCCTCTCTCGTCTGGGACGATGGAGGGGTCTAGCAAAAATGCTTTCCCTTAGGGGGCGGACTCTAGTGGTGAATCAGCTGGTGGCTTCTCAGATCTGGCACCGGCTGATTTGTCTGAGTCCGACCCCCGAGTTTGTCACCAATATCCAGAGGAATTTGTTAGATTTCCTCTGGATGGGAAGGCATTGGGTCTCTGCAGGGGTGGCAAGTCTGCCTTTGGTGGAGGGTGGACAGGGAGTAGTTTGTGTGTGCTCCCAGTTGTCCACCTTCCGCCTTCAGTACCTGCAGAGATACCTATATGCAGATCCCGCTCCGCAGTGGTGCGCACTGGCATCCAGCTTTTATCGCCAGTTGCGCAACCTGGGGTATGACCGGCAATTATTTCTGATCAGGCCCGAGGGGTTTGGGAGAGACCTCTCTGTGTTGCCGGCATACTACCAGGAAACCCTCAAGGCCTGGAGCATGGTCTCCGTGACCAGGCAGGGCGTGCCTTTGGGGGATGAAATATTCACAGAGCCCCTGCTATTTAATGCAGCAGTGGGGGCTCCAATGTTACAGTCCCCCAGTATCATCCGCCGCCTTAGTCATGCACGGATGACCCGAGTCGGGGATCTCCTGGAATACGGGCGTTCTGATTGGGTGTCACCCCAGGAGCTTGCGCTCCGTTTGGGATATGTGACGCCCAAAGTCTCAGGGCGCTTGCTCCAGGAGATTAGAGATGCCATCTCCCCCGACTCGCGCACCTTCCTTCGCGGGGTTTTGCAGGCCGGAGTGCCACATGCACCTTTCAATACCCCTTCTCCGGCTGTTTGCATTGGACACAAGCCCCGTGTTTCCCCTCAGGCTCCTCCTGTCCCCAACCTCTCGAGGTTGAGGGACATACCCTCGGCATGCTTTCGCGGCATGCCGAGGAAGAGCTTATATTCTCTCGTGCTCCATACAGTGCACTTCCTTGCCCTCGTGACCCGTCCCGATACCATCTGGAGGCGGGTCCTACCAGCTGACGAGGGCAAGAGGCCCCGGTGGAGGGAACTTTATTCTGATTTAGTTCCACGACCCACCGGGGACTTGAGTTGGAGAGTGCTCCATGGTGCACTGAGCACGGGAGAGTACTTAGCTAAATTCACGGACTCTCCCTCCACTTGTCCATTCTGTGGCAAGGGAGAGTCCGTGTATCATGTTTATTTTAGTTGCGCCAGACTGCAGCCCCTCTTGTCACTCTTGAGGGGCCTCCTCCTGCAGTTCTGGCTGCATTTCTCCCCTCACATTTTTATTTTTGGGCGCCCAGTGTCCCGGGGCAATAAGGCCAGGGACCTCCTCGTCAACCTGCTCCTGGCATTAGCCAAGTTGGCTATATATAAGTCCAGGAAGCAGTGTTTGATAGGGGGGGTTCCCTTGTCACCTGAGGCCATGTTCCGGGTGCTGGTGCGCTCCCGTATCCGGGCAGAGTACCACCTGGCTTTGTCTACTGGGGGAATGGATGAGTTTGTCTCCCAGTGGGCTGTAGATGGTGTGCTCTGCTCGGTATCCCCCCATCCGGTTTCTTTTTCTTTCAACCTCCTAATATGATTTTTATTTAGTTTACAGAAAATGATTTCTCATGATTTTAAAATACACTGTGCCAAGTTCAACCAATCCAATCTATTTGAGGTACCAGCAGTCCACATTTAAAAAAACAATAATTATATTTTCTTAAATCTAAGTGCATTTGCCTGACCGCCAATCAAAGTTAATTTGCCTGACCGCTAGCCAGTGTGTGTGTCCTGCTTTCAAGTACTGTGCCAGAGAGCATGTTGTGTGCATGCTTGAGCTCTAAACAAAAGGCTTTTTAGGGTCTTAGTCCCTCAAATACAAGTTTTATTTTAACACCTTTCTGTTTATAAGCACTTTGTGCACAGTGTTGTTCATTTTTGGGAGTTTTTGTGTTTTTTTTCTTAGTTTAATTTAAGTTTTAGTTTTCTGGGAGTCCGGGTCAGCTCTCTATCCCAGGAGAGTGAGCTGTTTCCTGGATATTTTGCCACACCCCTCCGTTAGCACTTCACGTTCACGCCTGGAGCTTTTTTTACTTTGACTTTTTTTTAAAGTTTTTCAGGTTTTGTTAAAGTTTTGTTTGTTTGGTGTTGGGTTTTATGTTTTGGGGGGAGAGAAGACAAGTAACATCTTTGTAGGCAGTGGGGGGGGGAAAACAATTTGAAGTTTTGTTTAAAGGGCTTTTTTAACATCTGACACAGAGACACAGAGGGGTTAAAAAGCCTCTGTGTTCTCTGTGTTGTTGCAATTAGACACCTTGCAACAGTCCATTAACCCTTCCACTGCCAAGCATCATCTCTCTCCCTTAGTTTTGTCTTTTTGTTTCTTTTTCACACTTATATATTTTTAAAAAGAAAACAATAGAAAATCATAAAACAAAAAATAAAAATAAATAAAACAAATAAACTAAAAAAAAAGGGTCTAAACATGAGGGATAAGACTATTAAGAAGCCTCAGGGGTCAAAAGGGGGAATAATGTCACCTGAAAATCCTAGCTGCAGCACTGCACAGCATAGGCCCCAGGCAGATAAGGCAGCCCCAGCTCCTGGTGGTTCTGCCAGCAGACCTACCCCTGTGGCTAATACCTGGTCACAGGTGGTTTCTGCTGGCCCCAGTAATACCACCGCTGGGGCTGAGGGGCAGATCACCAGGAAGCATGGGGTTAAATGTCAGATGTCTGGGGTCTACAGCATTGATATCTATCTGCGTGCTGCAGCTAATGTCATCAGCCCCTCTGTTATAGTAGCAGCCAGCAAAATGTACGGGAAAGCAGTTTTCTTTACCCGTACTCTGGCTGCTGCACACATTCTTATACAGAGAGGCATCACAGTGGGGGGATTATATGTCCCAATAGAACCCCTGGAAGGGTTGGGCACAAAAGTAACACTCTCTAATGTGCCCCCCTTCCTACCAGACTCCCTCCTGCGCCCCCACCTGCTAACCCTAGGGGAAGTAAAAACACCATTTATAAAAATTCCCCTGGGGTGCAGAGAGAGAGCACTTCGTCATGTGCTCTCTTTCAAGAGGCAGGTACAAATGTGCCTGCCTCAGGGTGCAGAAAACATAGAGGGGTCTTTTGGGGTTCCATTTGAGGGGGTGCTGTACAGGATTTTTTACAGCACTACGGAGGTGCAGTGCTATCATTGCAAAGGGTTGGGGCATACACGTAGGAATTGTCCTAATGTAAAGCATCATGCCCCAGCCCCAGCAAATGGCACCTCCGTCAGTACGGCACCCATACCCGCTGAGCCCATAACAGCGGGGACCTCAAGGGTCATAGCCCCCCCACAGAGCTCAGGCAAGGAGGCCGTTCCTCAAGCCACCACCACGGCCTCCAAACCCCCTTCTTCCCCAAAAAAGCCATCTGTGTCTGTGGTCTCCAGCAAGACTGCAGACACGGGGAAAAAGGGGAAGAATGTCACCGGTCCTCCCAGTGTCACAGCTGCATCTCCCAAGTCCCAATCTGCCCCCACCATAATTACATCAGTTAGTGTCGGGGCACAGTGTAAGCAGAGGGATAATAAGCCCTCTGCAGGGGAGGCAGCTAGTGGCAGCTCCTCTTCCAGGAGTGACGTCCCCAGGAAGAGGAAGCATAAAACCAACAGGGAGGTTGCTGATAAGTGGGAAGTGCTCTATAGTGGAGCACCTCCCTCTAAAAGCAAGAAGAGGAACAAAACATCTCCTCCTCATCCGGTGACATGGTCTGGCCCAGTTATTAAGCTCAGCCAGCCGGTGCCAGACCACACATCTCTCTCTCCAGACCCTATAGGGGTTAATGTGGAAAAGGGTCTGGAGGAAAAGCAGGGGCAAGAGGGTCTCCCAAGTGAGGCAGGGGTAGACAAGAAAGATCAGGTTCTGCCTCTGGCCTTTGAGGGGGGACCCAACAAAGCCCCTGCTGAATGGGTAGTCAGTGTCCCTGAGGTGCTGAGCTTCAAGGGCACCAGTCAGTCTCCTCCTCCAGTGTCACTCTCTAGTGACGTACCTCGGGCTTTGTTAGAGCCTCAGGCCGAGTCACTACTGGAGGGGGGGAATATAGGCATGACCCCCATTCAGGACCCCATGGATTTGTCTGTCAGGGGGGATGTGGCACAAGGGGAAGTGGAAATGGGGGAGGGTGATAAAACAGGTTTTCCTGTTAACATCATGGGAGAGCCTGTCTACCCTCCTCAGCCGTCCACTGACCCTAACATCGGTGCCATCCAAGCTGAGCAAGCAGCGGTGGAACTGGCAGAGGAGGCATATAAAGCCTCCAAGGCTTCCATTAAGGAAGCCATGCCAGCCACTGCTGTCCAGCCAGCTACCCCTGAATGCACTCCTGAAGCTACAGGGGTGCAGCAGCAATCCAAGGGTCCATTATTTACCTTGAAGGGTGCTAAAGGGACTCCTTCTGTATCATCTAAGAGGGGGTCCCTGAGAATAAAGCTGAGGAAACTGACTCCAGCCGGGGAGGATGGAGTAAAAGCCCTAAGCCAAGAGGAGCCCAGGGGTGACCCACTAGAAGGAACATCAGATTCTGGGTGGGTTATCCCTGTCAAGGAAATAGATCTATTCCTTGAGAGCACCCTTCATGGACAAAAGAAAAGGAAGGTGCGGCTGGCCTTGGAGAGGTGGAAGAATATGTCGTTTATTCTCCACTCTCTCCAGCAATATCTAGTGGTCAGCACTAGGGCCAAGAATTCTGGGACTGCCAGCATCTCCGCGTCCGGAAATTCTATAAAATGTGCGTGTCCTATCAGCAGTCTCAAGGGTCTGAGGAACGCACAATTCCTGACACGCAGTAATGGCTTTGCACATCAGCACGCTAAATACCAATGGCTGTCAAGACAGTTTCCGCAGGTTCCAGGTACTCTCCTATTTATATCAGGGAGGGTACTCTGTGAGCTTCCTGCAGGAAACCCCACCCACTCCAGAGGCTGAGGCCTCGTGGCAACTGGAGTGGAGAGGCAGGGTCTTCTTCAGCCACTTCACATCGGCGTCATGTGGAGTGGTGACCCTGTTCTCAGAGTCTTTTCAGCCAGAGCTGCTGCTTGTGAAAGCTGTTATCCCAGGCCGTCTAATCCACCTCCGGGTCCGAGAGCAGGGTAGCATCATTAACCTAGTTAATATATATGCCCCTGCTGGAGGGCTCGAGAGAGTGAGGTTCCTCGCCAGACTGTCCCAGTTTTTGGAGACGGTTGACGCAGATGAGTGTTTGGTACTCGGGGGTGATTTTAACTGCACCCTCGACGCTCTGGACCGGAATAGTCCAGAGCCGTACCCGCCTTCTGCGTCAGCCCTGCGGGAGATCATCGCCCGCTTCTCCCTGGAGGACATCTGGCGAGAGCAGAACCCAGGGGCATCAGACGGTTTCACCTACGTCAGGGTGAGAGCCGGTCTGGTGTCCCACTCCCGGATCGACAGACTATATATATCTAGTCACTATATGTCACGAGTCGGTTCTTGTGCCATTAGGCTGGCTCCGTTCACAGACCACAACTGTGTGTCTGTGACAGTGGCGCTAACGCCAACAGCGCCACGAGCCGCCTATTGGCACTTCAACAATGCTTTGTTGAAGGACCAGGGGCTCGTGACATTGATCGGGGAGTTTTGGACGGACTGGAGGGGTTGCAAGGGGGACTTTGCCACGTTAAAACTGTGGTGGGACGTGGGCAAGGTTCATTTGCGACTTCTGTGTCAGGAATATACCAAGGGTGCGAGTGGGCAGCGCGAAGCTGAGTTGGAGTCACTCCGGGGGGAGGTACTCCATCTGGAGCAGAGGCTGTTCACTTGTAGGGACCAATCCCTGCAGAGCGAGTATGTAGAGAGGAAGGGTGTCCTCTGTGACCTGGAACGACACCAGGCCAAGGGGGCATACGTGCGCAGCCGCTTAGGTTTTCTCAAAGATCTAGACCGCGGCTCGCGCCTCTTCTACTCACTGGAGAAAAAGGGGGGTAACAGTAGGCACATCACCTGTCTTCTAGATGAAGACGGTGCCCCCCTTACAGATCCGGAGAGTATCCGGGATAGAGCCCGGAACTTTTATAAAGATCTTTACTCTCCGGATCCCATTTCTCCAGACGCCTGCAGGGTGCTATGGGAGGGGCTCCCCACAGTCAGTGAGGGTGTAAGAGAGCGGCTTGATATACCACTGTCTTTTCAAGAGCTCTCTGAAGCCCTCCGTGCCATGTCCTGTGAGAAGTCTACAGGACTGGACGGACTGACTGTAGAGTTTTTCCAATTTTTCTGGGAGACTCTGGGACCTGATTTCCATCTGGTCCTTGGGGAAGCCCTGGAGACCGGGGAGATGCCCCTGTCTTGTCGCAGGGCAGTACTTGCCCTGCTGCCCAAAAAGGGGGATCTCCGGCTTATTAAGAACTGGCGACCGGTCTCTCTGCTCAGCACGGACTACAAGATTGTAGCTAAAGCCATCTCGCTTAGACTTGGGTCTGTGCTGGCAGAATTGGTTCACCCTGACCAGTCCTATGCGATCCCGGGCCGGACTATCTTTGATAGTATCTTTCTGGTACGGGATCTATTGCATTATTCTCGCAGGACTGGTCTGTCACTCGCCTTTCTCTCTTTAGATCAAGAGAAGGCGTTTGACAGGGTGGACCATGGTTACCTCATAGCCACTCTGCAAGCGTACGGCTTTGGCCCACAGTTTGTGGGCTTTATAAGAACGCTGTACGCCTCTGCAGAGTGTTTACTTAAAATCAATTGGTCCCTAACAGCACCTTTGGTATTTGGACGAGGGGTGCGTCAAGGATGTCCCTTGTCTGGACAGTTATATGCACTGGCCATTGAGCCTTTCCTCTGCCTACTGAGGAAAAGGCTCACAGGGCTGGTGCTAAAAGATCCAGACATGCGGATTGTCCTTTCAGCTTATGCTGACGATGTGCTCCTCGTGGCCCAGGATCCAGTTGATCTTGAGCTGGCAAAACAGTGCCAGGAGGTATATTCAGCTGCCTCCTCCGCTCAGATCAACTGGTCCAAATGCACAGGCCTTTTAGAGGGTAATTTACAGGTAGACTCTTTGCCTCCCACGTTTCGTGACATCACGTGGGAGGCAGATGTCATTAAATATCTGGGGGTCTACCTGTCCGCTGCGGACGCTTCCGTCCCAGACAACTGGAGGGAGTTGGAGGGCAGTGTCCTCTCTCGTCTGGGACGATGGAGGGGTCTAGCAAAAATGCTTTCCCTTAGGGGGCGGACTCTAGTGGTGAATCAGCTGGTGGCTTCTCAGATCTGGCACCGGCTGATTTGTCTGAGTCCGACCCCCGAGTTTGTCACCAATATCCAGAGGAATTTGTTAGATTTCCTCTGGATGGGAAGGCATTGGGTCTCTGCAGGGGTGGCAAGTCTGCCTTTGGTGGAGGGTGGACAGGGAGTAGTTTGTGTGTGCTCCCAGTTGTCCACCTTCCGCCTTCAGTACCTGCAGAGATACCTATATGCAGATCCCTCTCCGCAGTGGTGCGCACTGGCATCCAGCTTTTATCGCCAGTTGCGCAACCTGGGGTATGACCGGCAATTATTTCTGATCAGGCCCGAGGGGTTTGGGAGAGACCTCTCTGTGTTGCTGGCATACTACCAGGAAACCCTCAAGGCCTGGAGCATGGTCTCCGTGACCAGGCAGGGCATGCCTTTGGGGGATGAAATATTCACAGAGCCCCTGCTATTTAATGCAGCAGTGGGGGCTCCAATGTTACAGTCCCCCAGTATCATCCGCCGCCTTAGTCATGCACGGATGACCCGAGTCGGGGATCTCCTGGAATACGGGCGTTCTGATTGGGTGTCACCCCAGGAGCTTGCGCTCCGTTTGGGATATGTGACGCCCAAAGTCTCAGGGCGCTTTCTCCAGGAGATTAGAGATGCCATCTCCCCCGACTCGCGCACCTTCCTTCGCGGGGCTTTGCAGGCCGGAGTGCCACATGCACCTTTCAACACCCCTTCTCCGGCTGTTTGCATTGGACACAAGCCCCGTGTTTCCACTCAGGCTCCTCCTGTCCCCAACCTCTCGAGGTTGAGGGACATACCCTCGGCATGCTTTCGCGGCATGCCGAGGAAGAGCTTATATTCTCTCGTGCTCCATACAGTGCACTTCCTTGCCCTCGTGACCCGTCCCGATACCATCTGGAGGCGGGTCCTACCAGCTGACGAGGGCAAGAGGGAACTTTATTCTGATTTAGTTCCACGACCCACCGGGGACTTGAGTTGGAGAGTGCTCCATGGTGCACTGAGCACGGGAGAGTACTTAGCTAAATTCACGGACTCTCCCTCCACTTGTCCATTCTGTGGCAAGGGAGAGTCCGTGTATCATGTTTATTTTAGTTGCGCCAGACTGCAGCCCCTCTTGTCACTCTTGAGGGGCCTCCTCCTGCAGTTCTGGCTGCATTTCTCCCCTCACATTTTTATTTTTGGGCGCCCAGTGTCCCGGGGCAATAAGGCCAGGGACCTCCTCGTCAACCTGCTCCTGGCATTAGCCAAGTTGGCTATATATAAGTCCAGGAAGCAGTGTTTGATAGGGGGGGTTCACTTGTCACCTGAGGCCATGTTCCGGGTGCTGGTGCGCTCCCGTATCCGGGCAGAGTACCACCTGGCTTTGTCTACTGGGGGAATGGATGAGTTTGTCTCCCAGTGGGCTGTAGATGGTGTGCTCTGCTTGGTATCCCCCCATCCGGTTTCTTTTTCTTTCAACCTCCTAATATGATTTTTATTTAGTTTACAGAAAATGTTTTCTCATAATTTTAAAATACACTGTGCCAAGTTCAACCAATCCAATCTAGTTGGGGTACCAACAGTCTATATTTAAAAAAACAATAATTTTATTTTCTTAAATCTAAGTGCATTTGCCTGACCGCCAATCAAAGTTCATTTGCTTGACCGCTTGCCAGTGTGTGTGTCAGGCTTACAAGTACTGTCCCAAGTTCAACCAATCCAATCTTGTTGGGGTTTCAGCAGTCTACATTTTAAAAAAAATGACAGGCAGAGGCAGGACACCCCACAGAGGCCGTCGTGGTCGTGGTGCTGTGATTCTCTTTGGCCCTACAATAATGCCCAGTGTTCAGAGGCTAGTTCAGAGGACGTAGTTGACTGGCTAACACAGGACACCCAATCTTCTACAGCTTCCGCTTGGAACATTGACGCACCATCCTCCTCCAGCTTAGCTTCGGGCACCTCTCAAGTTACCACTCGCCCGGCTGCAACCACCACCAACACTAGTACCACAGCCAATTCAGTTGATCAGTCAGAAGAGTTATTTACACATCAGTTTGAAGAAATGAGTGATGCACAACCATTATTGCCAGAGGATGTAGATAACAGGGATATGTCTCAGTCAGGCAGCATTATACACATGTACGTACGATGTGATGATGATGATGTACCCGCTGCTGCTTCCTTTGTTCAGTTGTCATATACAAGTGAGGCGGGTGATGATGATGACGATGCGTCCGTGGATGTCACGTGGGTGCCCGCTAGAAGAGAAGAAGAACAGGGGGAAAGTTCAGATGGGGAGACAGAGAGGAGGAGGAGACGAGTTGGAAGCAGAGGGAGGTCATTGCAACGAGCTAGTGGCACAGTCAGACAGGCATTAGGCACCCGGGGTCAGCCAGACAGCACGCCAATCAACGCATGCTGTTGCCATCACCAGAATGCCGTCACCGCCAAGCTCAGCAGTGTGGCATTTTTTTTGTGTGTCTGCCTCTGACAACAGCGATGCCATTTGCAACCTGTGCCAAAAGAAACTGAGTCGTGGGAAGACCAACACCCATCTACCTAGGTACAACTGCTTTGCGAAGGCACATGATGTCACATCACAAACGCCAATGGGATCAATACATGAGTACAAGCAGCACACAAACTCAAAGCCGCCATCCTCCTCCTGGTCCAGCATCTTCATCCACGTCAACCACTGCAGTCCTCCTTGCCCCCTCTCAACTATCCGCCACTCCGTCTCTCGCCTCTTGCTGTTCCTGCTCATCTCCCCACAGTCAGGTGTCTGTCAAGGGCATGTTTGAGCGTAAGAAGCCAATGCCACAAAGTCACCCCCTTGCCCGGCGTCTGACAGCTGGCTTGTCTGAACTCTTAGCCCGCCAGCTTTTACCATACAAGCTGGTGGAGTCTGAGGCGTTCAAAAAATTTGTAGCGATTGGGACACCGCAGTGGAAGGTACCCGGCCGAAATTTCTTTGCCCAAAAGGCAATCCCCAACCTGTACTCGATTGTGCAAAAGGAAGTAATGGCATCTCTGGCACACAGTGTTGGGGCAAGCGTCCATCTGACCACTGATACCTGGTCTGCAAAGCATGGTCAGGGCAGGTATATCACCTACACTGCGCATTAGGCAAACCTGATGACGCCTGCCAATCATGGAATGAGTGGCTCTGCAGAGGAGTTGGTGACACCGCCACGACTTGCAGGCAGGCCTGCTGCCACCTCCTCTACTCCTTCTACTCCATCCTCTTCCAACTGGAGATTTGCAAAGCGGTTTGTGACAACGGAAGAAATTTGTTGGCGGCATTGAATTTGGGCAAGTTGACGCATGTGCCGTGCATGGCACATGTGTGTAATCTGATCGTACAACGCTTTGTCCATAAGTATCCATGCTTACAGGATGTCCTGAAGCAGGCCAGAAAGGTGTGTGGCCATTTCAGGCATTCCTACACGGCCATGGCGCACTTTTCAGATATCCAGCGTCGAAACAACATGCCAGTGAGGCGCTTGATTTGTGACAGCCCCACACGTTGGAATTCAACACTCCTAATGTTCGACCGCCTGCTCCAACAAGAAAAAGCCATTAACGAGTATTTGTATGACCAGGGTGCTAGGACAGCCTCTGCGGAGCTGGGGATTTTTTTGCCACGTTATTGGATGCTCATGCGTCCTTTTGAGGAGGTGACAAACCTTGTCAGTCGCACCGAAGGCACGATCGGCGACATCATACCATTTGTTTTCTTCCTGAAGCGTGCCCTGCGAAGAGTGCTGGATCAGGCCGTAGATGAGCGTGACGAGGAAGAGGAAGAGTTGTGGTCACCATCACCACCAGAAACAGCCTTATCAGCATCGCTTGCTGGACCTGCGGCAACGCTGGAAGAGGATTGTGAGGAAGAGGAGTCAGAGGAGGAATGTGGCTTTGAGGGGGAGGAGGAAGACCAATCACAACAGGCATCCCAGGGTGCTCGTTGTCACCTATCTGGTACCCGTGGTGTTGTACGTGGCTGGGGGGTAGAACATATCTTCAGCGAGATCACTGAGGACGAGGAACGGGACATGGGTAGCTCGGCATCCAACCTTGTGCAAATGGGGTCTTTCATGCTGTCGTGCCTGTCGCAGGACCCTCGTATAAAAAGGCTGAAGGGGAACGACCTGTACTGGGTGTGCACGCTACTAGACCCCCGGTATAAGTAGAAAGTGCCTGAAATGTTACTAAATTACTGCATGTCAGAAAGGATGCAGCAGGTCCAAAACAAATTAACAAGTATGCTTTACACAGCATATAAGGGTGATGTCACAGCACAAGGGCAATATAACAGGGGAAGAGGTGAAAATAATCCACCTCCCACGACCACGCCGGCAAGGACAGGACGTTTAAAAGACGTGTTGTTGATGGAGGACATGCGGACCTTTTTCAGTCCTACGCATCGCATCAGCCCTTTGGGATCCACCCTCAGAGAACGACTTGACCGACAGGTAGCAGACTACCTCGCCTTAACTGCAGATATCGACACTCTGAGGAGCGATGAACCCCTTGACTACTGGGTATGCAGGCTAGACCTGTGGCCTGAGCTATCCCAATTTGCAATTGAACTTCTGGCCTGCCCCACTTCAATTGTCCTGTCAGAAAGGACCTTCAGTGCAGCAGGAGGTTTTGTCACCGAGAAGAGAAGTCGCCTGGGGCAAAAAAGTCTAGATTGCCTCACCTTTATAAAGATGAATGAGGGATGGATCCCGAAGGGACTGACACTGGGCGATACATTCGACTGAAAAAGGCCTGATGAGATGAGCTGCCTTCGGCTAAAAATGGTCCACACGCTGCTGTATGTTATCTGTGAATGCCGGATGACTTGCGTGACATATCCGCCACCAACTAGGGTTCAAGAAGACGCAATGTTTTATGGCACTTTCTGCCTGGGGAACAAAGGTCAATTTTTCTGGCCGGCTGCAACAATACCTAATTTTTTAATTTAAATTTTTATGTCAGAAGGCGTACGGCATGTAATAAAAAAGAAAGCATATTGAACAGTCTTGCATAACACAACAGTTGTGCAAAAATACATATTTACAATGAAGACATTTTGTAAAAATTAGCTGGCTAGGCCTTCTTATTTTTACTTTTTTGGTTAATACATTTTCTTTTTTTTTTACTGTGATTCCAATTTTTAAGAGAAACCTAAGACATGGTAACACTCCCACACTCCCACCAGACATGAATAAATGTAGCCTCATTACCACTGTTCCTAAAACATGAGCTGCTCCGTTTTGGATCTTATTTATTTAGCTTAAAAGGAGTAATATATGTCCTGTGTAGGACCTTTATTGAAGTCTCAAGCAGACTATAATTTAAAGATCCCCTACTTAAGCCTCGCCAACTTTTATCCCATGTGCTGTCTGCCAACTCTGTGCCCAAATCCCTCTCCCAGGCTCTGGTATAGTCTGGTTTGTTTGCCCATGAGTTTTCATTAAATAGTTCATACATGATGCTAATAATACCAGGCTGAAAGGGAGAATCCCTACATTTTTTGAGTAGCCAAGTGTTTCTTTGGGGGGTTCCCCTACCACTTATCGTATATATAAAATGATGTATCCTGCAAAAATTATAGTGTTCAGTTAGGGGTAAATTGTATCTATCTCTCACCCGCTCAAAGGTCATTATTTTGTCGTCATACCACCATGGACCAACCCTTAGTAGGTTCTGAGACTTCCACCAACTGAGAGAGCTTTCCGGAAGATGTATCTTAAAGTGGGGATTGGGTACGATAGGGTTAAGATCTGATACCCGAGTGTCCAGTTTTTGTGTCCAGTTCATCTCCGTCCATATTTTTAATGAGTGCTTAATCAACGGGTTTTTCAATTTTCTCAAAAAAGTATACAGGCCTGGAATCCATATTACTGCATACCATGTATAAGGTGACATGCTTACATTTTCCATAAATACCCAGAGCGGCTGATGTGTGGGAGAATGCGCCAGAGGAATGAAAGCCAGCTGCGCTGCCTTGAAATACAGTTTGAGATTTGGGCACGATAGGCCCCCTTTCCCTTTTGGTCTATACATATTACTTTTTTAAATCCTCGGGGCTTTATGATTCCAAATAAATCTAAAAATTAGTTTTTTCCATTTTGAATCTTTATGTGTTTTAAGCGATCTCCCGGGAGTTTTAATCTGGCTAACAGGGATTTGTAGTATGTATCTATCAAGTTCATAAATTTGCCGGCAAACCCAAATTTCTGTAATACTGCTTTTAAATAAGGCCATTCCAACGTATCAAAGGCCTTTTCTATATCTAACGCCAAAAGGCATGTGGGTATTTGATGTAGGGATGACCATAAGATTAAATTTTGTGTCCGTCTGATATTGTCCCCCGTTTGTCTATGGGGGATAAACCCTGTTTGGTCTTTATGGATTATGGAGGGGAGAAATTGCGAAATCCTGTTTGCCATTAATTTGGCCAACATTTTTATATCCCCGTTTAGGAGTGATATGGGCCAGTAATTTTTGAATACAAATGGGTCTCGTCGTTCTTTCGGGAAACATATCATATTTGCATGGTTTAGTTCTTGTGGCATGGGAGAGCCTTCTAAAATTTGATTGAAAAGTGTGGCTAAGTGGGGTACTAACAAGTCTATAAAAGTATGGTAATAGAGATTTGTAATTCCATCCGGGCCCGGGTAGCTATGTGTATTTTTAATGCTAAAGCCATTAATTGGAATAGCTTGTTCTAGGATTGAGATAAGTTTTTTTATGTGTATCCCCAGTAAGCAGGATTCCATTGAAAGAGAAATATCCTTTTGCAAGGATTGGAGGCCCGAGATTTAGCTGAAGTCTTTTATAGTGGACATGAGTGCTGGTATAGAGAGAAGGGGCTTGGTCAGGGTGCAAAGCATATCGTCCGCGAAAAGTGAACACTTAAACTGATGGTGTCCTACTTGAACCCCCTGAATGGCATGGTTGGTTCTGATTGCCTGCACTAGGGGTTCAATGGCAAGAGCTAAGAGCAGTGGGGACAGTGGGCATCCCTGCCTGGTCCCTCTCTGTACTTGGATTTTGGCCTTATGGTCCCCTGGTATATTTAAGTTAGCTACTGGTGAGTCGTAGTACCTTCTGAGCAGGTTCAAGCTGTCCAATTGAGGTACAGGTATTTTGTGGACTTCTTGCTGTAGTAGGAAGGACTCTATGTCAGATCCGCTGCAGCGGGATTGGGATGAATATATGGTCTTATAGAAGTTTTGAAATGTTTCTTGGATAGCATTGGGGCAAAGGAGGTTTGGCCATCAGGTAGTCTAAAGATACCGTATATTATGTCCTCTCTTGGGGGGTAAAGACACTAATAATTCCTCCAATAAAATTCTGTTTTTTTATGTGGGCAAGGTCCCTGTTTAGCCCCTTGGGTTATCTGTTAAAAAGAGTGGTGCAGAGACTGTGGGGGCTGTTAGCCTCCTTGTCCCCGTGTGGCCATTTAGAATCCCTGCTGCTGCATGTTTCAGCTTTATTAAGGTGTAATTGTACAGCGTTTGACTCAAGTAGCTGCCTGTGCTGGGTCAGTTTGGCTTAATTGCTGGGCCCTTTTCCTGCCAAGATGGCGACCTTCAGTCCATGGGCCTCTATGTCCCCTTCACTACCTTTGTCCCCACTTGTGTGCTTATTTGGGATGGCCCCCCTTTATATCTCTGGCCCGTGGCCTTCTCAGGTCCCCCCCTCAATCTCTGAGTGTGGGTATGTGGGGCTGGAGCGTTGAATCAGGCCTACCTTCTTCTCTGCTCGCTGCAAGATCAACAATACCTAATTTTTCAGGCATGTGTACATGCCTAATTTTTCTGGCCTCTGGTGCTGCACTCTGCCTTCAACAACCAAACCCCCAAAAAAGGAACATAACAGGGATTAAACTACTTAACACACCACTCATATCTGGTGTAACAGTAGTGTACATTTAAAACAAAAAACATTTTTTTCTACTGTAATAGATTGCATAGCAGTTAGTTGTCTGCAAGCGTGTGTGTCAGACCTACAGCGTCTACTCTGCCAACTTCTGCAAGTGCATATCTGTTGTCACAGTAGCTTGGACGCATAGTACCAATCTGTCAAAAACGGTAATGATGAATGAGGTCTAGAGTAGCCTGGTTCCCTTATCCTCTACAGGTTGAGACCTAATGTTTGGGTGACTCCAGACCAACACATGAGTACAAGCAGCACACAAACTCAAAGCCGCCATCCTCCTCCTGGTCCAGCATCATCAGCCACATCAACCACTGCTGTCCTCCTTGCCCCCTCTCAACCATCCGCCAAGGCGTCTCTCGCCTTGAGCAGTTCCTGCTCATCTGCCCATAGTCAGGTGCCTGTAAAGGACATGTTTAAGCGTAAGAAGCTAATGTCACATAGTGCCCCAAAATTGAAGTGATACGACCAACAAAGCATCTTTTTCCATCTCCTGGTTCTAAAAATCCAGGCCTTATACACGCCCCCTGATAGGTGACGTAACAAGTATTAAACTGATAAGAGTAGTACTTACAAACACGCCACTCCCATCTGGTGGCACCTTTGACTGCACGTGCCGTGCCCCAAAATTGAAGTGATACGACCAACAAAGCCTCTTTTTCCATCTCCTGGTTCTAAAAATCCAGGCCTTATACACGCCCCCTGATAGGTGACGTAACAAGTATTCAACTGATAAGAGTAGTACTTACAAACACGCCACTCCCATCTGGTGGCACCTTTGACTGCACGTGCCGTGCCCCAAAATTTAAGTGATACGACCAACAAAGCATCTTTTTCCATCTTCTGGTTCTAAAAATCCAGGCCTTATACACACCCCCTGATTTGTGCTGTAACAGGTATTAAACTGATAAGAGTAGTACTTACAAACACGCCACTCCTATCTGGTGGCACCTTTGATTGCATGTGCCATGCCCCAAAATTGAAGTGATACGACCAACAAAGCATCTTTTTCCATCTCCTGGTTCTAAAAATCAAGGCCTTACACATGCCCCCTGATATGTGCTGTAACAGGTATTAAACTGATAAGAGTAGTTGTAATGATATGGAATCACAAGGTTGTGGAGACCAGCAGCCAAGGTCAGCAATAATCCAGTTCAGCAATTT
The DNA here is from genome assembly GCA_027410445.1 of Discoglossus pictus. Lineage (NCBI taxonomy): Eukaryota > Metazoa > Chordata > Amphibia > Anura > Alytidae > Discoglossus > Discoglossus pictus. The sequence goes on along the minus strand of CM050166.1, from coordinate 214,225,631 downwards.
GTAGGTGAAACAGGAACAAGCTTTATTGAAGTGATCAGGAACCACACAATAATCTGGCAAGGTACATTTGACAGGAAGTGCCTTATATAGGCCAAGGACCAGATACCTGACCAGACACAGCTGAAGAGACTTAGGTACTGATACTATTGCTAGCAGAGTCAAGCTTATCAGATCTCAATGAAATTCACAAAAGGCAGGCTGACGCAGTGGTAGGGAAGAGGTATAGCAGCCTGGGGACCAGGCTTCAAAACCCAGCAGAGTCAATTCCTCACAGTAGTACTACTTAACACACCTTATAATAATGCAGAGAGAGGCAACGCAGTGAGAGGAGTCTGAAGAAGAGGAGTCAGAGGAGGAAGGTGGCTTTGAGGAGGTGGAAGGCCAAACACAGCAGGCGTCCCAAGGGGCTTGTTGTCACCTTTCGGGGATCCTTGGTGGCTGGGTGGAGGAAGAGACCTTCAATGACATCAGTGAGGACAAGGAACGGGACATGGCTAGCTTGGTATCCAACCTTGTGCGAATGGGGAGTTTGCGGTTGTGCAAAGGGACTGTTTGCGATTGTTTGCGGTGCATTAAACGGGGAGATTGGTCTGTTACTGTGAAGCGGGTGTAACCCTTACACTACCTGATCGATACAACATCATACCTGATTTTTTAAAGCACGTTTTTCCAAACAATTTAGGAATGTTAGGTAATTTATGCCCTTTATGGCTTAAAACCAGACTCTGCATCAACTATGTAATTTTCCGTGTGAGTTTTGCCATGTATCCCCATCCGGCATGCCACAGTCCAGGTGTTAGTCCCCTTGAAACAACTTTCCCATCACTATTGTGGCCAGAAAGAGTCCCTGTGAGTTTTAAAATCCGCCTGCCCATTGAAGTCTATGGCGGTTCGCCGGGTTCGCGAACATTTGCGGCTGTTCGCGAAACGAAAATTTTATGTTCGCGACATCACTATTTATGAATTCAGTGGAAAAGTTTGCCTGACTTTCTTTGTCATCAGCAAGTAAAGAATCAGCGCTGTGATAATTTCTTTGGGGTGCATTAATTTTTTTAAAGATTTCATTATTGAGGATTAATGCATCCTTATTTTTACAGGTTAGGATGACTTGGTTGACAAGCTCTGAATATTCCTGGTTATTTATGGTACCTTCAAATATAGCCGATATAAGATCTTGGTGACAAATCATATGAGGTGGGATGTGCACAGTGTGGTATTTTTTCTGTTCTGCCTTCTCCAATTTTAATAAGCCAATCATTGAAATCATTTTGGCCTTCTGATCTCATATTTTGTTGCAGTTGAAGATGGGTAAAATGTTTCAATAGTGTACTTGACTTTATACATGTTTCGATAATGTCAGTTTGATTTCCTTGTACAACGACAGGTAGTGTTTGTCTAAAATCGCCACCTAACAACATTACCTTTCCACCAAATGGAAAACTATTATCCATGACTTCACGAAGCAAACGGTCAATACATTTGAGGGCATAGCATGACATCATTGTGGCCTCATCTATTATAATTAATTTACTTTTTTTCAGTTTTTTTGCTTGTAATGATGTCATGCGAATATCTGACCCTGAGGTTTCTAAAATAGGCACTGGCAGTTTAAACCCACTATGTACAGTTCTTCCGACTTCTAACAAAAGTGCAGCAATTCCAGTTGTGGCAAATGCGAGTGCTATTTGACCTTGTGCTTGTACAAAACTCATTAATAAATTATATAGATATGTTTTTCCTGATCCGCCAGGTCCATCAAGATAGAAATAACGCTCTTTGACCATGTCATCATCTAGTGCATTTTTGATGGCATTAAATGCTTGCAATTGTAATGTATTTAAAGTTGCAAGTTTTTTTTCTGTCCTTTGTACTTGTAGTTGAATGTCATAGTCTTCAAAGTTTATGTCATCTATAAGACCTGGATCAGGCAGATTAAAACTTGCACAACTTAATCCATGAGTTAAAAAAACTTCTTGGATTTTCATTTATGCTTTTAAGTGTGCGATAGGTTTATTGTATCTTTGCATAAAGTCTTCAGCCATATTACTTTTAAATGTGTCCCACAAAGCTAATGCATTTGGAGCATTTGAGAAGATACAAATGAATGCAAATTGTTCCCTCATCTGCCGTGGCATTTGACATAGTGCTGCTTCTTCTAGACATCTTTCCCATTCTGTATCATCAGCTAGTAAGTTTCTATGTCTTACAGCTAAATGGAAGGATTCATATACTATGTCAATAACAGTTCTTATGTGTTCAAAACTTTGTGCTCCAGGAACATTTAAAAGTAGTAGTCGTAAGCAGAAACGTTCAAGGTCTCTTGGACTGACTGTGTAAATTCTTGGGATTATTTTATTTACCCAGCTTTTTCTTGGTCTCCATAATCCATTCACAAAAACATAGTGATATGGAATTTCAATATATAAGAATTGTGTTGCTTGTGAATCTGTAGAATTTAATTCAAACCATGCAGTTAGTGTAGTGTGACGATGCTCACTTTGGGCCAATGCATTACTTTAATTTCCAGCATGGAAATACACTAAATGTCTTTGTGGCAAATGTACAGCTAACCTATATACTGCATGCGATCTATCAAGCATTTCAAATTTTAAAAGGCACCACATAGCTTCTGGTGCACTTACATAGCGAGCATCTACATGAGATGCAAGTTCATCATGTACTAACTCAGTGCTTTCGGTATTGTCTGCCCTTTTGATGACTACAGTAGCTGCATCATAGCCTTTGTAAATATATTTCTACACATATTTAATGGATTTGATGGAAGTTCAGGCTTCTACATTAATGTGTGCATTATACTGCATGAGTAAATGTGGATTGTAGGGTACCACATATCTATTGTCAACCTTTTTTCCACGAATAATGGCACTATCTCCTTCTCTTCTTCTATAAAGTGGATATCCATCACAATTGGCATACATTTTGTCTCTATAATCTTTTGGACATTTTTTGGAACATTTCATATTTTCCATGCATGGTGATTGTGGATTAAGCTCGCCACAGGGTCCATGAATCATGCGATGAGTTACAATCTCATATAGTCTATCATATAGTTCTGGATCTGGTAGTTCAGCAACAATGACTGCATCCACTTTGTCACCAGTATCTCATTTATCTTTTTCATGAAGTATTATGAGAATATGTGCATGTGGAAGGCCTCTTTTTGGAAATTCAATGGTATATACAAAAGCCAGACATTTGCCAAATAAGTGACTTATAGTGATGTCACGTATTAATTCATTTAATTTAATTTTGAAAACTCTGGCTACTAAATGTGGTCTATCAGAAGCACTTTGGGCAAGAAGTAAATTTTGTGTAATTTCTGGCCATTGGGGATTACATGTAAATGTAATAAATAAATCGAGTTTTCCAAATTTGGTGAAAAAAGCCATGGCATCATTGTATCTTTCTCTCATATTTCGAAGAGATCCCTGGAAAGAAGAAGGTAAAATGATGGCTTTGCCAGCTGTCATGTCTCTGCTTGTAGCCACCTCAGGAACATAGTCCATTAATCCACAATATTGTTCTACACGTAGTTTATCTTGTTGATATTTTATGAAGTTTAAATTATTGGCCTCAACTTGCAAATAGGAATCAATAATCCATTGTTGTGTTAGTTTTCCACCACATAAAATTGGATTAAATGTATTTTGAATGGCAATTTGAGCTACCGTATATCCTCTAGTATAAGCCGAGTTTTTCAGCCCTTTTTTTAAGGCTAAAAAGGGCCCCTCAGCTTATACTCGAGTCACTCTCCCCCTGTGTATCTCTAACCCCCTCCCCCTTGTGTCTCTCTACCCCCCTGTGTCTCTCTACCCCCCCTTGTGTCTCTCTAACCCCCCCTTGTCTCTCTCTACCCCCCCGTGTCTCTCTACCTTCCCCCCGTGTCTCTTTCCCTCCCCCTCCTCATCCTCAACCCCCCCTCATTCTAAATCCCCCCTCATACTACCCCCCCTCTCCCCTCACTTAACTGCTCTGGCCTCCGCTCCTTCCTGGTCTTGATGTGGCGCATGTGACGTCACATGCGCGCCACGTCATTAGCATATACCGGGTGCATGCACCCGGTATGTGCTAATGCCGTGACGTCACACGCGTGCCACGTCATTAGAATGTACCGAGTACCGGCACCCGGTATGTGCTAATGCCGTGACGTCACACACGCGCCACGTCATTAGCAAATACCGGGTGCTGGGGTACTGGGTTTAGAATGAGGGGTGGGTTGAGGATGAGTAGGGAGGTTGAGGAGGAGGTTGAGGTTGAGGAGGGGGTTGAGGTTGAGGAGGGGGTTGAGGATGGGGTGTTGAGGTTGAAGAGGGAGGTTGAGGATGGGGGGGTTGAGGTTGAGGAGGGAGGTTGAGGAGGGGGTTGAGAATGAGAAGGGAGGTTGAGGATGAGGATGGCGGTTGAGGATGATGAGGGAGGTTGAGGAGGGGGTTGAGGATGAGGAGTGGGGTTGAGTTTGAGGGGGTTGAGGTTGAGGAGGGGGTTGAGGATGAGGAGGGGGGTTGAGTTTGAGGAGGGGGTTGAGGATGGGGGGTTGAGGATGAGGGGGTTGAGGATGAGGGGGTTGAGGAGGGAGGATGAGGAGGGGGGTTGAGGAGGGGGGTTGAGGATGGGGGGGGTTGAGGATGAGGAGGGAGGTTGGGGATGAGGAGAGAGGTTGAGGAGGGGGTTGAGGATGAGGAGGGGGTTGAGGTTTAGGAGGGAGGTTGAGGAGGTGGTTGAGGATGAGGAGGGGGTTGAGGATGAGGAGTGGGGTTGAGGTTGAGGAGGGGGTTGAGGATGGGGGGTTGAGGAGGGATGATGAGGAGGGAGGTTGAGGATGAGGAGTGGGGTTGAGGAGGGAGGTTGAGAATGAGGAGGGGGGTTGAGGTTGAGGAGGGAGATTGAGGAGGGGGTTGAGGATGAGGAGGGGGGTTGAGGTTGAGGAGGGGTTTGAGGATGAGGATGGGGGGATGAGGAGGGAGGTTGAGGAGTAGGGTTGAGGAGGGTGTTGAGGAGGAAGGGGTTGAGGATGAGGGGGTTGAGGAGGGAGGTTGAGGATGAGGAGGGATGATGAGGAGGGAGGTTGAGGATGAGGAGTGGAGTTGAGGAGGGAGGTTGAGAATAAGGAGGGGGGGAAAAGACACAGGGAAGGGAGAGGGGGGAAGAGACACAGGGAAGGGAGAGGGGGGAAGAGACACAGGGAAGGGAGAGGGGGGAAGAGACACAGGGAAGGGAGAGGGTAGAAGAGACACGGGAGAGAGAGGGGGACAGAGAAGGCACAAAAGGGAGGGACACAGAGGGCAGCACATTTCCCACCCTCGGCTTATACTCAAGTCACTCATTTTACCCAGTATTTTGTGGTAAAATAGGTGTTTCGGCTTATACTCGGGTCGGCTTATACTCGAGTATATAAAGTACTTTAAATTCAAGCATGGAAACATTATTTCTCATTCTGGCTTTAGCATTTGGGTAACTGGGAAGGTTTAATTTTGGTTGCCAACCTGTTTCTCTGTGTGGGAAAAAAATGGGATATGTCATTGGATCTAAATTTGGACTTAATATACTCATATTAATGAATGGTTGCTCTTCATTTCTGGGATATATTCTAATGTCTCTGTGAAAGAGTGGTTCTCCTTCATCATTTTGAAACACCATTGTTTTTTATTTTTATTTTATATTTTAATTTTTTTATTGTTTTTAGAAACAGACAACCAAAATAAAATACATACAGTAAAACAATACTTACATCTAAATCATACACAATCACCCACCTACAAACCCCCCACCCACCCCTTGGCAATATTCTCATTATTTACAGAAGGAGGCAATACCCAAAACCTATTATATAATTAAAGTAACTTCGCTAAAGGCAACAAATACAACAACAACAAAAAAAAATATCTATTAACAGGAAGGCCCGGCAAACAGTTCTTCGTCCCATCTTGCCCATTTCTTAACCACTGATAATCCTAACTTGGAATCAAAACTTAAATATTCCATTTCATACTGTTTATTCCTTTCCATAGTACTACAAATCTCATTCCATTTAGGCAATTCCCCACTTCTCCATCTCCGTACAATCCACCATTTAATTGCCATGAGAACCTGCACCACTATCCCAATTGTTTCACTAGACCATTCCCTTGGAAAGATATGTAATAGAAAAGCTTCTGGGTTTAAGGTAACTTCCTTACATCCCATACCCACCAACTTGGTGACACACCTTTCCCAAAGCCCTTTGATCTTAACACATTTCCACCACATGTGGCTTTGGGTGCCTATTTCCGAGCACCCTCTCAAACACAGCTCACTATATTTGCTTGGATCTATTTTAGACAGAAGCTCTGGAACTATGTACCATTTTTGTGTAATTTTAAAGTGGATTTCTCTGTAAGTTGTACAAATCAAGTTATCTTTTGTTAGCTGATACGCTTTTCCCCAGTCCTCCAAATTTTTCTTAATTCTAAAATCAATTTCCCAGCTTTCCATGGCTACAGATTTTCCAGAACTTCTGTACTCGTCTAAAATTTTTAAGCATTTCGACACTGAACTCTTATTACTTGCTCTTAAGGACAGGAATTTTTCGAGAGGTGTCAAATCCCTGACTGATCTTACATCAAAAACTTATTTTGTTAATATCTTCTTAAGGGTCAGAAATTGCAGCCACATTGATATTGGGACCTCTTTCACTCTTCTCAGTTCCTCAAATTTAATAAAGCCCTCATTTCTGACTAAATCCTTAATTTTGTCAATACCCCATTTCCCCCACTCTACCTTATCTATTTCGGGGTGAATATCATAAATTACTTCCAGTGGTGTTAATGGAGATGGAAAAGGGAGCAACTTCAATTTTGAGTTCATTTTGAGCCAACTAGCCCAACATTGTTTCCCTATTCTGAACTCTATCTGAGTCTTAAAGTTGGACGATTTCTTATACCATAGAGCTTGCTGCAGAACTATTTTGGGGCTTAATGCTTCTTCTAACTGGACAAACTTGGGTCCTTCCACTCCTTCTGTCCATCTCAGAAAGTGGTACAATTTTATAGCCTCTGCATACTTCCAGAGGTTGATTGTCCACCTTCTATATACTTTTTATTTACTTGGTCTTTACTGACCCTATTTCCTTTATATATAAAACTAGAATATTGCCCGTCAAAAAATGACGGCAATGAAATTGTAAGGTAGCTAATGCTGTTTGGTGTATAATACTGAAATATGTAATAGATTACTAAATGAATATACTTTACCTATTTTGAAGCATTGTGTTGAAGAGCTGGCAATCTGTTTTGATGTTGCTGGAGCATTAGTGGTGTGGAGCTGCTGTGTAAGCATGCTGAATGTGTGCACTGTGTGGTATGAATATCTGTAGGTCGTTTGTGGCGTTTTGCGAGTTTCTTGTGGTGTTTTGCGAGTTTAGAGTGCTGTAGCCTCGTTTTCGTTTTGTTCGGCGGCCATTTTTTCTCTCGCTTACAGTTTTTTTTAGTCTCTAAACTCTTTTATTTCGAGTAAAATGAAGGTCTAAGTGGCATTTTTGAGGTCCTGGGTGCTCCCTCTTGGTGTAGGTAAGGTTTTTATGTATGTGCTGTGTGTATGTATTGTGTTTTACATTTTGTAATGTTCGCAAGTTGCGTCCGAATGTTGCGAGGCCGTAATGTGTGTGAACGTGTGTCGTATGTTGTTTGCGAGTGTCGTAATGTGTGTGTCGTGCTCTTTGGGTTGCGACGTGAACTTTGCGAGGGTCGCAGTTGCTGGCATGGAGCGCCTTCGTCGCTCCATGCCAGCAACTGCGGCCCTCGCTTTGCGAGGTCCTCAGGTGCTGGCATGGAGCGCCTACGGCACTCCATGCCAGCAACTGAGGCCCTCGCTTCGCGAGGGTCCTCAGTTGCTGGCAAGGAGCGCCTTTGGCGCTCCATGCCAGCAACTGAGACCCTCGCCCAGTGCCCTCACTTTGCGAGGGCCTTGGCTCGCTGCGCGAGCCAAGGCCCTCGCTACGCGAGGGCCGAGACTCGCGTAGCGAGCCCGCAGCATTAGCAACAACTCGTACGCTCACAACTATATATGTGATTACTATATAATGTGTAGATGTACCGGCTGGGCATGCTCTTGTGCATTATTATTATTATTATTATTATTACTATATAATGTGTAGATGTACCGGCTGGGCATGCTCTTGTGCATTATTATTATTATTATTATTATTACTATATAATGTGTAGATGTACCGGCTGGGCATGCTCTTGTGCATTATTATTATTATTATTACTATACAATGTGTAGATGTACCGGCTGGGCATGCTCTCTGCGTGTACGCTTTCTCTATCTGCACCCTATGTGCACTGCTGTCTGTGTGCAATCTCTGTCTCTGTACCCCTCACTCTCACCCTCTCTGCACTCTCTCTCTGTGCGCTCTATCTGTGAACTCTCTCTGCGCTGTCTTTGTGCTCCCTCACTGTCTGTGTGTGCTCTTGCTCTGTAATTCTCTTTATGTCTCCCTCTCTCTCTGTACCTGTCTCCCTCTCTCTCTGTACCTGTCTCCCTCTCTCTCTGTACCTGTCTCCCTCTCTCTCTGTACCTGTCTCTCTCCCTCTCTGTACCTGTCTCCCTCTCTCTCTGTACCTGTCTCCTTCTCTCTCTGTAGCTGTCTCCCTCTCTCTCTGTACCTGTCTCCCTCTCTCTCTGTACCTGTCTCCCTCTCTCTCTGTACCTGTCTCCCTCTCTCTCTGTACCTGTCTCCTTCTCTCTCTGTACCTGTCTTCTTCTCTCTCTGTACCTGTCTCCCTCTCTCTCTGTACCTGTCTCCCTCTCTCTCTGTACCTGTCTCCTTCTCTCTCTGTAGCTGTCTCCCTCTCTCTCTGTACCTGTCTCCCTCTCTCTCTGTACCTGTCTCCTTCTCTCTCTGTACCTGTCTTCTTCTCTCTCTGTAGCTGTCTCCCTCTCTCTCTGTACCTGTCTCCCTCTCTCACTTTGCTGTCTTTCTCTGAAATGCAAATGGCCGCCACGCTTCTGTTAAGATCAGGTGTTAGGCCCACCCCCACTAACATCATAGCCACGCCCCCTTTATGATGTCAGCGTTAGCAACATTTTCTGCTGCTCACAACTATATATGTGATGATCTATCACTTTCTGAAATTTAGTAATACTTCCTCTGGATATAAATAGAGGGATTGCTCTTAAAACATTAGTAAGTTTTGGTAAAATGAACATCTTAACACATACGATTCTGCCTGACCAGGTTAGGTTTAGCCTCTCCCATGACTTGAGTAGTTTGCACACTGAAACAAAAGTTATTTCCAAGTTATTCTTTAACATGGAAGCAACACACGGAGTCAACTCTACAGTATTCCCAAATGTTCTATTTTATTCTGCTCCCATCTAAATGGGAATTTCTCTCGTAACAAGGTTTTAGTTTCTAAGTTCACATTTAGCCAGATAACCTCTGATTTGGAAGAATTAATTTTATAATATGATAGACAACCAAAGGTTTTTAATTCCTTCATGAGATACACCAATGATTCTAGTGGCTCTGATAAGACTACAACTGCATCATCTGCGAATAGGGTGATCTTCAATTCTATAGCTCCACATATGATTCCTCTTATCCTATCATTCTTCCTTATCATTTGAGCCAGCACTTCTATACACAAATTGAAGATCATTGGTGATAGCGGGCATCCTTGTCTCGTCCCATTGCTAATCTTAATTCCGACTGAAAGTCTGTACCTTTTTAGAAGGCTGAAGGGTTAGAGTATAGCGCCATAATCGCACTTGACCCGAATTTGCTCAATCCAATTTCTTCTAAAGTACACTTGATAAACTCCCAGTTGAGCCTATCAAAGGCTTTTTCCGCATCTAACCCTACTGCCACCAACGGGATTTTATTATCTTTAGCATGTGCCAATATATCGATAAGCTTTCGCAGATTATCTGTCCCTTGTCGGCCTTTAACAAAATCTGTTTGATCTGACTCAATTAACTGGTCTAAAAGAGGATTTAATCTTTGTGCTAGTATCTTTGAATATATTTTGATATCGATGTTGAGTAAAGAGATGGGCCTGTAGTTAGCACAATTTGCCAGATCTTTTCCCTCCTTCGGTATCATAATTATTGCTGCTTCTAATGTCTCCTTAGGAGCCCATCCTACGTCTTTAATTTTGTTAAATGCTTTTACCATATGAGCCCCCAATTCTGGTAAGAATTGTTTATAATACAGTATTGGGAACCCATCTGGTCCTGGGGATTTTTGGACATTTAAACCGGACACACAATTCTCGATTTCCTCCACTAAAATCTTCCCATTTAGTAGTTCCTTTTGCTCCTCGGAAATTTTTTTTAGATTCAACTTTTTAAACAAATCCTGTATTTGCCCTTTATCAGGTTTAACCCACCCTGGTTTATTTTCCAGATTATACAAGGCGCTATAATACTCCGCCGCAATTCTACCTATTTCAATAGGATCCTTTTTCATAATTCCTTTGGCATCGAGGAATTTCACTATCCTTTTGTTGCTTCGCTTTTTCCCAATAAGATCCACTAGTGATTTATTTGCTTTATTACCTAGATGATAATTTTTTATTTTTTAGCTCCTTTAACTTCTTATCTATTTGACTTTGTAAGATCATATTTATCTGTGCTTGTATCTTATAGATCTGTTCCGTCAACATGTTATCCTGGCTTTTTTTGTTGGCATATGATAACTTGTAGAGTTCTAAATATAAATCATGCAGCGATTTCCCCCTGGCCCTCCTCTTCTTAATCATTCTTGTTTTCTGAATACCCCTCATATACGCTTTGTGCGCATTCCAAATACTTAAATCTGAGGTTATAGAGTCACTGTTAACTCTAAAGAACTCTTCAATTACTTCCTTAATTTCTTTTTTTTCTTCTATTGTATAAAATACTTCTGAGTTAATATTTTCTCTTTTTTTTCCATTGCTAGTCCCCCGACCTTGCAGTACTATTTTTACCAGGGCGTGGTCTGACCATGATATAACCCCTACCTCCACATCATCCACTTCTCTCCATGTCTCTATGTCAACCAGTATGAAATCAATCCTTGTGTATATACTATGTCTCTGAGAATAATAAGTATAGTCCCGGACCTCAAGATTTTTTAGCCTCCAAGAGTCATATAGTTTGTATTTCAAAAATATCTCATTAAATCTTCTAGACAATCTTTCCAGAGCCAAATCGCTCGTCCTTAAGCTCCTATCAATTTTTATGTCCAGGACCATATTCAGATCCCCACATATAATAAGCTTACCCACTTTTAGTTTGGAAATAATTTTTAAACACTTACTCATAAAGCTTATTTGATTCGCATTCGGAGAATATAAATTTGCAATTGTAAATGACTGACCATTTACCTGTCCTAACCAAATGATAAATCTCCCTTCTTCATCATATTCTACATGATCCGTTACAATCACATTCTTATCATGAAACAAAATAGCAACCCCTCTAGCCTTTTTCCTGAAGCTAGACGAGAAACCCAACTCAAACTGTTTATATCCTATTCTAGGTTCTTTCCCCTTTACCCAGTGGGTTTCTTGTAGACAAATAACATCCAATTCTTCTTTTATAAATTGACGGAAGGCACAGTGCCGTTTGCCGGGTGAATTTAAGCCTCTAGCATTTTGCGATATCACTTTTAACATCAAAGTGACTTACTTGATAACCTCCGAGTCCCCTCCTTCCCTATCATACAATTTTTATTGCCTTCACTTCCCCTCCCCTTCCAACAGCATACAAACACCACACATACCGTTTCCTCCCGATGGCAAGAAAAACTTAATGCCATCTTTTAAGATGTCTGGTCCTCCGGGGCGGAGAAAAAACTTCAAAAAAGAGAGAGAAAAAAAAAAGACCCCGGCAGAACCTCATTTGATGTTGACAAGTTATAACGGCGTTTATCAGTTTGTCTATCTCTTTTAAGCACCATATTGACATTTGGGTTTGGTAATTGATGTCTTTCTGCATGAAGTTGTTGTTCGTTTTCTACTTCTGCCAATTTTTTATAAGCTTTAGTGTAGGAGTTATTGGCCATAATGTTATCTAGCTTTATAAAAACAGTGGTATTTAGTTTATATTCTTGCAGCTGCATACGTTGGTCAACAGCTTCCATTGTATCTAGAACATATAGTTGAGCAAATTTTCTTTGCTCTCCTTCCTCTGGATGTAAATGGGAAGTACGATGGTAAATTTGGCCTTGTACTTTAAAGCAGTAAGTGTCCTGGTACATTAGCAGCTAATGTTGCCCCCCTAGATGCAAATGATATGGCACTATTGTAGGATCTTATGTTTGTCTTGAAATTTTTGTAGTTTGGAAAAGTAGGTTCAGTCATAATGTTTTGTAAATATTGTGGGAATTGTTTTCTTTCTGGAGGTTTGACCTTGCCTTTTTGACAGCAACTAATGAATTGGCCATCTCTGGGTCTTTCCTGTTTAAAATGATAAGCCTCACAAAACTGACATTGAGTATTCATGTACCCACAATTATGAACCTCTACTGCTAAAGACTTGAGTAAAGGACAATTTGCAAAGCATATATCAGTTTCAGTTTGTAATTCATCATTTGAAATGTCATGTGATGTTTCAGGAACAGGTTCTAAATGCTTTGATTTTTTTGTGGATTTTTTTGGTGTATCTTTTATTTTTGCAGGTGATAGTCTTTTACTTGCAAGTCTTTTGCGTTCTTTTTCTAGTCGAATTTCCTTCTGCTCCGGTGTCTGCTGGTTTGCCCATCTTTGTTGTCGTTCTCTAGCTTGACGTCTTATCTTTTCTTGTTTGGTCTCGTTATCAGCCATCTTAATCTGTAAAAGAAAATAATGTATCATTAGTTTAGTTTGAGATGTTAAGTTGGGTTATGAAATCTTTTCGTTGCAACACTGTTGCGATTGGAAATTAAGTTTGTTTGTATGTGATTGTAGTTCATTGTAGCTGAACTTTCTTTCTATTGTTAAATGAGTATGTTTTATTTTTTTGCTCTTACTTTATCTCTTGTAGGTTGTAATTTTTGCCTTAGATGCATAGCACACCCAAGGTAATTGCATTATAGCGTATTGTAGATGTAGTAGGTTTATAGTGTTAAGTGAAATGTATTTTTTGTTTTGTTTGTTAATTGCTTTTTATGTTGTAGGTTTGGCTTAGAGGCATAGTAGAGGGCAACAAATGGTATTAATATATTGCTCTTTCTAATTTGTCCTGCAGGGGATTGTTGTAATAGTATTCTTCTTTGTTAATTAAAGACTTATATGTTGTGGCTGTGAAAAGAAGGTTTGTATTGTTGTTTGTTCGGTGTTAGTAGTATTTGTTGTAGTATTCTATTTTATTTGTCTGGTTAGGTTTTGTGCTTAACATTGTACTTTAGGGCTGTGAATTGAGAATTTAAAATGTTATTTTGTATGTGTTTTCACTATTTATTGGACTATGCTGTTTTATGTTGGTCATTTTTTTTTGATAGATTGAAGTTTGGGTTTACTGTTAAACGTTGTTGTACGTAAAAGGCAATTAGTAGGTAAATGACAAATGTGTCAGTAATATTTTGTTAAATCTGTTAATTAGTGGTGCTTATTGTTGTTGGTTTATTTTGTTTTTTCTCTTGACATGGATGCAGAGCAAACATGTTTATTTAGTTTTCTCTTTTTTTACTTGTTATACTGTACCTTGTTTGAAGTGTGATTTCAAGCAGAATATTTCTTGATCCGCTGTTGTAAGTCTTCGTGCGATGGCCTTGATGCAGTGTCTGTTGTAAAAGAAAAAGAAAAATGTTATTTGATTGGAATGTATTTCTCATGAATAGCATAGTTAATTTTTTTGGTCTGCTCTATCTGTTATCGGGAATTCTTCTGCTATGCTGTTTTTTGTGCACCACTTTAAAATACTTTAATTCTATTTGTATATTACAGTTATCTTTTTTTTTTACTGTAATTATTAATGTTGTTGACATCTTGTACATGTTAGCAATGTTTGTTGGATTATCCTGTTTTGGAAAGCTATCCACCACTTTTGGAAAGCTGTATTTGGCTTGTGGATGACAGTTAAAGGTTGTTGTAGAGTAAAGCTGACTGTGAATCATCCTTTATCTATGTTGTAACTATTAACAGTAGTATCCTGTTTAGCATCCACCACTTTTGGTATGCTTATTTAGGCTTCTTTGTAAGGGTTATAGGTTGTTAAACAGTAAAGATGAATACTAAGTTATTTTTCTATATGTTTGTGTGATTTTTTGTACAATCCTGTTTTGTGTCCACCACATTTTGCATGCTCCATTTGCTTAATTAGTCTTGTTTGTGAGGATTACATGTTGTTGGACTGTAAAAAGTAATGTTAATTGCCTTTTCTATATGTTGTTGCGCTTTCTTGTACTATCCTGTTTTATGTTCACCACTTTTTGGTTGCTGCATTTGGCTTGTGGGTGATGGTTGGAGGGTATTCTACAGTAAAGAGGAGTAATACTTTTGTTTTATGTATGTTGCTAATGTTTGGGATGCTATCCTGCTTTGTTTCCACCCCCTTTTTTTTTTGTGTGCAACTGTCTTTCTTTGGAAATTTTATAGGTCTTTGTGAAGTTTTTTTTAACTGTGTTGTTTTGGTCTTGCTTGAATTTGTATTGAGGCTTGTATTTTTTACTTTCAATTCTCATATTGGAGGGCATTAAACATAGGTTTTTTTTTGTTTTTTTGTGCTTGTTATACTATACCTTGATTGAAGTCTTGTTCTTGTCCGAATGACAGAGGGTCCCCTCCTGCCAATCTTAATCCGCCAGTCTTCTTGTAGTGTCTGTTTGAAAAAGAAAGTTAAATGGTTAATTGTATATTTATTATTTTTGATTTTGCAAAGCATGGTCTTTTTCTGCTTGTAATGTATTTTTCTATCTTACCTCTTCTTCTTTCTTTCTGTTTTTTAAAAGTGATCCTCTTTCACAGTCCACGGTGCAAATTCTTGATTGACGCTGTTGATGCAGAGTCTGTTTGAATAGTGAAAAAAGGGGAAAGATTGAGCTGCAGGTTACATATGTATTAGTGTCATCTTTTTTTTTTTGCTATGAGTTGCTGTGAATTAATGTCAGTTGAATATATTTCTTTCATTAGTTTGAGTTAAGATTTGGTTGTTGTAGGGCCTATACACATAAATGTGCGTGTCACATGTCACTATACATGAATCCGATTTTCATTGTTAAAGTTTGCAATCTTTTTTTATTTTCCTTTTTTTTTTGCTGTCTTTCAAGATAAAATATATTATAGTTTACCTCTCAGTTTCAATTTGCAGAGTGTAAAGTTGGAAATTAGGAAATAATTATCTTCTCAAATAACAGCAGCAGTTAACTATCCAGAAATGTAGATTTTTGTGAAAAGTAGGCAGTATTTATAAACTTTGAGGTGCCTCAGACCGTTAGAACGCAATACGCATGCGCATTTGCATTCCAGCGTAAAATTTGCGTTCCAGCCGCCATTTTAGGCCTAATAGTTGTCATTTTCCTGTAAAATGGTGGTTAATATCAGCGTGGTACATGCCGCATAGTGTGTGTTACGTGCCTCTCTCGCATAGGTGATTTTCATGTGTCTAAACTCCAAATTTTTGACTTAAATTGAGGTGTAACTTCACCTGCAGAGGTCCTGGGTGCCCCCCCTTGCTGTGGGTAAGCTTTGTATGTGTTTGTTGTGTGTATTTATTGTGTTTGTAATGGTTTTGGGGTCGCACAGGTTGCGTCCTTGTTTTTGTATCTCGTACATCATTTTTGGCAAATCCGTAGGTGTTTGGTGGTGTTTTGCGTCTTTAGAGTGCTGTAGCCTCGTTTTCGTTTTTTTCGGCGAGCATTTTTTCTGTTGCTTAGGGGATTTTCGGGGGTAAGCTTTTTATGTATTTGTTGTGTGTATTTATTGTGTTTTTCATGTTTTTATGTGCGCCGGTTTTGGTCGTTTTTTGCGTGGTCGTGATGGGTCGTAAGGCGCCTTGTATTTTTTGTGAGGGCCTCAGAACCAATAAAAAGCAGGATCCTGGAAAATGATTGACAGGGGGAGATAATAAAGCTGCGTTCCACACACCCATGTGTTGTCTGTGTTGTAGATTCTTCCGAAGTAGCGCGCAGGTCCCAGAGTTGGTGGCTGGTTCATTATTCTAAATTGTATTTTACACTTAAATTCTGATTACACATACAGTATATACTGATTACACATAATACAATTACACATAGAGTAAATAACACACATAGATACACATAGAACCAGGTCAACACATACACCCCACCTAACCCTATAACCCCCACCCTATAGCCCAACAGTTAGCAATTACACATAAAACATACTTTTTTTTTTTACATCACAAATATATAGACACATACTTTTTTTATTTATCCTTATTTTTTGGGGGGATTGAAATGAAGGGAGGAGAGAGGAGGGGAGAGGATGGGAGGAGAAGACTGGAAGAGGTGAGGAGGAGAGAAAGGGGCCACAAGGAGTTTTGGGTGTGGCGGCAGAGGAGGTGGAAGAGAGTGCAGGAGAGGAGACAGTGGAGGAGGAGGTGGAGGAGGTGGAAGAGGAGGTGGTGGAAGAGGAGGTGGAGGAGGAGGTGGAGGAGGTGGAGGAGGAGGAGGCGGTGGAAGAGTAGGTTGAGGTTGCAGTGGAGGAGGAGGTTGAGAAAGAGGTGGATGAGGTGGAGGAGTAGGTGAGGGGAGGAGGAGAGGAGGAGATGGGACATAGTGTAAAAGGGGAGGGGGTGGGCAGTTGCCAATATTGATAGTCACATCATCCTCAGGGTAAGAGGGGGAGGGCTTTGATCCCGGGGGGGGTGGTAGTGAGAATGAGGGACAGGCCCCAGGGAAAGTTGAGAGAGGACCGGATCCCCACCCAAAGTCGGGAGGGCAATAGGGTGGGGGCAGGCACAGGGACTCAAATTACTCTTCCCAGGAGATAATGGTACTCCTGCGTGCCATCCGAGAGTGGCCCGCTATCCTTTCAGGGGGTAGGGGATTAGGCCTGGGCTTAGGGCCCAGGCATGGAAGGAGGTGGAAAGGCATTTGAGGTATGTGAAGCACAGGTTCAATGACGTCAGGATCCTGGTGAGGAGGAAGATGGCCAAGGAGATGGACATAGCCTCAGCAACAAGTGGTGGCCCCAGAGTGACCGTCACCTACAATGAGGGGGACAGGAACCTCAAGGACCTACTGAGCCAGGTGCCCGCCGCTGGAGCTTCAGGCCTGTTGGCCCAGCAGCATCCAGCCTCCACGTCAGGTTAATATCACATAAACCAGCATGATACCACATGTACATCACACACACTGCACATGTACAGAATGACCAACAAGGACACTGACATGTCAGCTCCATGACATTTACAAGGAATAGATGGATCAGTCATGCATCATTAAATCCATGATGCTGACAAATCACTGTCTTCAGTGGGCGCAGCAACATTAATCAACCAATAGACAGTCCATGTATGGGTGAGCCCACTTCAGCGTATGCAGTCACAGACCACAGCCAGAATCAAGAGAGCGTTAGGAGCAAAGAACAATCAAGATCAAGAACCCAACAAAGATCACATCTAGCAAATGATAGCTACTCAGAGTTGCACTGAAATAGACAGTTACCTAACTCTAGGTGAGATTTATTTTGTGAAAGAGAACAAGATACTATGTTAAAGTGATCTATTGCTTTATTGTAATTTCAATAAGTACAGTTAAATATAAACCTTATATTTAAGGTTTGTCTACAGACACAGTGCCGATTAACAGCCTCTGCCCAACGTACGTTTCACATATTATGGTTTAACTGCTTACAGGAATATAATCAGCCAGCAGTTAAACACTCAACTAACATGGAATCTTCTGTCCAACGTACGTTTCACATATTATGGTTTAACTGCTTACAGGAATATAATCAGCCAGCAGTTAAACACTGAACTAACATGGAATCTTCTGTTCTATCACTCAATGGAGAGCATGGGTAATGAGGTCAATGGTCCTATAAGTGATTTATCCAAGTTAGAGCCTAGATGACAGATAAACCAATGTTTTCTTCAACATCATTACCACATATCCCTTTCTTTTCTCGTTTCACTTTTTCAGCTTCACGGAGGTCTGGGTCCATTAATGAGCCAGAGGTGAGGCATCGGCTCCATCACAGCAGGAGGGCACGAAGCAAGCACCCTGTGACAATCCGAGGGTAGGGGCTATACAAGCCCATGGCCACCTGCTATAGACTACAGGTAGTGATGTCGCAAACATCAAATTTTCGGTTCGCGAACATCGGACGCAAATTTCCATCAAATGTTCGCGAACGGGCGAACCCGGCGAACAACCATAGACTTCAATGGGCAGGCGAATTTCAAAACCCACAGGGACTCTTTCTGGCCACAATAGTGATGGGAAAGTTGTTTCAAGGGGACTAACACCTGGACTGTGGCATGCCGGAGGGGGATCCATGGCAAAACTCCCACGGAAAATTTCATAGTTGATGCAGAGTCTGGTTTTAAGCCATAAAGGGCATAAATCACCTAACATTCCTAAATTGTTTGGAATAACATGCTTTAAAACATCAGGTATGATGTTGTATCGATCAGGTAGTGTAAGAGTTACACCCGCTTCACAGTAACAGACCAATCTCCCCGTTTAATGCACCGCAAACAACCGCAAACAGTACCTTTGCACAACCGCAAACTCCCCATTTGCACAAGGTTGGATACCAAGCTAGCCATGTCCCGTTCCTTGTCCTCACTGATGTCATTGAAGGTCTCTTCCTCCACCTAGCCACCAAGGGTCCCCGAAAGGTGACAACAAGCCCCCTGGGACGCCTGCTGTGTTTGGTCTTCCACCTCCTCAAAGCCGCCTTCCTCCTCTGACTCCTCTTCTTCAGACTCCCAGAGTCTGGGGGCTTCCACTGCCCAGCATGGAAGATTATACACAGGTCAGAGTCTGGGGGCTTCCACTGCACAGCATGGAAGATTATATGCGTTGCCTCTGTCTGCATTATTATAAGGTGTGTACTGTTAAGTAGTACTATTCCTATTGGTTTAATCCCTGTTACGTCCACTATTAGGGGACGTGTATATGGCATGGATTTTTGGAAGCGGGAGATGGAAAAAGATGCTTGGTCGGTCCTCCCACTTCAAATTTGAGCCACGTATTCCATGCTTGGCAGCCGTCACCAGGTTTTCCCCAAGTGCAGTGCAGGTGATATACCTGCCCTGACCATGCTTTGCAGACCAGGTATCAGTGGTCAGATGGACCCTTGCCCCAACACTGTGTGCCAGAGATGCCATTATTTCCTTTTGCACAATCGAGTACAGGTTGGGGATTGCCTTTTGTGCAAAGAAATTTCGGCCTGGTACCTTCCACTGCGGTGTCCCAATAGCTACACATTTTTTGAACGCCTCAGACTCCACCAGCTTGTATGGTAAAAGGTGGCGGGCTAAGAGTTCAGACAAGCCAGCTGTCAGTTGCCGGGCAAGGGGGTGACTTTGTGACATTGGCTTCTTACGCTCAAACATGTCCTTGACAGACACCTGACTGTGGGCAGATGAGCAGGGACTGCTCAGGGCGAGACACGGAGTGGCGGATGGTTGAGAGGGGGTAAGCAGGGCAGCAGTGGTTGACGTGGCTGAAGATGCTGGACCAGGAGGAGGATGGCGGCTTTGACTTTGTGTGCTGCTTGTACTCATGTGTTGATCCCATAGGCGTTTGTGATGTGACATCATGTGCCTTCACAAAGAAGTTGTACCTAGGAGGGTGTTGGACTTCCCACGACTCAGTTTCTTTTCGCACAGGTTGCAAGATCTTATCCAGGGGCTAAGATCTCATCCAGGGGCATACTGCTACCCCCTTGGTCACATGCAGGTAGTGGCTCTGGAGTATCCCATCTAGGGAGCAGCTCAGGCGGGGGTAAAAAGCACTTGCCCACCGGACCGGCACAATCTCCTCAGGGTCAGTTGTCAAGGCAGAGGAGAAAAGGTTGGGGAGAAAAGGAGCAGGACTCAAGATTAGGGTCTCTGGATGGAGGTCCTTTCCTGGCTGAGGCTCACCTGGGGAAGGAGACTCTGCTGGGGTCGGCAGCTCCTTGTGGTGAGAATCCTCCAGGGCTGCTAAGGTTGAGATCACTTCTGCAGCTAGGGAATGCTGTTTCAGGTCCTCTGGTATCGTGGGCCTCTTGCCCATATCATTTAACTCTGGGCCTGCCTAGACTGAAGCAATCCCTGTTAGCTCTGCTGGCACTTCTGCAGGGCTTGGGAGTGGAGACTCAGCTTGCTCCTTCCTCATTGTCATAGGGCCAGCAATCCAGGCTGGGGAAGAGCTTCAGGATGTCAGGGGATGCTCCCTTTCCTGATAGCGTCATTCCTTTATCTGGCATCACTCTTTGATTGTCTGTCACACTTGGATCCTGGATGTCAGTGATCTGTGTTTCAGCACAGGTGAGTCCATGGGTAGTTGGGCAGACTCTCAAGGCTTTAGCCATCACTAGGGCACACGTACTGAAGGGATGATAGGGGCATTGCCCACCTTCTCCTCTGCCCTGCAGTACAACAGCCTGGCTCCCACCACCATCACCACCGTTGGAATGGCACCAGGCACCAGTCAGGCAACAGCTCCTCCCCACCGGGCCAACAACACCACCTCCACAACCATCAATAGGCCCTTCAGCCAGACCTCTATCCCCACCACTACCAAGCCAGGCCAGGATCCACGCCAGTATCTCCTTCAATCACCGGGAGCTTATGAGCAGCCTTTCCAGACGCAATAGGGAGGAGGGGAGGCACCATCTCAGACTGAGTCGTACCTTGCTGGGCTGCTCGGGATGGGGGCGATACAGGAAATAACAACGGATGCAGTTCACCTCGCTCTGGTCCCCAGCCCGCCTCATCCACCGCTGGTGGCATCCCCGTGCACCAGCAGCCAGGCCCCTCCTCTCCACCCCACATGCCTCCACCACCGCCACCAGCACCGCCACTGGTTGTGCCACTGCCTCAAGGGGGATACCTCCCCCTGCCCCCCCCCACCCCCAGCACCTGTGAGATGGTGGCCACCCACAGGGGATTTGGGACCTGATGCTAGGCGGAGGAGAATGTAGGAGCTGAGCATAATTGTGTGCCTTCTCAACAGCACTCCTCAGTGACAAGCTATTGGTCCAAATATTAACGTATTCTAGTCCGGCTATTTTTTATTCAGATGGCTACCTCCCATCACATGGTCCATGATCCCCTTCTTTGTGGACACGTATGGTTCTGTTGAACATTTCACCAATTAATGTTCACTGAGGAATGCTATTGAGAATAGATGCTGCAGTCCCTATCTTTTTTAAGGCCTTGATTTCCTTTTTTGTTTGATTGTTTAGGCACTACTCAGGTCCATGAAGGCATCTTCTGCATCTGCAAGCATTGTGAAGGAAATGCATTAAGCGCAAGAGTTTTCCAGTGCCTCTCAGGTGGACATTCCTTCAATGACAGCCAGCCCCCTAACATGTAGTTATTACAATAATAAAGCTATCATAAATCCAGATATGTAAGAAAATATTGTTATTATCTTAAATGTTGACTAATACTGCTATGGAGTCTGTATAGACCCCCATGGTATCTTATGGGTTAATAGGTATTCCTTTAAAGACCCCCATTGTATGGGTATAATCTATAAATAATGTAGTGGTTCTTCAAGGATCTCAACTGCTTTTTTTAATTTCATAGATACCGGAGCAAGGGTTAATAGTTGAATGCTTCAGGGTTAACTGTTTATGCCATGGGGATTCCTTAGGGACCTCTGTGGTGGGGGGTAACATTTAGATACCACTGAGGTCCTTTAAGGATCCCCATGGTTATTTAGATGGGTGCCATTCCAAACATAGATTACATTTTCATTCAGAATTAATGACTAGAGTCTCAGCAAGATCAGGTATACAACTAATAAATAAAAGACAATACAAGTTTATGGAGTATGTCTACAAATATTCACATCTTCTTCTAAAGTATTTTATCTGTTTTTTGTGAAGGACAAGCCACTGTTTATGAGACTTATATTGTTTCTCCTTACTGCTTTTGACACCTACTAATTATATTTTGTCAGTATTTATTACTGATATAGCTATCTGTAAGTTTAAGTCCTTTACATATCAATAATGTAGACTTTTAGTAGCATAATATAAAAATATTAAAGATTCACTATAATTGATAAATTGTAGAGAATTTATATTTTTCCTCAAATTAGAAAACAGGTTTTCCATAAAAAAATAATGCCCTCTGTGATTTCTTATTATAAGGCTTGTTCATGTTAAGGTTATCTCAGGAAAGAAAATGAATTTCTAAAAAAAAATGAGCCACTGCTCTAAATACCTGCACAGGAAGAAATGAAGAAAAGCATGTGTAGCGCAAGATAAGGGCTCAAATTATTGAGCACTGAATACAATAAAAAGCTTGTAGCCCATAAAATAAGATTGTGCAATTATTTTGTGTGTCTTTTTTAATGATTAAAAACATTAAGCCACATGGTTAAACACCAAGGCCATATTTTCTAGGATTTCCTGTAAAGTTGTTATGAATAAAATCATTGATATGTGTTGTGTTTTCTCTAGGACAGTATTTTAAGGCTATGTTGTTATATTTAGTGTTTACTTCCCTTTTAAAATATCTGCTTAATAGATCATAAATTAAAATAGCTTCTATAAGTAGTAGCTAGGAAAGAAGAAGAAATATATTTAGAAATCTTTTTTCATTTGTCATAGTTGTTCTCAAATCTGGGGCACCAAACTGATATATATATATATATACTGTATATATATATATATATATATATATATATATATATATTTATATGAATAATCAGAGTATTGCAGTATATAGTGATACCTTTTTTATTGGACAAACATATTCATAGGTTTCATGACGAGCTTTCGAGAGCGTTCCTCTCTTTGTCGAGTCACAGTCAATACTGATTATAGATTCACAAATACAGCAAAAAAATCCAGGATTAACAAATAATGTTCTGATCAGCCAGCCGTGCAAGTGTGTGGGGGTGCAGACCAGAGTAAGTAAATTGGGGTCGTAAATAGTTTTACATCTGAGGAACCATAGGACTGTAACCAAACTCAGGATGAAGGCAGAGAACAAAAAAAAAAAATCAATAAACATACATATATATTTAGAAGCATGAATGTTGGAGGTTATAAGAAATTTTGATAATGAGATAAGAATTCAATGTCTACATTAAGTCCTGATTTATTACTGTTAAAGAACATAATCATTTTAATTTCAAATGTCTTTCTTTCCTTAGTGTTTTAAAAAAAAACGTTGAGTATTTTGATTTTGAGATTTTTCATGGAGTTGTTATTCTGGGTGAAATGGTGTCCAACTGGAGTACAGTAAGTCTCCTCATTGTGCTTATTGATGGAATGTCTATGTAGATTCATCCTCATATGTAATTTCTGGCTGGTTTCTCCAATGTAGCAGCCTCTCTCGCATGCAGTACATTGTATCATGTAGACTACATTGGATGACGTACAAGAATATGATCCTCTGATGTTATAAGTCTTCTTGTTGTGCGTGGCTGTGTTCTCTTTGCAGAAGTGTTGACACAATTTACACTGATTTGTATTACAAGGTTTTGTGCCATTTTCTATGTTAAGCTCTTCATTGGCCAATCTACTGTTCACCAATGTTTGTCTGAGATTTGGTGGCTGCCTAAATGCAACAATTGGTGTTTGGGGAATATATGTTTTAATTCTGTGTCCTCTGTTAGCAGTGGTTGCAGATCCTTAAATATTTTGCGGATTCCTTCTAGATCCGAGTGGTATGTGGTTACCAGAGGTGTACGTGAGGTAAATTCTTTAGTTTTGTATTGCAGCAGGTGTTCCCGGGGTGTTTTAATGGCAGAGGTTACTTTTTGTGTTATGACATTAGGTTTGTAGCCCTTTCTCCTGAAGGAGTCAGACAGTGTTTTTAAATGTTTATCAAGGTCCTCATTGTTAGAACATATGCGGTGGTATCGGTTGGCTTGACTATAGATAATTGCTTTTTTAATATGTGAGGGATGAAAGCTAGAGCTGTGGAGATAACTGCATCTGTCTGTAGGTTTCCTGTATACCGATGAGTTAAGTTTACCATTGGTGATGAATATGGTGGTGTCCAGAAAGTTCACCTGTTCAGCAGAGTAATCAATTTTAAATTTAATAGATGGGTGGAAGGTGTTAAAGGCAGTGTGGAAGTCTCTCAGCTTTTTTTCTCCCTCTGTCCATATGATGAACAGGTCATCTATATAGCGGTAGTATCTGTAAGGTTTGTGGATATATGTGGAAAGGAATCTCTGTTCAAGGTCAGCCATAAATAAATTGGCATATTGTGGTGCCATTTTAGTCCCCATTGCGGTTCCCATTATTTGCAGGTAAACCTGTTCATTGAAGGTGAAGTAATTGTGGGTCAGGATATATTCTAGTATTTTGGCAATGGTATCAGGGTTATATTTGCAGTTCGGAGTGTGTGTTGAGAGGAATTTGAGGCATGCCTCAGTACCATCTTTGTGCGTGACGCTGCTGTAAAGCGATTCAACATCCATGGTTACGAGTAGTGTGTTAGCAGGTAGTTCTTTAATCTGACTGAGTTTGTTAAGAAAGTCAGTGGTGTCTTGTATATAGCTGTCAGTGTTTTTAACTAGTGGCTTCAGAATGTTTTCAACAAGACATGATAACTGTTCAGTCAGTGTGTCCATACCTGTAACAATAGGTCTCCCTGGGTTGCCTGGTTTGTGGATCTTGGGCAGCAGCTAGAAAGTCCCAGTTGTAGGATGGGTGGGTATGAGCTGCTCCAATTCGTGCTGCACGATTTTGGGGAACGTTCGGATAAGTTCCCTGAGTTGGCTGGTATAATCCTCTGTAGGATTCTGGTCCAATTTCTTGTAATAGGTGCGGTCTGTCAATTGTCTGTTACCTTCTTGTATGTAATCCGGAGTGTTCAAAATCACAACTGTGCCTCCTTTGTCTGCTGGTTTGATGGTGATGTTGGGGTTTTCTTTTAAGCCCTTAATGGTAGCTTTTTCCAATTGGGAGATATTGTATAATTGTCTTTTTTGCTGATTTCTTACTAAGGAAGCTGTTCTCAGGCGAATGCTTTCTATGTAACTGTCGAGTTTAGGGTTGCGTCCAGGTGTTGGGGTAAAATTTGCGATCTTTTTCCTGCTGTTGTAATCCAATCCGGGTGTGGTATCCTCTTTGTTGTGAAAGTATTCTGTGAGTCTCAGTCTCCTGAAGAATTCTTCCATGTCTGAGTATAGTTGAATTTTGTCCAGCTTTGTGCTTGGACAGAATGATAGTTCTTTAGATAAAACAGAGACCTCTAGCAGTGTTAGTTGGTGGTTAGATAGGTTTATAATTCCTGTTTTGTCTGAGCTGTCTTCAGGAGAAGGGTTGGCGATAGTAGAAATCACAGTAGTGTTTGGGCCATTCACACTTTCTTCCTGGATCTGTATTTTGTTGTTTTTTGGAGAGAGGCAGTTCAGTTTTTTCTTCTTCTTAAAAACGGTCTTGTTGATGCTTCCTCATAAGAGCATGCAAGTCGCATATATTTTGAAAAAAGGAATATAACCTCTATATTTATTTAAAAAAAATATTTAAAAATGTGTAGTGACCTTACAATAAATGTGTAACTGGGGGAGCAGACCTCCTACTGCAGCCTGTAGAGACCCCAACATATTCCCCCTGAAGAATCCACTTCGTCCCACGCGGGGAAATGAAAGATGGGGTCTCTACAGGCTGCAGTAGGAGGTCTGTTCCTCAAGTTACACATTTATTGTAAGGTCAGTGAATCAATATATGGGAAATTCAATGGGATGTATTCCCTATATTTGTGTACAATTTTGGAGCTGGATGTGAGTGAACACTCACCAGCTATTCATAGTGCTTTGTCAAAGTCAGCTATGCGGTAGGCTTACACAACTATTTTGCCCCTGTAAAAAACCTGGCTGCACAATAGCACTGGATTAGCATAGTGCAACATCCTGGAACACCTGCTTTTTCAACTGAGCAGCTGTTACCCAGTAGCTGTATATTTACTATTTGTAAGGTGGCTTGTTTAGTACTATAGCACCTGCTGGGATTAATAAGAGCAGTTCCTGTCCATCACAACTGCAACCTAAATTAGATGTTTATAGTGTATATAATTATAATTTTTCTCTCTTTTTTTGTAAAATATTTTTTTGAGTCACTTTTTTACTTTTGAGTTAAGAAAGTCAGTTTGTATATATATATTTTTGTTGCCACATTTTGCAATTTTGCAGTTACCAAATAGACTACTTTAGGCCAGTATCTGATCTCTACTCCTTGATCTTAGGGGAGATCTGAGCTGGCCTTAACAAATTAATCATTATACTCTATTTATTTAGAGAATTATTTATTATTATTAATAATATAACAATTATATATTTTTTGCAATTATTAGAGTTATTGCATTGTTGTAAAAATATTGCATATTATATAATATTGTTTGGTACCAAATATAGCCATCCAATTATGATGAGCTGTTACTAAAATGATGATAACATTCTAATTTTAATTTAGTTTATCTTTCAGAATACAGGATACCCCTTATAAGTAGTGATGTCGCGAACATCAAATTTTCGGCTCGCGAACCACGGACGCGAACTTCCATCAAATGTTCGCGAGCGGGCAGGCGAATTTAAAAACCCACAGGGACTCTTTCTGGCCACAATAGTGATGGGAAAGTTGTTTCAAGGGGACTAACACCTGGACTGTGGCATGCCAGAGGGGGATCCATGGCAAAACTCCCACGGAAAATTACATAGTTGATGCAGAGTCTGGTTTTAAGCCATAAAGGGCATAAATCACCTAACATTCCTAAATTGTTTGGAATAACATGCTTTAAAACATCAGGTATGATGTTGTATCGATCAGGTAGTGTAAGGGTTACACCCGCTTCACAGTAACAGACCAATCTCCCACCGTTTAATACACCGCAAACAACCGCAAACAGTCCCTTTGCACAACCGCAAACTCCCCATTTGCACAAGGTTGGATACCAAGCTAGCCATGTCCCGTTCCTTGTCCTCACTGATGTCATTGAAGGTCTCTTCCTCCACCCAGCCACCAAGGGTCCCCAAAAGGTGAAAACAAGCCCCCTGGGACGCCTGCTGTTTTTGGTCTTCCACCTCCTCAAAGCCACCTTCCTCCTCTGACTCCTCTTCTTCAGACTCCTCTCTCTGCATTGCCTCTGTCTGCGTTATTATAAGGTGTGTACTGTTAAGTAGTACTATTCCTATTGGTTTAATCCCTGTTACGTCTACTATTAGGGGACGTGTATATGGCATTGATTTTTAGAACAGGGAGATGGAAAAAGATGCTTGGTCGGACCTCCTACTTCAATTTTGGGGCACTGCGCGTGCAAGCTAAGGTACCACCAGATATGAGATTCACTGTGCACTGGCAAAAGTTGGCAGAGTAGATGCAATAGGCTTCACAAACACGCCTGTAGGCAGGCAATTGCTATTCAATCTATTACAGTCAAAAAAGTGTTGTTTTATGTCACTGTACACTACGGTTGCACCAGATATGACGTATCACAGTGCACTGGCAAAAGTTGACAGAGTAGATGCAATAGGCTTCACAAACACGCCTGTAGGCAGGCAATTGCTATTCAATCTATTACAGTCAAAAAAGTGTTGTTTTATGTCACTGTACACTACAGTTGCACCAGATATGATGTATCACTGTGCACTGGCAAAAGTTGGCAGAGTAGATGCAATAGGCTTCACACACACGCCTGTAGGCAGACAATTGCTATTCAATCTATTACAGTCAAAAAAGTGTTGTTTTATTTCACTGAGCACAATATAAGCTGTGAGCTTGACACAGGAAGGCAACTGAAATTAGATTAATTGTAGTGGAAGCTAAATACACAGCCTGGCTATCTATTTCCCTATTAAATCTCCAGCAGCTACACTATCTGTCCTCTCACAACGAATGCAGCTTCAGAATGATTCTAAAATGTATGCTGTCCTTCAGATGGAAGGCCCTGGAAGGGAGTGTATGCTGCTGATTGGCTGGAATGTGTCTGCTGACTGTGAGGTGCAGGGTCAAAGTTTCCTCAATGATAAAGAATAGGGGGCGAACCCAAAAGCGCATGTGTTCGCCGTCCGATACGAACATTCCAAAATCGCCTCGAATAGTCTGCGGGCGAACTGTTCGCGACATCTCTATTTATAAGATATTCCTATTGGTAAACAAACCAATAGTTGTTGCAAAGTAAAAGATGGGCTTCTTTTTATGGGGTGGAGTCTTTTGTACTTGCTGACTCCATGAACTATTCATTGAAATAGTTAAAACTTAAGTATAAGGTTATACATTTGATGACGTTTGTGTTAATTTCATTCCACCAATCAGAATACTTTGTACTTTATGTATAGCTGTTCCCTACAATTATGCAGTGCAAGGGTCATAGAGAAGACATGCCCTTTTATGATAATTGAAAATGGTGGTGCATTCCTGGGAAGAAAAATTAAGCAGGGTTACAATTTGTATTGCTTAACTGTAGGTAAATCATTTTCATGTAAACATTGGAGGGAAATTACTAAGCATCACAAGTGGGTGAAATGTGTATTTACCATGCACAATTTGTCCCCACATAATTTGTCACTCCTAGAGTTTGTGATTTTCAATCAATGCTATTTTAAATTTGTGATTGAAGTTTTTGGGAGTTTAATATAATATAATATAAACTGATTTCAAACGTACAGGGAAAGAAAGAAAGAAAGAAAGAAAGAATGGCAAAGAGAAAGAAATTGAGGATGAGAAAATTGATAGAGAAAGGAAGAAAAGAGAGGAGATGAAAGGAAACAGAGAAGGAGGTAAGAAAGTGTGGAGGGAGAGAAGAAAGAAAGAAAGGCAAAGAGAAGGAAATTGAGGAGGAGAAAATTGAGAAAAGAGAAAGGAAGAAAGATAGCAGGTAAAATGAAAGAGAGAAGGAGGTAAGAAAGTGTGGAGAGAGAGAAGGAACAAAAGAAAGAAGAGTGAGGAGAAAAGTAAGGAGGTAAAGAAGAAACATTATTTGAGCACGGAAAGAGAGCAGAGTGTTAAAGGAAAAGAAGAGTAATAAAACAAGCGAAGGAAAACACACATATACAAGTGACATTTACTCACAAGCAAATCTGGTATTTACCATACAGCGTTATCTTACCTTTTACTGTACATCTCGACTGCTTAATAACTCCAGTTCCTCTTATTTTCATGAAGCCTAGCTAGCAAATGGTTAAAATTCTAAGACATTTCATAAGTAAGCATATTAAAAAAGGAAGTTGGGCTAAGCATTCCACTTCTTGGACCCACTCCATAACCATACTTTACATTTTGACAATAAAAAAGAACATTAATAAGGCATTTCAAAAGAAACGTGAGCCCTGTGTAGGATAATTTGCAATCCAAAGGGATGAAGATTAACATGTATAATGAATATTTTGTTTTATTGGTTAGTGTAATAAACTAGTGAGCTATATATTTGCTCATAGATATTAACTTTTTCCCCATGAAAAACAGTTGGGTATAGAAGAGTTAAAGAAACTATTTTGTAAATCTTGTTATCATACAATGTATTAGACTTTATTTCAAACCGTTTTCAGCTATATGTTATGTTTTGTACTTAATAATACATCCCCCACAAGCTAATTAAGCATCTTAGCTATATTGTTCTAAAATAACAAGTAGAACAAATTATTCACAACCTATTTTTGTAAAAATAAATTCTAAATCAAAATGCAGGATTATTGGCACAATAGTGTCAACAACTACAGTCATGCTGTGATTGCTATTATTTATTTATAATGTACTAGCGTACTGTGGAGTATAATTCTGGAAAAATGCAAAAATACTTGACAATTACATGTCTTCAAAGAAATATAGAAAAATAGGTGGGGTGCACCCTACTTAATAGAACTCACAATAAACTTGATTTAGATGGCAGTGTAAGAATCAAGGGAATATGTCTACACTTGACAGTCAGCTTGATAACTTATTTGAGGACGATCAGGCTCAATTGAAAAACTGGGCCCAGTCAGAGCAGAGCTAATGGGTAAAGTGGGCAGCCATACCAACATATGAAGAGATGCCATCAAGGGCATACCATTTGGAATATAACTTGTGCCTCAATCCAGCACCTTTTGTCCTAGAAATAAATATGTGATTTGTCATCATAATGAAAATATTCCTATTCTATCTTTACAGCTTTGATTCCCAATCCTTATGCTATAGCTTACTATAGTACGGTTTATCTTATGATTATAATATCTCTGTATTTTGATTTATAAAAATGAAATAAAAAATAAAATATGACATTTATTTTGACTGTAACCACACTGAAATTCTAGATGTGTCCCGTCTCCTTGTACTTGTAACTTACATGGGGCAGAATATTTAAGGCCTCACCTAGTGTGTCGTACCAACTTGAACTGACCCTGGGCCCATTTACATCCAGGGTGTATATTTGCTATTGTAAAAAGTAGTCTTATTTTAAAAGGCTAGATGTTAAGGAATACCTAATAACACTGATTTTTTTAGTGTAGAAATATGTTGCGGTTTAGGAGCAATGTATGAGTTTAAAAATATAATAAGAAGACAGGCCATTATTATGATAATGGTGTGGGGAAAGCGCAATAGAAATTAAAAAGGCATTCACATGTTTTCTGGTTCTTTAAGATATAAAGAACCACAGTAGTAAATTGTTGATATGAATCAGTAAGTCAGGTATGATACAGTAAAAAAGTCTGGCTGCAGCAATTTAGAGATATGGAATAAGAGTAATTTGTTTTTGTGAATACAATTCACCAGGAGACTGCAATGGCCAAAAGGAGAAATAATAAATGGGATATGTTAGTTTTATAATGATAGTTGAGATGCTGAGTGATAGAGAAAGGTCTGTTATTATTATTTTATGTAGAGGTGGAAAAATTAAACATGACGAGCATTAGGACATATTTATGAAGTTGTCCACAGAGTTTTGATGAAGGGTAGAAGAGAAAGGGACATTTATTTGACCAATACTTAATGGAAAATGATAAAACATATTTTTTCAAATACACACAAACCTTATACATAATAATTATAATAATATGGTAATTACATGGAAGTATCCTTGGTTCTTAGTTCCAATGTAGCAATTTTACTGTGGATTGTGATTTAGCTTACATGTGGGGCCAAAATATAAGCACTTTCATGTCCAGGGAATCCTATGTAAGCTATAGCCTGGTTCTGTGAAGCGCTTTCCTCCTAACTAGTATAACCTGACTTGATAATTTGTTAAATATTTTTTACAAAGCTTAAACTAAAGAAAGTCTTTTATTTTAACGAATTTATTTAATTTTACTTTAAGGTTGACAGACATTTGCTTCAATATAGTGCAAAACTACAGACTACATGCTTGCAAAATGTACCTTCCATTCACATGTATACTTGAACACAAAGCTCATGTTATATAACCTAGACCTGAGTAAACGGAGGTTACTGACACATGATAATGTGATAATGGAACAGTTGTAACATTTTATCAAGATACAGAGAAAAACACAATATGTAAAAGAAACAATCATTTGATGGTGTAGTTTAGATTCAAAAACATTTTGAGACAATTTTTATTTTTTTCATACGCAAGACATATACGCCCAATATATTTAGAAAGAGAAAGTGAACATGGCTAGAGTCAAAATAATGTATATTATGTTGAAGATATACAATACAAGTAGAAATATATTTTTAATGTATCCGTTATTAAACAAAGGTTTTTTTCTAGTAAAATGACTAAGGGTTCTTTCTTCCCACTAAAATATTTAGTAGTGGCTAGCAACATCAGCAATGTAGCAAGTCCGCCATTAGGATCTTTCATCAGACTTTGTTTTACAATATAACTAATTTCCTATTTACACATCAGCATTAAAAGTGTAACATCCATGATATGATCAGAAATACCACAACAGACTTATCACAAAATTACACTGTAAAAAAGTGCAAAGTAGATATCCCTAGCAATTCTATTCAACCATTGCAGAATTATTGGGAGAGGACTGCGACAAGCCAGAGCTACAAATTAATGCAAACTTTTCTTTTGATTTTTTTTCACTGCCGAAATATTATGAGTTACTCCTTTTTACTTTTACATAAAACCCTAATCAATTACTGAGATCTGGAAACCACTTAAAAGAATACAAAAGCATGGAATATTATTAGAAAGGAATCACTAACATTGCTATAGGCACACATGTTCAATTTAAAAACATTTACATTTACATGTGTGACTCATCAAACATATGGGCACATGTAATATTGTGCTCACAGCTGGATAATACTGTTAAAGAGACAACACGTGAATAAATAGCTTCAGAAGTCATATAACTGTATTAGTAAAAATATCTTACAGTTACTGAGGCACAAATGGGAATATTTAAAATTATATATATATATATATATATATATATATACATATACACATTAATATGTAATGGAACACCAACTACTGGCAATATCACATGACATATTACAATGTTACAGTGCATATAGGGACATATCATTACATTAATGTCCTGAAGCTGTTCAGGAAGGCCTACAAACACATATGTTCTAGAATGTTCACATTACAATATATCCTTCTTTTCCTTCCAAAACATTGTTATGTCAACATTCCAGAACATTCCAGTGACACAAGTGGGGTTTACAAGTTATCACATGTATATCCAATTAATATATCACATGCCATCATTATGTGGATTATTATTATAGTTTATTTGTAACCCGCCAACATATTCCCTAGCGCTATACATAATTTAATTTCCAGGCAAATATATATTCATTATTAACACATTCCAAAGAATGGAGGGCCCTGTCTTTGAGCTTGGAATCCGGTGTCCATAGTGCTTTCCCCAAGCGCCATACAAGATTGAAAACTTGCAGACTTACAATCTAAAGGATGATGACCAATATCCTAAAATATATAACAATATATTTGTTTATTAGATACACAGAGCAGTCATAAATTTATCTGACTGTTTGGGTGGATCCGAAAGGACATGGGGCTGGAAAAATGAAAAAACCTAAATGTGTAAAGGTAATGCTACATAATAATAATAATGATACATAGCATCTACTAGAGTCACATGTGGTCATTACACCACAGTAACCATACCCAGATGAATAAAAATCATCTGCTCCATTACACAGATGCATGGGTTATATAATCCAATTCAATTACACACATACAGTGTGTTCGTAAAATCAAAACATAAAAAAAGGTGTTCAGAAACTAAAAAATGCAGAGGAGGAGAAAAATCTATCTAACAAAATCTTTAAGTACAAAACAGTGGTACTTACATGAACATCATCCACAAGCAGTGCAAGCCATTATGTATGTTAGCTGTGACCACATATATGATATTATTATATGATAAATCCACATGGATATCTCAATCATCTGGTATACAGGTATTATCCGATTATAACTAATTGTTAGGATATCATAATGTATGATCATGTACCCATTAATACTGAGAGGACACAAAGGTCAGCAGACATAATGACTAACATATGTATTATGCTGTTTTTTATTAACATGATTTTCATGTTACATCAGACGTTGCTAGTCCCAAGCCCAATCTGTATTGGTATAAGTTAAACTTAATAACAACCTTGTGTTATAAAAAATGATAACAAAATTATTTTAAAAATGGAAAAACTTTATTGACACTTGCTCTCAAAAATACGCTGCTATTAAAATAAAAGAGCTTGTGTAATGCATAATTTCCAGTCTTCCTTTCTACCTCTCCTTCCCCCTTCTTCCTCTCCTTTCCTCTCCCTTTCCTCTACTCCCAAGGGACTTCTCTCTCTCCTCTCTCACCTCCCCTCCTCTCTTCCTCCTCTCTTCCGCACCTCTGCATTCCACCCCCTATTTGCTCCCCCCTCCATCACAATTCAAAAAATAAATTAAGGATAAATCAAAAACGTGTATTTGTATGGCCTAGCTATATGTGTATCTATGTATAGTATTACCTATGTATATTATGTGTAATGTGTCTTGAAAGATTACATTGAATTAAGTATTTGTTTATAGAAAATAAGTAAAACTACCAACTACTCTCCAATATCCAAAAGCTACTTCTCTCATTATCTCACTAGATCTCCTCCAATGCTAGAGACCTACTCACTAACTTGAAGAAAATATACAACATATCCCTGTCAATCATTGTTCCTTTGGCAATTTTCTATTGGCTCCTATGGTTGGGTGTACAGCAAGAAAATCTGTATTATTATTATTTTTTTTTTTTTATTTGTGTCCAAAACATACATACATCCGAATATAGTTAAAAAAAAACAAGAAAACATTTTCCCAGCAGATACAAGACACACAGGTACATCGCAACAATCCATGACCGAGTGAGACAAACCTTCTTTACAATAGACCAATATTTAATGCTACTAAAAATATCTCTAAAATTTTTTCCATATACTGATCCCAAATGATCCAATTAATAGTATTTATTTTCTTTGATTTTTAATTAATATTTTCTTTCATCAAATCTTTATTATAATTAATTTTATTGATGATCTCTTTCCACTTAGGGATTTCCAATTTATTCCAATCTTTGACTACCATTGCTTTGATGATCAGTAATATATGGGATATCAGTAGTTTATTACTGGGGAAGAATTTTTCTATCCCTATATGGAACAATATTAATTCCGGGGAACACGGACATTTTGTCCCAGCAATTTTCGTCAGGTGACCACAACATTCTTCCCAAAATTTTCTTATCTTATCACATTCCCACCAAATATGGTGTGCATTGCCTTCTTTGCCACAGCCTTTCCAGCATAGTGAGGATTTTTGGGAATCAAACTTATTCATAATTACAGGAACCATGTACCACTTTTGTGTTAGTTTAAAGTAGACTTCTCTATACATGGTATTAATAGAGGATTTCTTTATTAACTTAAAAGCCCTTAACCATTCTTGCTCGTTATAATCTATATTAAGGTTGTCTTCCCAATCTTTTATACTCTTTGTTTTTCCAAATTTCATATGTTTAATCCTATTTTTACTAATTTTAGATACCAGATGGTTCACCTGACCCTTAATCAGAATTGCTTCCAAATCATACAATTTTTCTATTTTATCGCATAAAAATCCCTTTTGTTTCATTTTTTCCAACATTATTCTATATTTTATCCATGAGAAAGATTTCGGTACCCCTTTCTCCTGAAGTTCCCTTTGCTTTACTAAGCTGCCTTCTGGATATAGATCAGCTATATGCGAGATTGAAGCTTTTTCCAATAAGTTCACTTCTATATTAAATGATTTATCTCTTAAAATATCTATAGGTATAGATGCTGAAGGTATATGGAATAACTCTGATCTAATATTGCTTTTCCCCCAGAATTTTATGATCGATCTAATACCTTCTGGTAATTTCTCCCAAATTGTTTCTTTCCCATTAAATTTCCCCAACAGTGTTCTTATTGGGATGGTTACCACGAGATCTTCCTCGATATTTTTCCATCCTATTGTCCTATGTTTTAGATTCATATTAATTATATGAGATATTGCTATATTTTCACTAACCGTTTTCATATCTGGAGATCCCATACCTCCCAGTTCAAATTTTCTATTTGTTATGGTTTTTTTAACTCTCACTTTTTTCCCTGCATATATAAATTTATCTAATATTTGCTGGATTATTTTAATGATATATTCTGGAACTTTTTCGGGGACACATCAAAGTAAATATGTTATTTTGGGACGATACTCATATTAACTATGGCTATTCTAGCCGACCATGAAAATCTTATTGTATTCCAGTCGTATAATAATATTCTGATCTGTTTTAATATTTCTGTTATGTTATTAACTATAATTTTATTGTTTTGGAACGTAAATTTTATGCCTAGATGAGTAACATACTTTGTGTTCCAATTAAATGCATAACATTTTTTAAATTTATTTAATAAATCTTGCTCTATAAAATTATGAATAATGTCTGATTTAAGAGGATTTATTTTAAAATACGAAACTCTCCCAAAATCAGTTGACAAAGATTGTAAATTGGCGCAGGAATCTATTGGGTCTGTTAATGTTAGCATGATATCGTCAGCAAATAGCATTATTTTATAGTCGTTATTTCCTATTTTTATGCCTTTAATATTTTCAGCTTTCCTTATTAGTGAGGCCAATGGTTCCATAAACAGCAGAAAAAGCAATGGGGAAAGGGGGCATCCCTGTCGTGTACCATTGCTAATCCCAAACCTCTCTGTTTCGAAATTTGTTCCTGTAATATAAGCTGTTGTATCCTTGTAAATAGCTTTTATTGTTTTGGAAGCGAAATTGACAAACCCAAACTTCTGTAATACTGCATCCAAGAATTCCCAACTAACCCTGTCGAATGCTTTTTCTGCATCCAGTGACAGGATTAGTGTGGGGATCCTTCTTTTCCTAATGGAAAACATTAAGTCAATTAGACGTCTGGTGTTGTCTGATGCCTGGCGACCTTGTACAAAGCCCGATTGATCATAGTGTATCAACTTTGGTATAATTTTATTTAATCTGTTAGCCATAATTTTTGTAAAGATTTTTAGATCTATATTAATAAGGGAAATAGGACGGTAACTAGTTACTTCTTCTGGATTTTTCCCAGGTTTTAATATATTGATTATTTTAGCTTTTGATAGTTCTGACGGCATTTTCCCGTGATTTTTAATCTCATTAAACATATTTTGCAAATGTTCTCCAATTTCTTTTTGAAAACATTTATAGTATAAATGGTCAAAACCGTCTGGACCAGGGGCTTTATTCGCTTTTGCTTTATTAATTACTTCCTCTATTTCTTCCACGGAAATATCTTGATCTTCTTGTAATTTTGGTAGAGTCACTTGACTCAGAAATATATTTATCTCTTCTATAATAGGATTTTTGAATGTGGGGTTATTATTTAAATTATATAGTGAACTATAAAACGTCTTCATGATTGCGCTTATTTTATCGGGGTGAAAATTCAGAATATTATCAGGTCCTCTTAGACTATAAATTTTATTTTGAATTTTTTGTCTTTTTAACTTATTGGCAAGGTATTTACCTGTTTTATTCCCTGTAACGGCTACCCCGGTAGTGAGAGGGTATCAGCCGTTGGAGACGTCCTTTTCTGAAGCAAGGTGCTGTGCAGTAATGAAATGTTTATTCCCATCCACGATATCCCATTGTATAATCCAGGAGTGCAGTAAAATGTGGCAGAGTAACTGTACCATAAATCCCCTCCAAAGAACGAGACGATGCTACGTTTTGAAGGGTCAAGTAGAACTCTTCCTTTAATTGAAACAAAAAAACATTTTTAAACATTTCACATACACAGTAGGGGCAGTGACTACCTTTGGTCAACCCCTACCCCCATTGTTCATGGTGCCCTCTTGTCTGCTAAAACTCTTTTGTTCTGCTATCTCTTGTGTGTTTTAGCAGATACTATCAAGAGGCAGATGGCAACTCCTGACCAAGTGTATGAGTTGTATTCAATAGTCACACGAACACCAGCCATTCGGTTCTGTTTAACCCCTCCGGCAGTATAGTTGGTTCGGTTCAGGCAAAAAATACAGGCATCATCATAGTTCTGTTACACTGCTCCCCTTTTGTGGAACACTCCGGCAGACCCGGATTGATCTTTTTCGGGTCAAATTGGGGCTGTCCGGTCTTTAGTCAAGGTAAAAGTTCCGTTTGCCTGGACAGTCCGTCTGCATTCCCATTGAACCGGCCAGGGCGATACTGGATGGAGAAGTTGTACGGTTGTAGTGCCAGGCTCCATCTTAGTAATCGTCCATTGTCCCCAGCCACTCGGTTCAGCCATACTAGGGGGTTATGGTCCGTGATCAATGTGAATTCCTGCCCGTAGAGGTATGGGGTGAGCTTCTTTAGGGCCCAGACCAGGGCTAGGCATTCCTTTTCCACTGCCTAGTAGCTCACTTCCCTGGGTAATAGTTTTCTACTCAGGTACGCAACAGGGTGTTCCCCTCCATCTTCCCCGACCTGGCTCAGCACTGCCCCCAGTCCGTACATGGACGCATCGGTATGGACAACAAATCTTTTGTTAGAGACGGGGGCAGACAAAACCGGTGCGTTGATCAGAGCTTGTTTCAGGGTTTGGAACGCTGTTTCGCAGGCGGGAGACCACAGGACTATCCTAGGTAAATTTTTCTTTGTCAAATCTGTCAGGGGTTTAGCGATGGTGCTGTAGTCAGGGACAAATTTCCTGTAATACCCCGCAGCCCCTAAGAATGCCAGTACTTGGGTCTTGGTGTGGGGTGTGGGCCAATTGGCTACAGCTTCCACTTTAGCAGGTTCTGGTCGCTGTTTCCCACACCCTACCCTGTGCCCCAAGTACTGTACTTCGGCCATTCCAAAGTTACATTTCTCTGGTTTCAGAGTTAGGCCTGCGGCCCTAATCTGATCCAGCACAGCCTCTACATGTCTTAAATGCTCTTCCCAAGTCTCACTATAGACCGCAATGTCATCCAGATATGCGCATGCGAATTCCTGGAAGCCATCAAGGAGGCGATCCACTAAGCGCTGGAATGTAGCAGGGGCGTTTTTCATACCGAATGGCATGACCTTAAATTGGTACAAGCCAAACGGGGTGACAAACGCCGACTTAGGGATAGCTTCCTTGGCCAGGGGGATCTGCCAGTACCCTTTGCACAGATCGATGGTGGTCAGATAGCGTCCCCTGGCAATACGATCTAATAGTTCATCTACTCTGGGCATGGGGTAGGCGTCTGTCACTGTCCTGTCATTGAGGCGTCGATAATCGACACAAAATCGGGTTGTTCCGTCCTTTTTGGGGACTAGGACGACTGGGGATGCCCAGGGGCTGTCGGACGGTTCTATGACTCCTAGTCTTAGCATCTCCTGAATCTCTTTTCTCATTTCCTCTTTTACAGCTTCAGGGATTCTATAGGGGGTCTGCCTGAGAGGGGTCTGTCCTGGTGTCTCCACATAATGTGTCGCTAGGGGTGTGTAACCTGGCTCTTGAGAAAATGTCAATCCTTTCTCAGCTAGTAATTTTTGGAGTTGTTCCCTTTCTGTGGGGTTTAACCGCTCCCCTAGCTGCACTGTGTTAAGCAGAGTTTTCGGCTCGGCAACGGCTAACAAATCTGGGATGGGAAGACTGTCAGGGTCTTCAGTGGCCGGGATACATATGGCCGCTATATCGTCGGGCCTTTCTTGGTATTCCTTTAACAAATTAACATGGAACGACTTCTGGACCCTTTCGTCTTGGCTACTGGCAATTACATAGGTGGTGTCACATACCTGAGCCACTACCTTGTAAGGGCCTTGCCAGGAGGTCTGTAGCTTGTTTCCCTTGACAGGTCTAAGTACCAGAACTTTCTGCCCTACTTGGAACGTTCGCAGTCGGGCGCCCCGATCGTACCAGTGTTTCTGACGTCCCTGGGCTGCCTGGAGATGTTCTCGGGCCATTCTGGCTAAGTGCCCCATGCGGTCCCGCATCTCCAGCACATAAGGTACGATAGGAACGCCTTCATGCTCTATCTCTCCCTCCCAGTGCTCTCGGATGAGGTCGAAGGGGCCTCGCACTCGCCGTCCATAGAGCAGCTCGAAGGGAGAGAACCCTGTGGATTCCTGGGGCACCTCTCGATATTCGAACAAGAGGTGCGGCAAGAATCGCTCCCAGTCTCTGTATTCCGCTGTAAAGGTCCGTAGCAATTGTTTTAGGGTACCATTAAAGCGTTCACAGAGACCGTTAGTCTGGGGGTGGTACGGGGAGCTGAGCAGGGTCTTGACACCACAGACCTTCCATAACTGCTGGGTTAGATCTGCGGTGAACTGGGTCCCTCGGTCAGATAGGATTTCCTGAGGGAATCCCACTCTGGTGAATATCCCGACTAAGGCACTGGCGACAGTGTCAGCCTGGATATTCGTCAGGGCGACAGCCTCTGGGTAGCGGGTAGCATAGTCCACTACTGTAAGAATATATTTCTTACCCGAGGGACTGGTGTTAGGTAGGGGTCCCACTAGGTCGACTGCCACCCTGCTAAACGGTTCCATGATCATAGGCATGGGTGACAGCCGAGCTTTAGGGTGGTCCCCTCTCTTCCCTACTCTTTGGCATATGTCACAGGTACTGCAGTACCGCCGCACGTCTTTCGAGATCCCAGGCCAGAAAAAGGTCTGTGTGATCCTATAGGCGGTGCGGTTACCTCCTAAGTGCCCTGCCAACGGAATGTCATGTCCTATTCGGAGAAGTTCCAACCGGTACTTTCTGGGTACCACTAGTTGGCGCTTCTGCGAAGGGATACAGCCTCTCCTCCTACCTTGAGTCAACCTGTATAATCTGTCACCCTCCCATACAAACTGCTCCCGCTCATCCCCTCCACTGTCGGCTAATTCCCGATACCTTTGGAGGGTGGGGTCCTGTCTAGTTTCCCTCCCAAACTCCTCTGGGGTGTCCCAAGCTATGGGTCTGTCTACCGTGTTAGGGCTGTGTGTCTGTTTGTGGCTTACCCGGGTCTCCCGTTCTACTGGAGGATCGTTCTCGATACGGGTCTGTGAGCGGGTGGTCACGGGACAAGCAGCAGCAGTCGTGGGTAGATAAGCTGAAGCCAGAGGGCCAATGTCGTTGCCCAGCACGACTTCAGCAGGTAAATTGTCCATGATCCCGACTGTGGTCTTTCCCGACCCGACTCCCCAATCCAAGTGTACCCGGGCAGTGGGTAAGCAAAAAACAGCCCCCCCTGCGACACGGACAGCAACAGTACGGGTAGATACATGCTCCGGTTTCACAAGATGCTTCTGCACCAACGTGATGGTAGCGCCAGTGTCCCTTAGGCCTTGTGCTACCTGTCCATTTACACGCACCTCCTGACGGTGATGCTGGCGGTTATCTGGGGATGCAGCTTGTATGGGGTTTGCCTCGTACAGGATGCCCAAACACTCCTCAGGGCTCCCTTCGGTTTTCAGGCAGTGAGCAGCAGAGGTACGTGATAAAGGGATCTCTGGGTTATTGGTCGGGCGCCTCCAGTTGTGATTGGCTGATCCCAAGGGGCAATAACGAGCAATATGCCCCGGGTTGCCGCAGCGATGGCACGTCCTTTTGTAAGAATCCCGGGGTTGGTGGTTAGACCCCTGAGGCCGTGGCGGTCCTGGGGGTACTGGGGCCCGAAATTCTGTGCTTGCAGCGGGCATTGAGGTGCGTGGCTCTGCTCTAGAGGTTGGTCGTGTGGACCCTTGGCTCACCTTTCTGGACTCTGCGTATTCGTCCGCTAGCCGTGCTGCCTCGATTAAGTTAGTAGGGCGACGATCTCTCACCCAATCCTGTATGTCTGCCGCCAGATCTTGGAAGAAATGTTCCATCAGGAATAGCTGGAGTACTTCCTCTCCTGTGTTGGCATTGCACCCTCGCACCCAATGTGATGCCACCATTTGTATCTTGCTGGCCCATTCCATGTGGGAGTCTGCAGCCTTCTTTTTAGACTCCCTGAAGCGACGGCGATATGTTTCCGGGGTGACGGCATATCTGGTGAGCAGTGCAGCCTTCACCCGGCGATACTGCGCAATATCTTCCTCAGTAAGCGCCCGAAAAGCCTCATTTGCTTTTCCTGATAGCTTTCCAGCCAAAATAGTGACCCATTGGTCTGGTGGTATTTGGTGTAGTGAGCACTGCCTCTCGAAGTCAGCCAAATATCCATCAATTTCTTCCTCACTTTCCACAAACGCTTTGAAGGCAGTGAAAGGTATTTTCTTTACTGTAGCAGCGGGTGGGGGAGTATGAACTGTATGTGCCAGGGGTTGTCTAGCTCTTGCCAGTTCAAGTTCGTGCCCCCTCCTATTATGTATCTCCATTCTCGCTTCCCGGAACAGCTGATCTATTAGCTCCACGGATGTTGCTGGGTACATGGATAATCTCCGCTGAACCAGGTTTGTAATTTCCTCCTCCTCGCTGACAGGGGTAGATTGGTCCACGACCTCCATGGATCGATCCATCTCGTCCAGCTCCAGTAGGTCAGCTATCAGCTCTCTCCGTGGTCGGTTGTTGGCACTCCTTCCTCTGGTTTCCAAGAGATCCTTTAGTGTGGGTCTTTTCAGTTTAGCGTACTGGGATTCCATTCAGCACTTGCGTTGGGGATGAAAAGGACCATCCCACCGCTGCCAACCAATGTAACGGCTACCCCGGTAGTGAGAGGGTATCAGCCGTTGGAGACGTCCTTTTCTGAAGCAAGGTGCTGTGCAGTAATGAAATGTTTATTCCCATCCACGATATCCCATTGTATAATCCAGGAGTGCAGTAAAATGTGGCAGAGTAACTGTACCATAAATCCCCTCCAAAGAACGAGACGATGCTACGTTTTGAAGGGTCAAGTAGAACTCTTCCTTTAATTGAAACAAAAAAACATTTTTAAACATTTCACATACACAGTAGGGGCAGTGACTACCTTTGGTCAACCCCTACCCCCATTGTTCATGGTGCCCTCTTGTCTGCTAAAACTCTTTTGTTCTGCTATCTCTTGTGTGTTTTAGCAGATACTATCAAGAGGCAGATGGCAACTCCTGACCAAGTGTATGAGTTGTATTCAATAGTCACACGAACACCAGCCATTCGGTTCTGTTTAACCCCTCCGGCAGTATAGTTGGTTCGGTTCAGGCAAAAAATACAGGCATCATCATAGTTCTGTTACATTCCCCATTACAAAATTGGATTGTTGAAATTTCCAAGACAAAGAGTCAACCTGGTTTTGTAAGATTTAATTTATTTGGGCTTTCTTTTTTGCAATCGACTCTGATCTTTCTACCAATGGGTTCGCTCTATTTTCTCTTATTTGTTTATCCAAATCTATATAGAGTAGTCTCAGGGATTTCCCCCTTTCCCCATGCATCACCGCCATTCGTGATATCATTTGACCTCTTATAACTGATTTATATGCACACCAGAGCATAGATGGTGAATCTACGGTATTTTTATTAATTTTAAAAAATTCGTTAGTTTCCTTTTTTAGGAATTCCAAAGTATGTTCATTCTTAAATAGAATCGGGTTTAGCTTCCATTTTTTTTTTTTCTTATCTTTTCTTCTTTTAAATTAATACATACCAATGAATGATCTGACCATGTAACGGTATATATTTCTATATCCTTTATCTGTCTTATTGTATGTATATCTGTTAAAAAATAGTCTAATCTTGAATAAGAATTAAAACGATTTACAAAAAAATGTATAGTCCCTCTCATGTGGATGTAGTAATCTCCATGCATCAAAGAGGTCTTCATTTGATATTATTTTTTCAAAATCTTTAGAAGTCTTCATAATCTGATTTTCTGAATTTTTTTTAATTGTACCTATTCTATCTTTTGCCGGATCCAGCACCATATTAAAATCACCACCAATTATTAATTGTCCTTTTCTAATTTTTTTGATTTCTTTCAGTATCTTTTTGAAATATCTAATTTGTTTTACATTTGGGAGATATATATTGGCTATTGTCATATTTACTCGATTTATTGTACCAGACCATATTATGTATCTTCCTAGGGGGTCGATAATCTTAACTTCCTCATGTACTTCTATATTATTGCTAAAGAGGATTGATACCCCTCTGGATCTTTTATTATATGTTGAATCTATTTTGATGTTATAGTTTTTATTATTTACGTATCTTAGGGTCTCTTTGCCCCAATGAGTCTCTTGTAATAGAAGAATATCTGCTTTATTTTTTTTATAATTTTATAATAGTTATAAGCTATTTTCCTTTTTGATGGGGAATTTAGTCCATTGACATTATGTGATATTATTTTAACCATTTTTTACCATTAATGCTTTTTTCTTTATCTTTTGTTTTTTATGTGGTCTCTTTTTGGTATATCTAGTTCTGTCTCGTCTCTTACTGTTAATTGCACCTGTATAGACTGTATCCCTGGGAAATTCATTCATTCCTACATTCTTACATACCTTGGGCTTAATTTCCTTGGAGCTTGAAGTAAGTCCAATTTTACTTGTTTTCATATTTTTGCCCTTCATTCTAAAAAATTTATAAGGGCTATAATGCCAATTTTAGGAAATGCTAGGAATTATAATAAACTTACTAGTTCATTAGTTGGGAGGTCATGTGATCTTATATCCCTGTTTTATGCCCTTCTTAAGTATTGTGACTTTTTATTTTAATTTAAATTTTCCTCTTACTCTCCTTGTCCCTCTTATCTTCCTTAGTCTTTTGTCCAACTACTACTGTATAGGGGAATATAAAGGATGAATAAATATTTCCTTGTCCACAATAACCAAGATATTCCCCTATAATGTATTTTATATGATGTCAGCCTACGC
This sequence comes from Discoglossus pictus, assembly GCA_027410445.1. NCBI lineage: Eukaryota > Metazoa > Chordata > Amphibia > Anura > Alytidae > Discoglossus > Discoglossus pictus. Next base: position 214,181,310 of record CM050166.1, on the reverse strand, counting down.
TTATATATATTGCATTTTTTATTCTACTGGACCCTTCCCTCCTGGCTTCTCCCATCTCATCACTTCGTATTTCTCCAAAAAACAATATTTTTATTACATATTCTTTAATCAATTTCTATCATGATTTTTACCCTCATATAGTTATTTAAATATTTATACATTACTCTTTTAACCTGTTACACTAGAAAATCAAAATACCTATACTTCCCCCTATATACCTTTATTCGAAAGGGAGTCCATACCATTTTCTCTAGTTCTTGTAATCAACCCAAACTTTAAAATTAATATTTAACGAAAGACCTAATATTGATATTTGCGTATACCCCTTTACCTCTTTATTATATCTTTTGTCTCTTTTCTTTTTCCTTCTTCCCTCTCTTTTCCCTTCCTTACTCTCTTGACCTCCTTTTCTCCCAGAGGTCTAGTATGGATTCCCCTCGGTACAGATATCTTAAAATCCTAAAATTTTATTACATATAATTTTTAAAGTGAATAATAATTTATTAAGTATTTCTATAAATCTATAAAGTGCGTACCAATAAAGTGCTTAGTTTTCCCCCCATTTCCTCAGTGTTCTCAAAAAAAAAAATTTTTACCTCCTAACTATCATTTTGTGCTAGCAAAAATCTCGAATATAGTGGGTATTTTTTAATTCCTTCTGTATTCTCACAATTCGTAATATTATTCTTTCTAGAACCTTTTATATAATATCAGTGCATCAAGCCAATCTTCAATTCCTTTGTCTAATTACAGTGTTTCCAATGCATTTTTAAATTTCTATACCTCTATAAAGTGCCTGAGTAAAGTGCTTATATTTACCGACATAGAGTAGGATTTCTACTCCACTTTAGAATTGAATAAAGTGCTTTATATTCTATAATTAACTATTAAGTTCTATAAAGTGCGTTCGTAGTAAAGTGCTCAATATTCACTACCATATTATTGGTGGTCTCTTGGAGGGTATCTGTATTCTTACACCTATATACTATAAACCCCTACTACATATCCAATAGTGTGAGTGAACCAACCCCAAAATGTGGATATATGGGAAAAAAAAAAAAAAAACACAGAAAGCGTCCATAATAGTTCACTTTTCTTCTAGGATCTTTTCCTCTCCTCCTTAACCTCTATTATTTCAAGACCCATTCAGGGTTCTTTAAATTTAATTGGGTGTTGTCTTTGGAATGGAATGAGAGATCCACTTCTATATTCCATTTATGTAGCAGCATGAGTCCTTCTTTAACAGAGTCTATTTTGTTCCAAGAGTTTCCTTTCATTATATATAGTCCCGTTGGATATTTCCATCTGTATTTAATTTCTGCTTTCCTTAAACTTTGTGTTATTGCCGTATATTCTCTTCTTTTATTCAAAGTGTATTTAGACAAATCCGGAAATATTTTAATTTTGTCGTAAGGGGCCTCCATTGGCCTTTTTATGGAATTAGCTTTGATTATTGTATCTCTATAATTAATGGATTGAAGATGGACTATAACGTCTCTAGGTATATTTTTGTCTAGTCCTCTAGGGAGGGGAATCCTGTGTATATTTTCTATTTTCATTTCATCTTTAGAAGTTTGGGGTGATAAGTTAATAAATAGATCTTTGATATAACCTAGTAGATCTTTTTCCGGTATATTTTCATTTATTCCCCTTATTCTTATATTTTTTTTCCTTGATCTATCTTCCATAATATTTATCTTCATATTTAATTCTTCAATCTTATATTCCAATTTATTTGTATATTTCAATAATGCATTATTATCCATGATTAATTTATCACATTTGATTTCCAATTCATTTATTCTTTTACTAGTTTCTTTTACTGAGTTTGTATTTTCCAACATCTGTTTTGTTAATTCCATCATGATCTTTTGTTGGAAATCTTGTAGAAGGTCTTTCATTTTTAAATAGGTTAATGGTTCCTCTTGTAATTTTTCAATATTATCAAGGGGAGAATGTGCAATTTTCTTCGGGGAGGAAGTTATGGATTGTTCCAATAAAGATGATTCTGATTGCGTTGTTTCTAATATGCTACTTTTTTGTTTTGGGGAAAAAAATTGATTTGTTTCTGAAGCACCAGTTTTCTTCTCCTTGCTTTTTATTTTTATAGTGTTTGAGGGTTTCTTATTTGCCATCTTATTGTTTTTTGGGAGGTAGTCCTGTGGATTCGTAGTTTTTAGTCTTCTCCACTTAGCTTTTTATCTCTTTTTTCTTTCTCTTCTTCCTTCTCTCCCTTTCTCTTCCTTCCCTCCTTCCTTTCCTCCTTCTCCTTTCTTTTCCCCCCATTCTTTTCCTCCTTTCTTTTTGTAGAGTCCTTTTTATTTTACTTATATTATATAATTTGAATTAGTTGGATTACCTTTTGTAATGTCTTAAGAGGGTCTTAATAGGGTTTTTTCTATATCTTCACGCCCTTAGCCTCTTGCCTCTTGCATATTTTCATAAAGCTTATTATTGTTGTTTATTGTTTATACCCTTTCTCCTCAACTCCCTCTACCTCCTCTGACTCAGTATATTACTATTGTCCTTTTCCTTTGTATTCCCCAATATAGCTCCCTAGCAGGTTGTAGCGGGTTCTAGTTGTTTCTTAGCCTTTTTTCCAATTGTTGTTCCTGTGGCATAATATGCCTCTTACTGTTGTTCACCTTTTTTTTTTTAGGACTTTTGTATAGTTCATTAATTACTTAGTCCCCTTTTGGTCTCTCGTAGCTCTTTCGCGGGGAAACTCTCTCCTTCGCGCCCTTTAGCGCGCTTTGCGCGTATTCTCGCGAGATCTTCACAGGGATCGTCTCCGTCCTCCGACTTTTGCCTTACTCTGCGAAAATAGACTCTTTGGCTTTAATCCGCCTTTTTATCAGTGCTAGTAGCTTTGGGGATTTGTCTTTATGTTTATATTGTCCTTTAAGGCATATTGGGAGGGGGGAGATGGGACGTATAGAGGGTAATTTAACAAGCTGGAAAGTTATACTTTATAAATTTTTAAATAAGCTTTACTTAGCTACATTGTAATATGATGGTCCTTCTCGAGGCTTTCCTGGCGTCTGTAGTTTGTTAAAACCTTGGATCCGAGATGGGCTCAGGATTACCGCTGTCTGCAGAACATGACCTCCCAGCTCTCCTACCACCAGCTCATCTGCGAACTGGTGTATGTTCCACTTCCGGTACCGCACTCATCCTCCCCCGAAAATCTGTATTATTTTGTTGACTGGTGAAACTTTGAGAGCGTTCCTTAATCCAGTTCCTTCAATGCTTCTGATGAGAGCTTGGTTTGCGGATGCCAGGTTGAATCCTAAATATTGTGAGTGAAAAGCTCTGACAGATAATTGACTGTGTGACCAAGTATCCATCCCCATCATCTATGGAGCTGCTATATGGGAGGTCTAAATAAGAAACAACTCACATTGTCGATCATTTAAAAAAGTTTTCCTATTGTTTTCAAGGCATTTTCTGATGGCACATAGAAGTTTTGCTGAGAAACAAAACCAGAAGATCACTCTGTTGTGTATACAATACAACATATTTCCTGAACTAAATTACTACCCTTTAACACAGTGTTTGACTCAGATTTTCATATGGGGATAGACATTCTTTAATTTACGAGCAAAGTTAAAATATTAGGGTGTAATCAAACACTTCCTGACATTTGTTGTTATTTGGTCATTCAGTCATGTCCAACCCTCTGTGACCCTATAGACCACAGCACACTAGGCTTGTGTCTGGTTGTGCTAATCCATGTCAAAGATACTGGAGTGGGTTGCCAGTTCTTTTACCAGTGGATCATAATTTGTCTGAGCTCTCTGCTATGACCTGCCCATCTTGGGTGACCCTACATTGTATAGCTCACAGCTTCATTGAGGTACACAAGTCCCTTCGCCACGACAAGGCCATGACGTTAGGATGATGTCAATTTAAAGGTGCTTCTCCTGAAGACATGAATTGCTAAACTAGATTAAAATGTGTCACCTAATATCAATTTATTCATATTTTAGCATGTATTGTTGGCATATTCAGTTTAACAAGCTAAGTTTTTGTAATAATAAAATAGGAATAGAAGCTTTTAAATCTTCTAATTGAATTCAGTGATATCTGAGCGCACAACTTGAAATGGGTTGGCTTACTGTAACATTGCTTTTAAATTACTACTTCCAGTCACAGTGGATTCTAGTAAACAAATGACATTTGCATCAAAATGTCAAAAAAAAAATCAGATATTCCACACATACAATTTATATGACAAATATTGTATTTTGCAGCAAAACTATTTTTCCATTGAATAATAGAGATATAGATCTCACAGATTTTAAATTTTAATGCAGTAGCTTTAAAACTTACATTTAAACATTAGAGTTACAGGCTTATTCAGAACTCCTCTCTACCCATTTTTAGATGTGCAGAGAGTGGTAGAGGCTTTCTTAAATTTTCTGCTACACTGGCCTAGATTGGCCAGTGTAAGGGTGGAGACAGATAAAGATTTGCAGCAGGACAATCTCCCATTCCTTTGACATCTCATATTTTACTGCCAGTGTTAACTGCTCCATAAAATACTAATCATGGGGCCCTATAACATTGCAAAAGTTACAGGCCGATTTTATTGAACAAGCCAGCAAGTACATGGCCGAAAGCCAAATCCGTACATCATGTAACCGTACGTAGCATTTTAGTGCATGATCATGATCAATTAAACAAGCCCATAAGTAACAATTTAGAAACAGCCAATTTTAAATGAGACCGACATCATGACATCAGTAGACATCAATCAATTAGTGTTTAGACGTCTGATATGTGATCGGGCTCGCAATCCAGCAATTTAAAAATCAATCAAAATGAATGAAGAAACTGTTCTAGTCCATGTGGGTGGCCTGATATATATTAATTTGTTGATTCCCAAAATTGATATAACACAGAATTAAACGTTAAAAAAAAAGAATTTATTGCAGATTTGCGAGCTTGAGACTGTTGTGCAATTAATTGTAATGTCTTTCATTGCTTTACCCATATTTTGAAGTTTAGTATTGTGTTTCTATTGGCTTTTATAGTGTTATGAACAGGTGTTTAACACCCTTGCAAGTCCCCTTTAGTACTTTTAGAATTTTTTGCTACATTTGCCATTTAAAGGTTTGAAGGCAATTGTAGCAATTTAATAGCAATTTCCGATTTTAGAGATTGTAACATTTGCGGGCTTGAAAGATCAAAGGCTTAGATAGGTCAGAGTTATGATTTTGATAACCACAGGAATTGTCAGCCTGTAGCTCGCAAATAGATTGCCGGTAGCTAGAGGAGGCCAGTTGAATATCAGTAACTTTTGCAGGCTACAATACAGGTTTCAGTAATTGCGATTTTGACAATTAATAGGGCCCATTGTATTTAAACCAGTCAGATGTGTAGTTTAAAAGAATTGCTTCAGTCAATAAAACATCCAACAATTATTTTTGTTTAACTTGATAGCATTTTATGGAAAAATAAAGGTTAGGAAACCAAATTCAGTATTTTAAATGTCAATCAAAATATATTAATACATTTTTGCTGCAGTAGGCATTTATTTCAGCTATCAGCCATTTTTCAGCTACTTTATTGGATCTAATGCTAACAGCAGATTTCATTTATAGTTACAGATAAATACAATGCAATCCAGATGATGTGTGTCATAGTAACTGGATTTTGTGTATTGAAAGATTGTAAAAGTATGTCGGTAAAATATTTGTCAACTGTGATTTAATAGATTAACATTTTTCACTCTAGTAAAAGCTTTTAGACTAAGTACACTTCTCGATAGGATTATAATAAAAATACCCAATGTGCTTACATGCATTTGTAGATAGTGCCATGTTTGCTGCTGAGAGAAAATTTCATCATCCACCAAAATAGCACTTCTAGGAATTAAAGGAAAATCAGCCAAATAGGTAATGTGTGGAAAAGCAATGCACCTCCCCAGGAAACACAGCTTTTGGGCATAGCAGAAGGTAACTGATTTTAATATAAATTGTGTATCTTTTAAAGACATAGGGCCTCATTCTATTAGCGGCCGCAGCCGTTGCGGGGCCGCAAGGACCGGCCGCAAGCTATACGGCTATTCTATTCCCTTACGGCCGGGGGCTCCGTCAGGCTTGCGGCCGGCACCTTGCTATCCCTTGCGGCCGCTCGCGCCGGAGGAAAGCCTTTGATCTAAAACGGCCGGCAGAGTTTCGGCCGTAAGAAATTCCTATTTGCAATTCAATTGCTCTGGGAACCCTCTCTGCAAGGCTAAAAACGAGCCGCAGCTTACTTGCAGGAAAGAGGTCCCGCTAGCACCAAATAAGCACATAAAATAGCTCAAATAAAGCCATCCTGCACTTTGAGAAGACTATAAAGGGATTTTAGGTGTTAGAAAAAATAGCACATAATTATCCTATACTCAAATCCGTAAAATATTTTATTTTTAATATACGTAAAATATACATGTAAAAGGTCCAGAGTGCTTGGAGCACTTCAGACCCGCCCACGCCGCAGCCGGAAAATAAACAGTTAATTTGAACTCGGGTTTGGGCTGATGTGCAAGCTTGAGAGGGGGTTGCTTTTAATCCTCATGTCCCCCAATATGATCCCTAGCATTTACAGAGCTGTACAGTGCAGGCTTGAATTTATTTTTGCGTTTTTAGATTTCAAAGCTTACGGCCGGTTTCAAGATATCCCGTAAGGGGAGATCCTTGCGGGGCCGTATTATTGAATTGCGAGTTAACTGAACCCCCGCAAGGAATCGCAGCCTTACAGACGATTTACGGCCGGTAATTGAATGAGGGCCATAATAATTATCTGTTGAAAGATCAATTCAATTTATTTCCTATTGAAATGATAGCTACATGTAAGGCATAAAATAAGGGAAAATAGATGTGTTGGAAAATACAGAATATAGTCATTTCTTACAAGAAACATTGCAGTAGGAATTAGATAGAAGATATGCAGGTTTATGAGAGCGATTTAAATGTACGACTTCATAATTCTATGCCCAGAGCTCACTGTGTTTATGCACTTTGTTGTAACGCTAATAAGGACAAAATGGAATCAGCTTTTTGTATCATATAATTATACCAGCAGAAAATATCTAATTAATTTTTAAATACGTCCGCTTCTACAATGCCCACAAGCTACAGCATAAATAGCAAGTTAGGGAAGCTACTGTCAGTAAACACATTAACACTGAACTCTTATTTTTTTGTTTTTAGGAAAATGTTCTTAATTGTCTTGTTTTTCATTGTTTTATTTGATGTACTTGGGAAAAAACTTATTTAGCTAAAACCTGATTCTGTTGTTTTTTTTATCTTGGTTGTTGTTTTATTTCAAACTATGAACTGAATTTCAGTAATAAGATTTAAAAAAAAAACACTGCCACTATTAAATGTTGCAGTAGCTAATATGTACTAAATAGACTTTTTTAGGTCACTAATACTAACTTCTTCTGGATCGCTACCTTGTCGTGGTGAAGGGGCTTGTGCACCTCAATGAAGCTGTGATCTATACCATGTAGAGTCACCCAAGATGGGCAGGTCATAGCAGGGAGGTCAGACTTATCACAGTCCACTGAAGAAGAAATTGACAACCCACTGCAGTATCTTTGCCATGAAAACCATATGGATCAGCACAACCAAACACAAAGGTGTGACTGACGTGCAGCAGTCCATAAGGTCACAGAGAGTCAGATCAACTAAACAATAACAAATACTAACTTGCTAATACTAACAAGCTTATAAACTTAGACGTACAATCAATTAATATATACCTAGTTCTATTTTTCTTCATTGATTCTATCCAGAGGTCTGTCTTAGGTATGTATATATAAAACAACATATTTTCTTGTAATAAATCTGTTTCTGTTATCAAGTATTACATTTGCCTGTCCATTGAGATGGCAATGACTCTATCCAATTCAAAAATACATATAACTGACCAAACCAACTGTGTATTATTGGATAAAGGCTTGAAAACTAGACTAGATTTTTTGAATTGATGAAGTATTGCGTTAGTTGCATCTTGAGGCCATTTCATATCTCCTGGCTTTTAGCAGTATCAGTGGTTTCACAGAGAGGTCCTTTTATACCGAAACATTTGCAGCTGTGAATATATATATATGTCACTGCAGTACCCAACACAGCGCAAACTCTCCCTTGCAACTACTGCGTCGGGATCTGCCAGTCCCGCATTGACCTCCTCAGCTACCAGGGAGCCCGTAGATGTGGACAAAACACCCCTTAAATCTTTGTTCACAAAGCCAAGCCAATGAATATGTATTTGCCCACCATATATTAAATGATTGTTGTGGTGAACTACCTACTCATAAGGTAGAAGCATTTGTGGGCACATTTGCATGTCCCCGCTCAGCTTCCCAGAATGCAGTGTATTAACTGTATTTCTCAGAATTCGGAGCAAGAAGCCAGTTTTTTTAACTTGTTTTAGACATTAAAATGTGAACACAAATGTACTATTTATATACTGTATGGTGGAGGGCTTCTATTGCTCTTTTGCCCACTATATATTAAATGATTGTTGTGCTTTGCATAAACGCTGTGTAATGCATCAAAGGATCATATTCATTTACATCGTCCAATGTGGTTTATATAATACAATATATTATATGTGACACAGGCTGTTACATTGGAGAAACCGGACAAAAAAGAGGAGTGGAGGTGAGTTAGAGGGAGGGAGGGGGTTCACCACGATTCTGGGAGGAACCCAATCACAGGGAGGCATAGTCGGGAGGAAGGACAGGCCTCAGGTTCAGAGGAGGGAGGACAGGATCCTCATCCACAGTTAGGAGGGCAAGAGGCTGGGGCAAGCACAGGGCCCCTAATTACAGTCATGAGGAGATGGTGGTCCTCCTCTGTGCCACCCGTGGCCATCCTACTATCTTTGCAAGGGGAGGGAAGCTAGGCCTGGTCCCAGGCCTTGAAGATGGTAGCAGCCGCAGTTACAGCAGTCGGCTTGGCAGAAGTGGATGTGAGATTAGTTAAACATTGCTTCGATGACGTCATGGCCACGGTGAGGAGGATGATTTCATTAAATCCATAAAACTGAAAATCACAAGTAATCATCCAATAGAGAGTCCATGTATGGGTGTGGCCACTGGAGCATATGCAGATACAACCTCTGTAGGGATGGATGTGCAGTGTAGTGTACTAGCCTATCAGGGAACTCCTCTCAGCAGCATGTTAACAGCTATTGCTTATATATAGTAACTGGTTGGTTAGATTGCTTTTTTGAGCACACTGTATGTGTGTAATTGAATTGGATTACATAATCCAGAAGTTTATGCATCTGTTTAATTTTGCAGATGAAGACCAGATGTAAGTGCTAGTCGCATTACTGGTTACTTCTATTAAATGGAGTGATGTATGATGAGATTTGTATTCATCAGATTCTGGTTACTGTTATTAAACTCCTAATGTTTCCTCCTTTTTCCCAGACGCTTCTTGTCCTTCCTGGATCTGCCTAGATGACACCCATGATATAAATGAATGCCGTATCATTTTATGAGTGTGCTCTGTCTATATAATAAAGTTTTGTTATACTTTTATAACTGTTTCCTTGAGTTTTTAATGTTTTAATGGTTAATGTCTTGGGACATCAACATACATAACATTTACGTAACAAATCAAATTGTAAGTGAGCTAATGCTGTTTGGTGTATGGTAATGAACTAAATAATATATATATTAAACATCAAAGGATCATATTCATTTACATCGTCCAATGTGGTTTATATATTACAATATATTATATGTGACACAGGCTATTACATTGGAGAAACCGGACAAAAAGTGCATTTAAGGATGAATTTACCCAGGCATTCATTAAGAAAGCATAATAAAGACAGTTTTTGTTGCCCAGTGGGACACCATTTTAGCCAGAATGATTAATCCATCCAAAACTTAACAGTCAACATTTGAAAAAAAATCCAAGAGAGAAAAGCATTTGAAATAAAGATGATCACATTATTCAACACTAAGGGCCTCATTCTATTAACGGCCGTGAAATGGCCCCAAAGCTGCGATTCCTTGCGGCCATCTTCCGGCCCCCTGTAGAGCTACTGCTACCTTGCTATTCAAATGGACGGCGCCGCAAGGATATACCCCTTACGGCCGTCCGCAAGCGTTTTTCCTGCGCCCGTAAATCTTGTTTTCCGGCCGCAAAGTCAGAAAACTGTAAATGCAAATATAAATTCAAAATGGCACTGTAAAGCTCCGTAAATGCTAGGCATCATAATGGGGGACATGAGGATTAATAGCAACACCCTCTCAAGCTTGCACATCGCCCAAATCCGATATATAATTTACGGTTTATTTTCCATCCCTTAGTCCCGCGGGCTCGTCTTAGTTAAAACCTGTACGGGTTTGGAGCTTGAGGGCCTCAAACAAAGCATAGTAGAAGCCAATATATATTCAATCCAGCACTGCAAATCACTGTAAATGACGGGGAACATACTGGGGGGGGGGGGCATGAGGATTAATAGCAAAACATTCTCAAGCTTGCACATCGCCAAATTGTACTTTGATCTTAAAATCCGTCCAAGTCCCATGGACTTCAATGATCAAGCCCGTAGCTCCTTATTCAAGCCCGTGCGGGCTTGGAGGGCGCATGTCCTCCAAGCCCGTAGCTCGTTCTTAAAGCCCGTGCGGGCTTACATGATAGATAAAACACGAAGATTGAACATGAAGTTAAATATCTTTATTTGCGGATTTGAGAGTAGGGGAATGTTGAGCTATTTATTCGAAAATTAAACATCACTTTCACTTTTAATAAAAGTACAGGATGGCTTTTCTATGCTACGACTTGTAAGTAAACCCTTTACGACCCGTGGGTCTATTTTACCCATTTACGGACTTGACGGAGGCTAATCCCGCAGCCTTTGCGGGTCTGAGGTGCTCCAAGCCCTTGGCCACGGACATTTGACATGAATTAAACAAAAAATGATTTTCAGATCTGAGTGTAGGGGAATGTTGTGCTATGAATGCTAACACCTCCAATCACTTTATCGTCTCATCAAAGTGCAGGATGGCTTTATTATGTGCTTAATTGGATGCTAGCAGGACCTTTTTGGTGCAAGTAAGCTGCGGCTCGGTTTTAGATAATTACGGCCATGACGAGAGGGTTTACATAGCATTTGAATAGCAACCGTGGCTTTCTTGCGGCCGAAACTCTTGCGGCCGTGTAAGATCAAAGGCTTTCCTGCGGCGCGTGCCGCCGCAAAGGATAACAGGGCGCCCTCGGCCGCAAGGGAATAGAATAGGCAAATAGCCTGCGGCCGGTCCTTGCGGCCACGCATCTCCTACGGCCCTTAATAGAATGAGGCCCTAAGACTACAGGACTTGATATGGACTTGGGTTTTCTAACACAATATCAGAATTTCATGTGATTTTTTTCTTCTTATACTATAACAGACTTAGCACTCTTAGTGAGATGTTTGTCCAACAGGAAAGATATCACTGTGGACTTCAGTGCTCTATTTTTTCATGTATATATTGATGTATATGTGTATATAGTATGTGTATATGTTTCCTTTACTATGTTGTGTTTATTCCCCATATATGTATTTACCTGATCATGTCAGATGCTGTCTCCACTTTCTCTGCATCTTCTGTTTTTATTTAAACTGAGGGTTCCATCTAATGTTAGCAATGCTGCAGACTTGATAAAGAGAGGTTGAACCTCTCGAAAGCTCGTCATTATAAATAAGACGTTTGTCCAATACAAAAGCTATCAAATTATATTGCAATACTCATTATTAATATATATATATATATATATATATATATATAGATGAATAATTACTAAATTACTATATGTATATATATATATATATATATATATATATATATATATATATAAAGAGTGGGGTAGTCGTGAGTGTCCAGTAATCTAGATAAATAATCAGAGTAATGCAGTATATAATGATATTTTTTTTTATTTGACAAACATATTCATAGTTTTCATGACTAGCTTTTGAGAGTGCGCCTCTCTTTTTCAAGCCTGAAGCATCTCTGATAGATTCCCATTGAAACACAAATTACAGTTTAAATTAATTAATAAATTAAAAAAATATATTCTGTCCGATGGTCTGTATTGGTGTAAGTCAAAGTAAATAAACAGGGTCGTAAATATTTATACATCTTGAGAGTTTGAGGTACCATAAAACTGTAAAGAGACAGAGGGATAGCTCAGAAATAAACCAGAGAAAACACACACACAAAAAAAAAACATATCCAAGATTTAAAATTAAAAGAATTCTAGATAATGCGTCAGGAATTCAATGTTAACATTAAGACCTGTGCTTTTTGTATTAAAGTCTGTTATCATTTTCATTTCAAAGTCCTTTCCTTCTTGTGTGTTTATAAAATGACCTCTGAGTATTTTTATTTATAGGTTTTGTATGGAGTGGCTATTATGTGAAAAGTGGTGTCCAACTGGAGTACAGTAACTGTCCTCATTGTGCTTTTTGATGGAGCTTCTGTGCAGATTCATCCGTAAATGTAGTTACTGGCTGGTTTACCCAATGTAGCATCCATTTTCGCACAGTACATTGTATTATGTACACCACATTGGACAATGTGCATGAATATGAGCCTCTGATGTTGTAGCTCTTTTTGTTGTGCGTATCTGTGTCCTCTTTGCAGATGTGCTGACATAGACCCTCATTCAATTGCAATTTGGCCAATTGAATAGGGCTCTAAATAAGCACATAGCATATATTTTTTTAAGAAGTTTTTAGTTAGTAAACATCTATCCAAAAGCAAGCTTTTCACTAACTAAAAACTTCTTAAAAAAAAATATGCTATGTGTTTATTTAGAGCCTTATTTAAATAGCCAAATCGCAATTGAATGAGGCCCATAATTTGCAGTGATTTTTATTGCAGAATTTGGTTCCATTTTCTCTGTGGTGCTGTTCATTTGCCAGTCTTCTGTTCACCATTTTTTGTCTCAGATTTGGTGATTGTCTGAATGCGACAATGGGAGGTTTGGGGAATATATGTTTTAGTTCTGCATCCTCTGTTAGTTGAGGTTGTAGATCCTTTAATATATATATATATATATATATACAGTGCTTTATTTTCATACAGGGGTGGAGACAACTGGAGCTTATGCAGCATGGGGGAATCATTAAAAAACATTAATTGTTTCTATATACAGTCAAAGTTTAATAGAGATTTTTTTCTTAGCAAGCCCTTTATAAGACCAAAAACCTTTATAAGACCAAAAAGTTGTCCTTTAAAGGGACACTTTAATGCAGGCACATTTTGAAATGCAACATAGTCATAGTAAAGTGTCATGTTAAAAAAGCATTTGAATACAATTTGCCTCATTCTAAGTGCAGGGTCACTGGCTGTTTGTATCATATTGTTTATTTTAAGGCAAGAGCAAGGACATTACCTATCTGTACCACAGTTCCCTGTTGGTCCAGTGGTTAGGATTTGGTGCTTTCACCACTGCAACCTGGGTTCAATTGAGGTCAGGGAACCAAGAGGTTAAACAACCCTGAAGCCATGCAGGATTGGGCCTGGTCAATACATGGATGGGAGACCACCTTGGAATACCAGGAGCTGTATGCTGTGGCCCACTGGAGAAGGAACTGACAGCCCACTCCAGTATGTCTGCCATGAATACCAAGTGGATCAGCATGGAGTGTTGTGGTCCATGAGGTCACAGATAGTCAGACACGACTGAACAACACAAACATACACCGCATGGATACATACAGTAGAGTAAAGAATATAAAAATACTTAAAATTTAAGCAATTACACTGACATTTAACCAAATTATATTCAAAGTCTTTTAGTTTACTATGTTTTCTATTAAGTATTATTTCAAAATGTGTCTTCTTTACAGTGTTCCTTTAAGTGAGGTGAAGGGTGGGCATGAAGTAATTTATGTAATTGACCCCATTAATTTAGGGACTTGGGGCCTCATTCAAATGCAATTTTGACAATTGAATATGGCTCTATATAAGCACATAGCATATTTTTTTTCAGAAGTTTTTAGTTGGTGAACTTCTATCTAAAAGCAAGGTCTTCACTAACTAAAAACTTCTGTAAAAAAATATGCTGTGTGCTTATATAGAATTGGATTTGAATGAGGCCCTTGGTACATAATGATTGGGTATAAAAAAGCAGATACTTGCAGAACCTTCTACAATTATATTCCTCTAGATAGGATGTGAAATGAGGTGAAGGGAATGGAGCTGGATCAAGTGAGTTCTCACATTTGCTGAGCCTTAAGTCTGTAACAGAAAGTAATTTCAATATTTTAGATAACCTAATTGATCAGTTTTCTGAGGAGGAGGATTTGATTTGAGCCTTGTGGGAAGGAAAGAAAGATTTGTAGAGCTCAAGGTTCATCAGGCCTTTACAGGTGAATGGCTTGGAGTCACATGTTGGGGTGGTTATGTTGATGAGATGACACAATGGAACCTTTTAGATCCGAGGCTCCTTATTCAGACATATTCATCGCTTGGAAAAATAAGAGAAAGTGCAGAAGCAGTGGGTCCAGGAAGGAGCTGAATACGTAAAAAGAAAATAATATAATAGAAATGCTAGAATAAAATAGTTTGATTGGAGGTGTCTGAAAAAAAAGGAGCAAATAACAGCTATGCTTAAAGAAGGAGTTCAATGAACTAATTATAAACTGATCAGACGATAATGCTGTTAGTATAGTGAACAGCTGGTAGAGTTTTACTATCTCCCGGACAGATCGTTAAGACTTATTTTTGGGCGAGCGGGGTGGAAGATTTGACTGCTTTGGAAAGAATCAAAAAGCTAACTCTCAAAAGATATGGGTAGTATTATCTGTGAGGAGGTGGGTATAAAGTGACAGTGGATTTAATTATCAGAAAATGTGTAATTTGCGTGTAATCTTAAATGAAAATTGTGTTCAATCAGATAACTATTAGTTGGTTATATAATAAGAGGGGGAGGAGTGCCTATAGAATTGAAGTGGTAAATGGGTGTGTAACAGTATGAACAAATTATCAAAATATGTAGGTGAAAAGTGATTGAATTGGTTGCTAGCCGACGTGAAGTTTGTTTATGATTATGTCAGGGGATAGAAGGGGATGGAGAATTAAGAAGGAAGAATGGGTGGAGGACAATAAGGAAATAATATGGAATTTAATTGTTTAATTAAGTGAAGAGGGTTACTTGTCACAGACAAACTGCCATTTAAAACAATAAATAAAAATTAGAGTAAATACAATGAAGCAATAATATGTATAATATAGAATAAAATATTAACAAACTGAATAATGAAATAACAAAAAGCCAAAAGCAAGAGTTATTGTAAATTTAGCCTCTCACAGAAATATTGGTCTAAGCCATTTAACATACAGTCTGTTTTTACATTATTCTTTAGAATGTGCCCCATTCAAAGTTGGTGTCAAACACATCCAGTTGTGGCTTCTCCCTATGTCTATGCTAATCAGATGATATATTAATTTTGTGAAAATATATGCAAAGGTTACTAAAATCTTAAAAAAAAAAATGTTAAAAACATAGAGCCCTATTCTAGTAAAAGCCTGCAAATGACCAAACCAATAATTTTTGCTGAGGGTGTTTTTTTCCTTTAAATGTTTAGATGCATTCCATTGACTCAAGCCTGCAATTTACCTCCTTAAGCCTAAACTCTACCCGAGTTCGCAAGCTTTTAGGGGCACGAATATCTGTCGCTCACACTGTGAAAATTTTTGGATAGTTAGTTATTGTGGTTTTATTGATTTCTTTTACTAAAATACTTATTTTACACTTAATCCATCAAAACACATATTAACTGATACCACATCAGCCTTGCAAAAGTAATCACCCCCTTGACTTTTTACATATTTTGTTACATTACAGCCTTAAGTTTAATGTTTTGTTAATCTGAATTTTATGTGATGGATCAGAACACAATAGTCTAAGTTGTCATGTGCGTATGTATTCACCCCCTTTGTTATGAAGCCCATAAAAAGCTCTGGTGCAACCAGTTACCTTTATAAGTCACATAATTAGTGTAACGATGTCCACTTGTGTGCAATCTAAGTGTCACATGATCTGTCATTAAATATACACACCTTTTTTGGAAGGCCCCAGAGGCTGCAACACCTAAGCAGGCACCACTAACCAAACACTGCCATGTAGACCAAGGAACTCAAACAAGTAAGGGACAATGAAGAAAGAAAGAAAGCCATTACTTTCAGCAAAAAACTAAATGTCATGTTTTGAGTATGCAAAAAGGCATGTGGGAGACTCCCAAAATGTATGGAGGAAGGTGCACTGGTCTGATGAGACTAAAATTTAACTTTTCGGCCATCAAAGAAAACGCTATGTCTGGCGCAAACCCAACACATCACATCACCCAAAGAACACCATCCCCACAGTGAAACATGGTGGTGGCAGCATCATGCTGTGTGGATGTTTTCCAGCAGCCGGGACTGGGAAACTGGTCAGAGTTGAGGGAAAGATGGATGGTGCTAAATACAGGGATATTCTTGAGCAAAACCTGTACCAGTCTTTGCGTGATTTGAGGCTAGGATGGAGGTTCACCTTCCAGCAGGACAATGACCCCAAACACACTGCTAAAGCAACACTTGAGTGGTTTAAGGAGAAACACGTAAATGTGTTGGAATGGCCTAGTGAAAGCCAAGACCTCAATCCAATAGAAAAAGTCTGTGGTCAGACTTAAAGATTGCTGTTCACAAGCGCAAACTATCCAACTTGAAGGAGCTGGAGCAGTTTTGCAAGGAGGAATGGGCAAAAGTCCCAGTGGCAAGATAGGGCAAGCTCATAGAGACTTTCCAAAGCGACTTGGAGCTGTGATTGCCCCAAAAGGTGGCTCTACAAAGTATTTACTTTAGGGGGGTGAATAGTTATGCACATTTACTTTTTCTGTTATTTTGTCCTATTTGTAGTTTGCTTCACAATAGAAAAAAAACATCTTCAAAGTTGTTGGCATGTTCTGTAAATAAAATTTTGCAAAGCCTCAAACAATCCATGTTAATTCCAGATTGTGAGGCAACAAAACATGAAAAATGCCAAAGGGGGTGAATACTTTTGCAAGGCACTGTACATGCACATAGAGTAATAATTCACATAGGTACACATATACATAGGTAACTACATCCACACGCCACCACCCCCACCCACTCCTCTAACATATAATAAATACACTTAAAACATCCACTTTTTAAATACATACAAAAACACTTATTTTCATTTATCCTTATTTCATTTTTGCTATTGCTATGAAGGGATGAGTAGGGGAGAAGTGGTGAGGAGAAGAGGATGAGAGGAGAGGAGGAGGATAGAGAGGAGAAAGAGGTGGCCCTGGAAGTGAAAGTGAGGGTGGAGAGAGAGGGAGTGAAGGTGAGGATCAAGGGAGTGGTAGTGAGGCTGGAGAGAGAGGGAGTGGAGGTGAGGGAGGAGGGCATGACATTTTTGGAGAGGAGAGAGAGGAGGGAGTTGAGGTGAGGGGAGTAGAGGAAGGAAGAAAGGGAGTGGAGGTGAGGGGAGGAGAGGGAGGAAGAGAGAGAGAGGGGAGGTGAGGGTAGAAGAAGAGAGGGAGGAAGAGAAGGAGTGGAGGTGAGTTAGAGGGAGGGAGGGGGTTCACCACGATTCTGGGAGGAACCCAATCACAGGGAGGCATAGTCGGGAGGAAGGACAGGCCTCAGGTTCAGAGGAGGGAGGAAAGGATCCTCGTCCACAGTTAGGAGGGCAAGAGGCTGGGGCAAGCACAGGGCCCCTAATTACAGTCATGAGGAGATGGTGGTCCTCCTCTGTGCCACCCGTGGCCATCCTACTATCTTTGCAAGGGGAGGGAAGCTAGGCCTGGTCCCAGGCCTTGAAGATGGTAGCAGCCGCAGTTACAGCAGTCGGCTTGGCAGAAGTGGATGTGAGATTAGTTAAACATTGCTTCGATGACGTCATGGCCACGGTGAGGAGGATGATTTCATTAAATCCATAAAACTGAAAATCACAAGTAATCATCCAATAGAGAGTCCATGTATGGGTGTGGCCACTGGAGCATATGCAGATACAACCTCTGTAGGGATGGATGTGCAGTGTAGTGTACTAGCCTATCAGGGAACTCCTCTCAGCAGCATGTTAACAGCTATTGCTTATATATAGTAACTGGTTGGTTAGATTGCTTTTTTGAGCACACTGTATGTGTGTAATTGAATTGGATTACATAATCCAGAAGTTTATGCATCTGTTTAATTTTGCAGATGAAGACCAGATGTAAGTGCTAGTCGCATTACTGGTTAGTTCTATTAAATGGAGTGATGTATGATGAGATTTGTATTCATCAGATTCTGGTTACTGTTATTAAACTCCTAATGTTTCCTCCTTTTTCCCAGACGCTTCTTGTCCTTCCTGGATCCGCCTAGATGACACCCATGATATAAATGAATGCCGTATCATTTTATGAGTGTGCTCTGTCTATATAATAAAGTTTTGTTATACTGTTATAACTGTTTCCTTGAGTTTTTAATGTTTTAATGGTTAATGTCTTGGGACATCCACATACATAACATTTATGTAACAAATCAAATTGTAAGTGAGTTAATGCTGTTTGGTGTATGGTAATGAACTAAATAATACATTAATAAAGGAATATACTTTACCTATTTTGAAGTAATAAATGCAGGAAGCATTATGCTGAAGAGCTGACAATCTGTTTTCATGTTGCTGCAGCATACAATGTGTGTTTTGAGTGCTGTGGAGCTGCTGTGTAAGTGTCAGCAATGTGTGCAGTGTGTAGTGTAAGTAGTGTGCATGCACGAGTAAAATCCATTAGGGTAGCTGTGTACTTCCGCATTATGTAAGTTAGTGTTGTAAAATGGCGCCTAATGTGTGGTACACGGCTGTTGGTGATTTAGCGTCCTTGTTCTTGGACCTCGTCCGACTTTTTTGGAAAATCCGTATGTGTTTGGTGGTGTTTTGCGTGTTTAGTGTCCTGTAGCCTCGTTTTAGTTTTTTTTGGCTCTTCAATTTGGACTTAAATGGAGGTGTAACTTCACTTGCAGAGGTCCTGGGTGCCCCCTCTATTTATTATGTTTTGAATGTTTTGAGGTTCGCGCAGGTCGGCCGTTAAAGTCGTAATTTTGCGAGGTCTTAATGTTTTTTTTTCTAAGTCCCAAGGATCAGTCCTAGGCACGCTCCTCTTCTCCATCTACACATCCTCACTTGGTACCCTTATAAACTCTTTTGGCCTGCAATATCATCTCTATGCAGATGACACCTAAATCTACCTCTCAGCACCAGATCTATCCCCCTCTCTTCTAACACATGTCTCCAACTGCCTCTCTAGTATATCCTCTTGGATGTCCACCCACCATCTCAAACTCAACATGTCTAAAACTGAACTCCTAATCTTCCCTCCCTCTCCCACTGTGTCAATTCCTCACATCTCACTCACTGTCAATAATGACATCATCACACCCACCTCCCAAGCCCGTTGTCTTGGGGTTCTACTGGATCCCACCCTGTCTTTCGTCCCTCACAAACAATCACTAACTAAATCTTGTCTTCTCCATCTAAAAAACTTCTCCAGAATTCGCCACTTTCTTACACAAGACACAACTAAAATCCTTATTCACTCTCTCATCATCTCTCGACTGGACTACTGCAACTCGCTTCTTGCTGGTCTACCCACCACCCGACTATCTCCACTTCAATCCATTATCTTTAGTATTTTAGTATTTATTTAAGGTTGAAAAAAGACTTTCAGTCCATCAAGTTTAACCTTTTAAGATCTCCTCTGATCTGCAATATGCGGATTAACTATCAATACTGCCCCTCCGATTATCCATGATAACCCTGAATTCCCTTTTTAATTAGAAATAAATCCAGTCCCCTTTTAAAGTTATCTATCGAATCCGCTGTCACCACCTCCTCTGGTAGAGAATTCCATAGATTAACCACCCTTACTGTGAAGAACCCTTTTCTTTCTTTAAGGTGGAATCTTTTTACTTCTAACCTCAAGGGATGTCCTCTTGTCAGTTGAAAACCTCTTGGCACAAAAAGCTCCCTTGACAAATCTTTATACTGACCCTGGATGCATTTATATGTCTCTTCTGTACACAACGTTCAGTGTGGGCAACTCCTCTCTGTCAATCTCTCCACTGGCTTTCCATAGCTTCCAGAATAAAATTTTAAATCCTGACCCTAACTTTCAAAGCCCTCAACAATAGCGCTCCGTCATACCTTTTGTGGTGTCATCTGCAAATACTCCCCCACCCGCCCTCTTCACTCTGCTAATGACCTTCTTCTTTCCACAACTCTTGTCACCTCCTCTCACTCTTACCTTCAGGACTTTTCTTGTGCTGCCCCTATTCTATGGAACTCCTTGCCTCGCTCCACCAGATTATCCTCCTGCCTCAAAACATTCAAAACCTCTCTAAAAGCACTTCTCTTTAAAGAAGCGTATCACCTTCCACACTAACACACTCTCACCTCTCTCTCCCTCCTTTTCCTCACACAATACATTTAGGTTGTAAGTCTGCGAGTTTCAATCCCACAAGGTGCTTTAGGGAAAGCACTATGGATTTGAGGCTCAAAGAAAGGGCCCTCCTTGCCTTGCTATTTGTTAATTTGTATGCATCTTTGTCTTGAACGTATCTTATGTACAGCGCTATGGAATATGTTGGCGCATTATAAATAAACGATAATAAAAATAATAATGATGTGTTGTCAGTTAATAAAAAAAAAGTATACATTGTAGCAGTGTCAGAGCTACCATCACGCACCTTTGACGGGCCCAGTGCTCACACTGCCACACATCTCCATTGGCCCTTTATGGCCCTCCTTGGTCCTCTAGCCTGGCAGTTAAGGAAATACATATATTTTAATATAGTTCTGTATGTTTATGTATATAGATATATATATATTGTATATATATATATATATATATATATATATATATATGTTTGTATCTATATCTATATTTATATATATACTAGCGACTTGCCCGTCAAAAAATGATGGTTAATAAAATAAAGTGTTGAAATGCTGTTTGTCACACAATGTGAGTGTACTGTGTGCCTCAAGTAACTAAATTCATCAAAAAGCAGAAATCTACATTACATAAAATAAAAAATAAAAAAATCACCAAAAATAAAAAATGTACATTACAGAACAGAACAAAAAACCTAAGTCACAAAAAATAAAAAAAGGAACATTACAGAAAATAAAAAAATACAACCCCGCCCCCACTACAAAATTTAAAAAAAATTACACACCTGAAAAGGAAATACATATAATACATACAATACAATACATACATATAATACATACAATACAATTAAATACAATACAATACAATTAAATAAAATACAATACAATTAAATACAATACAATACACCCCTATCTAATATACATGCCACTATGTAATATACATGCCACTATGTAATATACATCCCACTATCTAATATACAATACTACCTAATAATACATCCCCCTAGCTTTCTAATATACAACACATGCTATCTCTATATAGCAACCCTAATTCTAAGCTACAATAAAATAATTAAGACCACTTACCTTTGAGATGTTTGTTCCGATCAGCAACCTACGATAAAAAAGATTAAAAAAATTAATCCAACACGTTTACATGAAATAACTAAACATTCTAAACATTCTAAATATTCTAAATATTATACTCACCTTTCCAGCATGTCACGTCCCAGCATGTCACGTCCTCCATGTTCCGTCCTTCATCTTTGCGTCTTCTCCGGCGCTGCTCCTGTTAAATAAAAAACATTACATTAGTAAACATACATAAACATAAAACAAAGTGAAATAAACACAATCTACATTATACTTACCTCCCCGCGATGTCTCCGGCCTCCTGTTGTTCTGCTCCGGAAGCATCCGCGCGTAAAAAAAAAAAAAAAAGCGACACACGTCCGCCCTGGCGGATGTCTCCGACGCTAATGAGCTTCCTACGGAGTGTTCCAGAATAAAATTGGCAATGGCGGCTTCTGATTGGCTGAAAAGGCTGTCTATCAAATTCAGCCAATGAGAAGACCCCAATTGTGAACCAATGAAAAAAGTATACACCCCAAAATACAACGCTGATTGGATAACACACCTGTCAATCTTTATTTGAACCAATCCTAAGGCTTTATTGCCATCAGCCAATCACAATGGAATATACCCCCACGTACTGATTGGTGAAGACATCTGCGCCTTCCCATTGGCTGTAATATTGATTGATATTAACAGTAGCCAGTGAGAATGCGCAAATCCTTCACCAATCAGTACGTGGGGGTGTATTCCATTGTGATTGGCTATTGTCAGTGCAACTAATCAGAATGCGCAGATGCTCCAACGAATACCCCTTCCGGAAAAGTCTCCGGGAGCCTCATTAGCGTCGGGGATGTCCGTGAGTGCGGATGTAAGTATATATATATATATATATTTTTTTATACAGGGCGGGGCAGAATAGGATCCGGAGGAGGCTGGAGACATCTCAGGGAGGTAAGTAGAATGTACATTATGTTTATTTTATTTTTATGTATTTGTATTAATGCTATGTTTTTTTTTAACAGGTGCTGCTCCGAAGAAGGTTAAAAGAATAAGAACGGGACATGCTGGAAAGGTGAGTAGAATATTTCGAATGTTTCGAATGTTTATTTATGTACTGTAAACGTGTTGCACTAATTTTATTTTCCCCGTAGGTGGCTGATCTCAATGGACATCTGCAAAGGTAAGTCGTCTTAATTTTTTTATTTTAGCTTAGAATTAGATTAGTTTATATATAGATAGCATTTATTGTATGTTATCTAGGGGTATGTGTTTTATTTAGATAGCATAGAATGTATTGTATATTAGATTATGGTATTTATTTAGATAGATTGGGAATGTATATTATATAGATAGGAAGATAGGATGTATATTAGATTATGGTATTTATTTAGATAGATTGTGTGATGTATATTACATATGGGTGTATTGTATTGTATGTATTTAATTGTATGTATTTGTATTGTATTGTATTTGTATTGTATTGTATTTGTATTATAGGTATTTCCTTTTCAGGTGTGTATTTTTTTTTTCTGTAGTGAGGGGGGGGTTGTAATGTTTTTTTATTTTCTGTAATGTTCCTTTTTTTATTTTTTGTGACTTAGTTTTTTTTAATTTCTGTAATGTAGTTTTTTTTGTGAGTTAGGTTTTTTATTTTATGTAATGTAAATTTTTTTTTGTGACTTTAGGCTTTTTTGTTTTCTGTAATTAGAGTGGTGGGGGTTATTAGGGGGTAGGTAGTGTAGGTGTTAATAGGTTAGTGTAGAGGGTGTTTAGTTGATATTTAATGTTTTATTGGGGGGGTATAGTGCAGTGTAGTGTTTATACTTAGTGTCATGATGGTCCTTGAGAACCATCATGGCACTTATGTGGTTAATGTAGTGTTGTAACAGGCCCATAATGGTCTTAATTAACCCTTATGGGACGAATGGGGTTAAATAGAGGCTTATGAGGATCTGCATGGACCCCCATGAGTAATGGGGTTAATGAAGTGCTTATAGGGGTCTGTATTGACCCCCATGAGTGACAGGCTTAATGAATGGCTTATGGGGGTCTGTATTGACCACCATGAGTGACAGGGTTAATGAAGGGGGTCTGTATTGACGCCCATGAGGGACAGGCTTAATGAAGGGCTTATGGGGGTCTGTATTGACCCCCATGAGTGACAGGGTTAATGAAGGGCTTATGGGGGTCTATATTGACCCCCATGAGTGACAGGGTTAATGAGGGGTTTATGGGGGTGTGTATTGACCCCCATGAGTGACAGGGTTAATGAAGGGCTTATGGGGGTCTATATTGACCCCCATGAGTAACAGGGTTAATGAGGGGTTTATGGGGGTCTGTATTGACCCCCATGAATGACAGGGTGACAGTGTATATATTTTTTCTTTTACAACGGGTCCTTTAAGGACCTGTAACACGTGAATTTTGATTGCAGTGGGGGTCTCCGATCGCGTGCAATCGGGACCCCCACTGCGATGGTTAATGTGGGGTTAATGCAGGGCTCAGAGCTTATCTTGGATCCCCTGGGTTAATGCAGGTTTCTGAGCTTATCTCGGATCCCTTCTTGGGTAAGTTGTACGTGGCTGGGCTGTGAGCCTCGTTTTCGTTTTTTTCGGCGGATATTTTTTCTCTCGCTTAGGTGATTTTCGTGTGTCTGAACTCGGGAATTTGGACTTAAATGGAGGTGTAACTTCACTTTCAGAGGTCCTGGGTGCCCCCCCGCCTTGCTATGGGTATGCTTTTTATGTAGTTTATGTGAGTGAGTCGTGCGTGTGACGTGTTTAACGGCTCGCCTCGCTACGCGAGGTTCGCCAGCAATGAGCGCCTGCGACGCTCATTGCCTAAGTGCTACGGTTTAAGTGCGGCACTCATCGCTAAGTCGTACGTACTACGCAAACAGTGTGACGACGAATCGTAGTTGGACAATTATAATATGTGATATATATATATATATATATATATATATATATATATATATATATATATATAAATATACACATTAACACAATAATCAGCATGGTGTTTTGTGGTCTATGAGGTCACGGAGAGTCAGACACAATTGAATGATGCAAACACAAAGACACATACATTTTTTTATATATATATTTATTTACATTGATATATAGATATATATACATACAAACATATATGTACATATATTATTAACATCTCTCTCTCTCTCTCTCTCTCTCTATATATATATATATATATATATATATATACATGTATATATCACATATTGTAATTGTCAAACTACGAGATGTCGTCACGATTTGCGTTGTGCGTACAACTTAGTCAAGGAGTGTAACGAGGCGAGCAGTTGAAGCATTAAAACTCACAGCACTTAGGCTGAAGTGTGAGCCTCGCAAAGGGAGGCGAGACGTTGAGGCATTGAAAAAACATGTGACTTAGCCTCCAAACAAATGCAGGATTGCCTTAGGCTGCAAGCGGTTGAGGATCGCGGGACTTAGAAAAAATTAATATGAGGTCGGAAAAAATACGAAGTTAATGGCCGAACCACTCAAATCGAAAAACACAAAAACCACTAAAAATACAAAAAAAAACACACACATCACAAGGGGACAGCCAGGACGTCTGGAAGTGAGGTTGCACGTGAATTTAAGCCAAATTTGGCCAGTTTTGGCACTCAAAAATGTGATAAGCAAGAACAAAATTGTCCGCCGAAAAAAATGAAAACAAGTCTACATGACCCTGAACCGCGCAAAACACAGCCAGCGACATATGAGGTAGAAAAAAACACTAATGGGAAGGACGCACAATGCTCGTGAAACGCATAAGACATAGACTTTTTTTATTTATTTATTTATTTTAGAAAAAAACAATACATAATTGCAAAATATTACATCGTATGACAATATTGTTTATGATTACAAAGTAATAAAAAGGAGAAAAAGAAAGGAAACAAAACTAACAAACAAAATGACATACATGGCATCCATTTCCCAAAGTTCCATGCCTGATGTTTAATTTTTTATATTGTGCTCTAAGAGTTTCCTTAAAATATCATGACATTTAGCTAACAAATGAGAACTGTCTTGAGACTTAATAAGATGTTCCAAAGGTGTTAAGCCCCCACCAACACTGTTTAGGGGAGTACATAAAGACAGAAACAATGCGTATTGTTTGACCTTTAACCAGCAATTCAAAGTAATGCATGCACTGCCATGTTGGCATCATGATAGAGTTGCAACAGGGGATAGACCAGTCCATCCTTAGAAAATGTTCTAGCTAGGGTTAATCTTTTAAGTCTAATATGCTTTGAAGAATGAATACATTTATCAATAATAGTTTGGAATTTTTTGATCCAGAACGTAGTAATTCTAACAAGTATCAAACTCGCCAAGTAATTAAACCTACTGTAGGCAAAAGGGCCATTTTAATAATAGCTATTTTACCACTGAAGGATGCTTTTACTCATTTTCATCCTTTAACAATATCCAAAAATGTGAAATACAGGGCTTTATAATTAATTACGATCATTTTACTAAAGTTTTCTACAAATGTAATCCCCAAATGAGCAAAAGAATTAGAATCCCAATTAAATGGGTAAGCATTTTTTAAGTATCTCCTAAAATTTGCAGATAAATTAACCAATAAAGTATCTGATTTTTGCAAATATAGGGCCCTATTTAATTCCAGCCTCGTAAATAAGAGGCTTCTACTTGAGCCCTACGTACTGCAAAGTTTCTCTAACTTACAATGCTATTACATTAGCCCTGCTGCGAGCAACGTATGAGCTACGCAGCAGGGGCGTAAATGTACATGAGGAGTGACAGCCTGCGATATGATATCGCAGGCTCCCACTCCTCATGAATTGCTGCGGGGGTCCTAAACGGGACCTCCGCGGCAGTCCCCCACATAAGCCCTGCCGTAGGGGGTACTCCACCGATCGTGACCCTGCTGCATTTAAATTTTAAATTTCCCGCCTCGCGGGTCCTTAAAGGACCTTAAAGGTCCTGAAAGGACACACACTAAAAATATTAACCCCAGGCAACTATAATTAACCCTATAATGCATGAAGGTCAATACAGACACCCATAAGGCCTTAATTAACCCTATAACTCATGGTGGTCAATACAGACCCCCATAAGCACTTAATTAACCCCATCACTCATGAAGGTCAATACAGACCCCCATAAGGCCTTAATTAACCCTATAACTCATGGTGGTCATGAGGGTCCTCAAGGACCATCATGACACTAATTACAAACACTACACTATAACCCCCAATAAACAATTTAATCTAAACTAACCCCCCTCTACACTAATCTATTAACACTTACACTACATACCTACACTACCTACCCCTAATAAACCTCCCCACCACTCTAAATACAAAAAATAAAAAAAACCTACAGTACAGAAAAAAAAAACCTACAGTACAGAAAAAAAAAACCTACAGTACAGAAAAAAATAAACCTACAGTACAGAAAAAAAAAATACAGTACGGAAAAAAAAAATACATTACAACACCCCCCCCCCCCCCCACTACAGAAAATAAAAAAATTACACACCTGAAAAGGAAAGACAGATATACACAATACAATACATACATACATATAATACATTACATACATTACATACAATACATGACATTACATACATTACATATAATATATTACATATAATATATTACATATAATACATTACATACAATACATTACATTATATATAATATATTACATATAATATATTACATATAATACATTACATACATTACATTACATATATTACATATAATATATTACATATAATATATTACATATAATACATTACATACAATACATATAATATATTACATATAATACAAATTAAATACCCCCTATCTATCTAACATACAATCTATTTAATATAAAATAAATCCTAACTATATCAAATACATCCCCCTCTCCATCTAATACACAATAAATCCTAACTACATACACAGACCCTAATTCTAAGCTAAAATAAAATAATTACAGTCCTAACTACATACACAGACCCTAATTCTAAGCTAAAATAAAATAATTACAGTCCTAACTACATACACAGACCCTAATTCTAAGCTAAAATAAAATAATTAAGACCACTTACCTTTAAGATGTTGCTTCAGATCACTAACCTAGGGGTAAAACAAAACAAAATAATGAGTACAAAACATTAACATGAAATAAATAAACATTATATACATTCTAAATATTCTACTCACCTTTCCAGCATGTCCCGTCATTGTTCAGCTCTTCCGGCGCGGCCCTGTTAAAAAAACACAATACATTAATACATTAATACAATATACAAACAAGAAATAATATAAACATATAAACATCTAAATATACATTTAACTTACCTTCCCGCGATGTCCCCGGCCTCCTCCCCTTCAGCCCCGGCTGGGCCCCGGAACCATCCGCGCTCTAAAAAAAATAAAAAAAATAACGGAGATCTGCACTTGCAGACCTCCCCGACGCTAATGAGCATCCCGGAGTCTTTTCTGAGACAAAATTGGCAATGGCGGTTTGTGATTGGCTGAAAAAGCTGTCAGACAATCAGAAGTCGTCAATGTATGAGCCAATCAGGATGTGCAGATGTCTTCTACCAATCACTCCGTGGGGGTGTATCCCATAGTGATTGGCTGAAGGCATCTGAGCCTTGTGATTGGTTCCGATAAAGATAGACAAGTGTTTTAGCCAATCAGGGTGGGATATTGGGGTGTATCCCATCCTGATTGGCTCACACATTGACGACTTCTGGCTGAAATTGATAGCTTTTTCAGCCGATCACAAGCCGCCATTGCCAATTTCCTCCCGGAAAAGACTCCGGGAGGCTCATTAGCTGGAAAGGTGAGTAGAATATTTAGAATGTATATAATGTTTATTTATTTCATGTTAATGTTTTGGACTAATTATTTTGTTTTGTTTTACCCCTAGGTTAGTGATCTGAAGCAACATCTTAAAGGTAAGGGGTCTTAATTATTTTATTTTAGCTTAGAATTAGGGTCTGTCTAGTAAGGACTGTAATTATTTTATTTTAGCTTAGAATTAGGGTCTGTGTATGTAGTTAGGACTGTAATTATTTTATTTTAGCTTAGAATTAGGGTCTGTGTATGTAGTTAGGATTTATTGTATATTAGAGAAGATAGGGGGATGTATTTGATATAGTTAGGATTTATTTTATATTAAATAGATTGTATGTTAGATAGATAGGGGGTATTTGATTTGTATTGTATGTAATGTATTGCATGTAATGTATTGTATTGTATGTAATGTATTATATGTAATATATTATATGTAATATATTATATGTAATGTATGTAATGTAATGTATTGTATGTAATATATGTAATGTATGTAATGTATTATATGTATGTATGTATTGTATTGTGTATATCTGTCTTTCCTTTTCAGGAGTGTATTTTTTTTATTTTCTGTAGTGGGTGGGGGGGGTGTGTGCAATGTATTTGGTTTTTTTTCTGTACTGTAAGATTCTTTTCTGTTCTGTAGGTTTTTTTTTTCTGTACTATAGGTTTTTTTTTCTGTACTGTAGGTTTTTTTTGTAAGGTAGGTTTTTTATTGTTTGTAATTAGAGTGGTGGGGAGGTTTATTAGGGGGTAGGTAGTGTAGGTAGGTAGTGTAAGTGTTAATAGATTAGTTTAGAGGGGGGTTATAGTGTAGTGTTTGTAGTTAGTGTCATGATGGTCCTTGAGGACCGTCATGGCACTTATGTGGTTAATGTTGGGTTGTAACAGGCCCATAATGGTCATAATATACCCTTATGGGACTGATGGGTTTAAATAGAGGCTTATGGGGGTCTGTATTGACCTTCATGAGTGACGGGGTTAATTAAGTGCTTATGGGGGTCTGTATTGACCACCATGAGTGACAGGGTTAATTAAGGCCTTATGGGGGTCTGTATTGACCTTCATGAGTGACAGGCTTAATTAAGGCCTTATGGGGGTCTGTATTTACCACCATGAGTTATAGGGTTAATTAAGGCCTTATGGGGGTCTGTATTGACCTTCATGAGTGACAGGGATAATTAAGTGCTTATGGGGGTCTCTATTGACCACCATGAGTGATGGGGTTAATTAAGTGCTTATGGGGGTCTGTATTGACCACCATGAGTTATAGTTTAATTAAGGCCTTATGGGGGTCTGTATTGACCTTCATGAGTGACGGGCTTAATTAAGGCCTTATGGAGTCTGTATTGACCACCATGAGTGACGGGGTTAATTAAGGCCTTATGGGGGTCTGTATTGACCACCGTGAGTTATAGGGTTAATTAAGGCCTTATGGGGGTCTGTATTGACCTTCATGAGTGACGGGGTTATTTAAGTCCTTATGGGGGTCTGTATTGACCACCATGAGTGACGGGGTTAATTAAGGCCTTATAGGGGTCTGTATTGACCACCATGAGTTATAGGGTTAATTAAGGCCTTATGGCGGTCTGTATTGACCTTCATGAGTGACGGGCTTAATTAAGGCCTTATGGGGGTCTGTATTGACCACCATGAGTTACAGGCTTAATTAAGGCCTGACGGGGGTCTGTATTGACCACCATGAGTGACGGGGTTAATTAAGGCCTTATGGGGGTCTTTATTGACCTTCATGAGTGACGGGGTTAATTAAGGGCTTATGGGGGTATTTGATTTGTATTATATGTAATATATTATATGTAATATATTATATGTAATGTATTGTATGTAATGTATTGTATGTAATGTAGTATATGTAATATATTATGTGTAATATATTATATGTAATATATTATATGTAATGTAAAGTATGTAATGTATTATATGTAATATATTATATGTAATAAGTAATGTCATGTATTGTATGTAATGTATTATATGTAATATATATGTAATATATTATATGTAATATATGTAATGTATTGTATGTAATGTATTATATGTAATATATTATATGTAATATATTATATGTAATATATTATATGTAATGTAAAGTATGTAATGTATTATATGTAATATATTATATGTAATAAGTAATGTCATGTATTGTATGTAATGTATTATATGTAATATATATGTAATATATTATATGTAATATATTATATGTAATGTATTGTATGTAATGTATTATATGTAATATATTATGTGTAATATATTATATGTAATATATTATATGTAATGTAAAGTATGTAATGTATTATATGTAATATATTATATGTAATAAGTAATGTCATGTATTGTATGTAATGTATGATATGTAATATATATGTAATATATTATATGTAATATATGTAATGTATTGTATGTAATGTAATATATGTAATATATTATATGTAATATATTATATGTAATGTATGTAATGTAATGTATTGTATGTAATATATGTAATGTATGTATTGTATTGTGTATATCTGTCTTTCCTTTTCAGGTGTGTATTTTTTTTATTTTCTGTAGTGGGGGGGGGGGGTGCAATGTATTTGTTTTTTTTTCCTGTAGTGTAGTTTTTTTTTTCTGTACTGTAGGTTTTTTTTTTCTGTACTGTAGTTTTTTTTTTTCTGTACTGTAGTTTTTTTTTGAAAGGTAGGTTTTTTATTGTTTGTAATTAGAGTGGTGGGGAGGTTTATTAGGGGGTAGGTAGTGTAGGTAGGTAGTGTAAGTGTTAATAGATTAGTTTAGAGGGGGGGTTATAGTGTAGTGTTTGTAGTTAGTGTCATGATGGTCCTTGAGGACCGTCATGGCACTTATGTGGTTAATGTTGGGTTGTAACAGGCCCATAATGGTCATAATATACCCTTATGGGACTGATGGGTTTAAATAGAGGCTTATGGGGGTCTGTATTGACCTTCATGAGTGACAGGGTTAATTAAGGCCTTATGGGGGTCTGTATTGACCTTCATGAGTGACAGGCTTAATTAAGGCCTTATAGGGGTCTGTATTGACCATCATGAGTGACGGGCTTAATTAAGGCCTTATGGGGGTCTGTATTGACCACCATGAGTTATAGGGTCAATTAAGGCCTTATGGGGGTCTGTATTGACCTTCATGAGTTACAGGCTTAATTAAGGCCTTATTGGGGTCTGTATTGACCTTCATGAGTGACGGGCTTAATTAAGGCCTTATGGGGGTCTGTATTGACCACCATGAGTTATAGGGTTAATTAAGGCCTTATGGGGGTCTGTATTGACCTTCATGAGCGACGGGATTAATTAAGGCCTTATGGCGGTCTGTATTGACCACCATGAGTTATAGGGCTAATTATAGTTGCCTGGGGTTAATATTCTTAGTGCGAGTCCTTTCAGGATCTTTACGGTCCTTTAAGGACCCGCGAGGCGGGAAATTTAAAATTGAAATACAGCAGGGTCACGATCGGTGCCGATCGGGGACCCCCGCTGCAGGGGGTTAATGTGGGGAGGCTTCGGGGGTCCCTATGGACCCTAGCAGCAAGGGGTTTATGTGGGTACACTTCAGGGTTGCCGATGGGGACCCCCAGCATAGAGGGGGGTTAATTGTAGGTGCCGCGGCCGGGATTGGGTAATAGTGTGCCGCGGCCCCTTTAAGAAACCGCGGCAGGGAATTTAAAACTTTTAAATGCAGCGGGGGGGCTGATCTATGCAGATCGAGGCCCCCCCCCCTGCAATGGGTTTATGTGGGGACACTTCGGGGGTGCCGATGGGGATCCCCAGCATAGAGGGGGTTAATTTTTTGGGCCGCGGCCAGGATTGGGAATTAGTGTGCCGCGGCCCCTTTAAGGAGCCGCGGCAGGGAATTTAAAACTTTTAAATGCAGCGGGGGTCTGATCGGTGCCGATCGGGGATCCCCGCTGCAAGGGGTTAATGTGGGGATGTGTATAGGGTGCAGGGGGGCGCCTCACCCTGCTGTCTCGGGCTGTTTCGAGGCAGCACGTAGAGGCTTTAAGATCCCTTGCGGGCACTTTTTGTGCCCGTAGGGATTCTTACGATATGCGATAATCATGCATAGATTTAAGGCTGCATGTGACTACGTAGCTCTCTTGGAGCCTATTCTCAGCCATTTTTTCGTAGTCATATCGCAAAGCAGGCTGCGAGAGATTCGGTACTCGCAAACAGCAGAAAAACTGCCTTTTGCGAGCACCGAGAGAACTACGAGGGATTATTTAATAGGGCCCTTAATTTGTAGTTTGAGATTGTGCTGTATTCCTTGATCAATACCATAAGGGATTTCAAAGATTACCTAGGATGTGTAATCGTTAGAACTATATCATCGGCAAAAATGCTTATTTAAGACATAAACTAACGCCGCCACTTTACAACACTAACTTACAAATTTATACATTACGATTCTGAAATGGCAGCTTTCCCGTTTAAACCAACAGTTTTGTCTTGCGCACGCAGCCTATTTATAGGGCACACTTGCCACAGAGCTGACACTTTCTCCTCAGGTGATGACAGTCTGAGTGGACATTTTCTGCTGCCAAAGAAATTGTTAGTTCTTTAGGATATTGATTGCTGAATATTAATTACAAATAGGTAAAGTATATTAATTTATATTTCTAATCATTATTAAATAATTCATAAATTATTATTACAGTTTTTTATATATTATTAATTAATAAAAATGAGCAACAAACTTGTAATTTACACTGCCTTTAGTTTATAAATACATCCATGCTTAGCTCTTTTAAATATATTTATTCATTCATTAGTAATGTACATTAATTTATTAATTATTAATTAGTAATCATTATCAAAAAAATGAAGGATACTGCCTTTAGTTTATTAATATATTAATGCTTACCTCTTTCTAATATATTTATTAATTGATTAATTAATTAATTAATCATGTTCATTATTTTATTAATTAGTAATCGTTATGAACAACAAATATTCTAAATTTTACAATGCCTTTAGTCTATGAATATATTAATGCTTAACTCTTTATAATACATTTATTCATTGATTAATTGATTATTAATGTACATTAATTTATTAATTATTAATTAGTAATCATTATTAAAAAAAATTGTGTATTTTACAATGCAATAAAAAAATATAGATTTCAGATTGCACTAATATATCTGCATTACTGATCATTAATCTACATTACTTTATTAACTAATAATTAGTAATAATTAAAAAAAAATGACCACAAAAAATATGTATATTTTACAATGCACTGACATATCAGTGTTGCTGCTGATTGCTTGATAGGGATGAAAAAGGGATTAAGTATTTTTATTTTGGATTGATCACAGTTATTGATTAATTAATGTATATTAATATATTAATTACCGTATTTATCGGCGTATAACACGCACTTTTTCTCCCTAATAATAGAGAGCAAATGATAGGTGCGTGTTATACACCGATATTCCCCCCCTCCTCAACCTCAACCTCCCTCCTCATTCTAAATCCCCCTCCTCAACCTAAACCCCCCTCCTCAACCTAAACCCCCCTAAATACCTCCCCCTCACTTATCTGCTTCTGCTCCAGCCTCCGCTCCTTGACCCGGCGTGCATGTGACGTCCCATGCGCGCCACGTCATTAGCATATACCGGGTGCACCCGGTATATGCTAATGACGTGGTGCACATGTGAGCGGAGGCCGGAGCAGAAGCAGGTAAGTGAGAGGGAGGTATTTAGGGGGGTTTAGGTTGAGAAGGGGGGTTTAGGTTGAGGAGGGGGGTTAGAATGCGGAAGTGGGTTTAGAATGAGGAGGGAGGTTGAGGAGGGGGTGTTGAGGTTGAGGATGTGGGGGTTGAGGAGGGGGTTATGGAAGGAGGATGAGGATGGGGGGTTGAGGGGGGTTGAGGATGTGGGGGTTGAGGAGTGGGTTTGAGGAGGGAGGTTGAGGAGGGGGTTGAGAATAGGGTGGTTGAGGACGGAGGATGAGGGGGGTTGAGGGGGTTTGAGGATGGGGGGGTTGAGGAGGGGGTTTGAGGAGGGGGGTTGAGGATGGGGGATTGAGTTGGGAGGATGAGGAGGGAGGTTGTGGAGGGGGTTGAGGATGAGGATGGGGGTTGAGGATGAGAAGGGAGGTTGAGGAGGGGGGTTGTGGTTCTGGAGGGGGTTGAGGAAGGAGGATGAGGATGGGGGGGTGGAGGAGGGGGTTGAGGATGGGGGATTTGAGGAAGGGTTGAGGAGGGAGGATGAGGAGGGAGGTTGAGGTTGAGGATTTTGCTTTAAAGTTTTTTTTTTTAATTTTTTTTTTCCCCCTGAAATTTCCTTCTTAAAATGAGGTGCGTGTTAAACACCGGTGCTTGTTATTTGCCGATAAATACGGTAATCAATCATTAATAATCATTACAAAAAAAAACTTTTTACACTACAATAAAATAACAATTTTTAAACTGGAACTTATATATCTGCCTTACTGCTCATTCATGTACATTGCTTTTGGAACTATTAATTAATAATAATTACAAAAAAAAATATTTAGAATGGATAAAAAAATATGTACATTTTACAAAGCACTTACAAAGCTGGAGTGCTTATATATGCCTGACAGGAATAGGACCTTCAAAGCACTTCTTAGATTCTGACACATGCTACATTTAATATTTTATACTGCTCTTATTTATGAATATATTGATGATTATGCATTTATGTTTTGGATGTATGCCAATTAAACATCATACTTTAAATGAGTCACAAATTAATGCAATACAAACATTCAAAATTATTTTCATGTCATTTTACAGATTACTCATCTCTGCATCTGACTGAAGACAGAGACTCCATTGATGATAGTTAATGATTCAATAATTAACCTATATTCATTCAGGGCCTCATTCAATTGCGATTTGCCCAATTGAATAGGGCTCTATATAAGCACACAGCATATTTTTTTACAGAAGTTTTTAGTTACTGAACATCTATCCAAAAGCAAGGTCTTCAACAACTAAAAACGTATGTAAAATATGATGTGCTTATATAAAGCCCTATTTAATTGGCCAAATTGCAAATGAATGAGGCCCTTACTATTTAATTTTTCCTTAATAATAAAAAAAATAAAAAAAACATTACTAATGCATAAATATATGCTTACCTAATTCGTTTTAATAGAATGCAAATTACACATCATAAGTTAATGGATTTAATAATTAATTAAATAAAATGTGCACATTATTTAAGGCTGATCTATACTTTGCTCATAGCTCTTTGTGTTTGCCCTTCTTTAGGAAAACATAATTACCTATTTAGGTTTACCATTGATAACAGTTATGGATTAATTCATTAACGTATATTCATTTTTTAATGACTTAATAATTAATTATTACAATAAAATAATAAATATTTATCAATATATATATATATATATATATATATATATATATATATATATATATGAAGCTCTTTTTCATTTTTAATGTATGCCAATTAAAAAAAAAACATAATGGATTCATTTCTTTCATGTAAAATTTAAAAATGTTTTAAAATAATTTTATTCTTTCATTACTGCTATTTAGTTTTTGCATTGAGAGCAGGTAAAATCAATATGTACAATACAAAAAAACATTATATCTTGCACCTGTATTTACAATTACAGATTACAATGGCGGACAATGTAGAATAATTAATTAAAGCACTAACAGTAGACACTCATTATTTTGGATTATTCAATGTTGTTTGTCAGTTTCATGGGGCCTATAATTTTCTTCATTAGTTGCTGTCAGAAACAAAAGATAAGACTTCCACAAAGACACACATTTCCAGATTACTTACAAAGTTTAATGAGCAATACAACATTTCCAAATCATACCAATTTCCAAAAAAAACATCAGGTCTTATAACAGTGCAGTTTCATTTGCTTCTATGGGTGCTACATTAGCAGAAAATGTCTGAGGACATGGTCCATATTATTTTAGAGTTCAAGGACAAATTTACCACCGCTCTTCACATTTACACCCACAAGATGGAGAGCAAAGGAAATTTGCACAGTTATATGTCCTAGATACAACGGAAGCTGTTGAACACTTCCAGAAAATAAACATAGTCTTTCAGCTGGATAAAATTACAAC
Organism: Discoglossus pictus; assembly: GCA_027410445.1. Taxonomy (NCBI): domain Eukaryota; kingdom Metazoa; phylum Chordata; class Amphibia; order Anura; family Alytidae; genus Discoglossus; species Discoglossus pictus. The sequence goes on along the minus strand of CM050166.1, from coordinate 214,144,827 downwards.
CCATACAGTCAAGCATACAATTAGCACAGGTTGAAAAAGAACAACAGCAACATGCTAAATGACATCAAATGACAATGCCAAGAGTAAATATGGTTTTGAAAAGAGATTGCAATACTGATCAAAGACGGTATAATTTAACAACAGTAAATGAGGTTGCCATGATCTTTTAAAATGAGGAAGGTGAACCACCTTTTCAGCGGGATTTTAGAATATGTCCACGCAATGAAGACCAACCTTTTATAAACATAAATATATTAAGTTTTAATTTAGATCCAATGACATATCCCATTTTCTTTCCAAATGGTGATCCAGGATGGGAACCAAAATTACAATTGCAAAGTTATCCCAATAGTAAAGTTCTTGTTAGAAGCAATATTTCTATGCTGGATTATAAAGTGGCACAAACTGCTATTCAGATAATTTTATTCCTATTTTATGTGGGGGCAAACGCACACAACAATGGGTTATTGATTCCTATCTACAAGCAAATAATCTAAATTTTATTACATTTCAACAAAACAAGCTTCGCATAGAACAATATTGTGGATTGATGGATTATGTCGCTGAATTGGCTACCAACAGAGACATTCCAGCTGGAAGAGCAATCATTTTGCCATCCACTTTCCAAGGATCTCCTCGCAATATGCGAGAAAGATATAATGATGCAATGGCTATTGTCACAACATTTTGAAAAACAGATTTATTCATTACATTCACATGTAATCCACAATGGCCAGAGATCAAGGAAAATTTGAATCTTGGACAAAATACTTCTGACCGACCAGATTTAGTGGCAAGAGTATTCAAAATAAAACTCAATTCATTAATATATGATATAACTAAAGCACAGTTATTTGGAAAATATGTGGCTTTTGTTAATTCCATTGAATTTCAAAAAGGAGGCCTGCCACATACACACATACTTTTAATCCTGCAGGAAAAAGATACATTGAATACTGCAGAGAGGGTGGATTAAGTAATTACTGCTGAATTGCCACATCCAGAAAAATATTCAAAACTTTATGAGATTGTAACACACAGAATGATTCATGGGCCATGTGGAGATATCAATCCCAATTCACCATGTATGGAAAATACAAAATGTACAAAAGAGTTCCCAAAACAGTTTCAAATGCAAACATATCCTAATTGTGATGGATACCCTTCATATAAAAGAAGAGAAGGACAAACAGCTATTTTCCGTGGCCAAAAGGTTGATGATAGATATGTAGTTCCATACAATCCACATTTGCTGATGAAGTACGATGCACACATAAATGTGAAAACTTGCACTTCAATCAAATCCATCAAATATGTGTATAAATATATATACAAATCATATGATGCAGCAACTGTTGTTGTGCAAGGTGCACAAAATGAAAAGGAAAATCCAATCTTACATGACAAACTTTCTAATTATTTAGATGCTCGCTATGTCAGTGCTCCAGAAGGAATGTGGCGTCTTGTAAAATTTGAGATGCATGATCGGTCACATGCTGTGTATCAATTATCTGTACATTTGCCACTAAAGTCAGTTTGTTTGCTTTACTGCAGGCAATGAAAGAAATGCCTTAGCCCAAAGTGAACACTGAGAAACAACACTTACTGCTTGGTTTCAATTAAACTGCCAGGACACTGAGGCCAGACAATTTTTATATATTGAGATTCCGTATCACTATGTATTCATAAATGGCAAATGGCGACAACGAAAAAGAGATACTCATAAAATTATCCCACAAATTTATACTGTCAGCCCAAGAGACATTGAACGTTTCAGTTTAAGATTAATTCTTTTACATGTTCCCGGTGCACAAATTATATTATATACATCATATTTTGCAATGTACCTGATGCACTTGCTTTGTGGGAAACATTTAAATTAAATATGTGTGAAGGCTTCTTGAAACGTTACAATGAGGCCATTGCACTCTTAAAAGCATTAATGGAAATTCAAGAAATATTTCTTGCTCATGGATTAAATTATGCAAGTTTTAATTTGCCTTATCCAGGACTTATAGATGGCATCAACTTTGATGACTATGAGTCTGAGCTTCAAAAACAAAAGGAAAAACTTGCAACTTTAAATACATTACAATTGCAAGCATTCAATGCCATCAAAAATGCTACAGATGATGAAATGATCAAATACCTTTATTTCTATCTAGATGGCCCTGGTGGATCAGGAAAAACGTATGTGTACAATTGTTTGATGAGTTACATTCGAGCACTGGATCAAATAGCAATGCTATTTGCAACAACTGGAAATGCCGCACTTTTGTTAGAAGGTGGCAGAACTGTGCATAGTGTATTTAAACTGCCAGTTTCTATTTTAGAAACATCAGTGTCAGATATTCGAATTAATATTTTAAAGTATTTTAAGTAAAAAAAAAAAAAAAAAAGTAAATTAATTAACATGGATGAGGCAACAATGATATCATGTCATGCCTTGCAATATATTGATAGATTCTTAAAAAAAGTGATGGATAATAATTTGCCATTTGGTGGAAAGGTGATGTTGTTAGGAGGAGATTTTACGCAAACATTACCTGTTGTGCCACATGGAAATAAGACTGACATCATTGAAACATGTATCAAGACAAGTAAACTGTAGAAAATATTGACACACCTCAAATTAGAATTAATTATGAGATCTGAATTCCAAAATGGATTCAATGATTGGCTAATTCAAATTGGCTAATTCAAAGTGGCCTTTTGCCAAGATTGGCCCCACAAAACTGTTATGTTGCATTTTATTACTTTTATTATTTTATTTTATTACTTTTACTGTTTACATTTTAATACATTAACTTCATGTTTTTAATGTTAAAACAGTTATTTTCCAAGGTAAAACAGTTGTTTCGTTGAATGTAATTAAGGGTTTATGTTAGTAGGAGGATGATCATTTGTTGTAAAAATTAAATCTATAATTAAATACAGAGTATTGATCCAAGAGTAATCTGATCGCCAGTTAAGGGGGTCAGGAAGGAATTAATTTTTGCCCTCCTTTGATACAATTAGCTAAGTTTTAATGTTTTTTTTTACTGTTTGCCTTCCTCTGGATTCAATACTTATGTGGTTTAACAGTACTTTCAATAAAAGTTGCATGTTACAAAGCATTATGTAATGGTTTAAGATACTCATTTATAGAAAATTGACCTAATGTTATGTTACTCATCCATACCTCACATTTAAAAAAAATTTGTATTGTTAAAAAAATGGTTCACTAATCTTTCAAATATGAGTTGCATGTTCCAAAGCATTTATGTAATGGTTTACAACTATTTATTCATACAAACTTCATCCATTGTTACATTATTCCTGTATACATGATGACTAAAAAGGTTAATATGGTTAAAAAAATATTGTTTACCAGTTGTTGAAATACAAGTTGAATGTTAAAAAAATAAAAAAAAGTTATCATAATTGTTGTACTTTTTTCTACATAATAAAAAGGTTAAGAGGGTCGGAGACTCACCTAGTATGTTAAACAGCATTCCAAGCTTTAAAATTGTATTGACCGTCATTTTTTGACGGGCAAGTCACTAGTATATATATATATATATATATATATATATATATATATATATATATATATATATATATGTTGGATATGGTTATGGATTGCAAGAGTGAAGCCTTTGTGGGCACATTTGCGTGTTCCTGCCAAGGTTCCCAGAGTGCAGTGGAATAACTATGTCTTGGAAATCTGGGCATGAAACAAGTTTTTTTAACTGGTTTTAGACATTCAAATGTGAACACAAATGTACTATTTATTTACCATGTAGATGTATATGTAAATGCATAGATAGATGTATATGTAGAAACATTATATATATATATATATATATATATATATATATATATATATATATATATACTTATATATGTATATATATTTGTGGTCAGATCCCTCTCCCTGAGTAGCTGGTGGCGTGGCCAAAACTACGCTTTCTCGTCCTGCATAGACGGCCAAGTGATAGAATACATGAAAAAAAGCAGGGAGAGGTGGGAGGGTGGCGTGAAGAGGGGTTCAAAAAGGGGGGTGAGGGAAAGGACTCCTCCCACAATTCCAGGTAATTACCTTTTAATTTGGGGTCGAATCCCTCTTCCTGAATAGCTGGTGGTGTGGCCAAAGCTACGCTTTCTCAGCCTGCTCAGAGGGCCAAAAACCCACTTTAAGATTCACTGATTCATCTTTTGCAAGGCTTGTTGGACTTCGGAGTATGAATCAGGAATGGATGTGCTGAAACTGTGAGATCTCCAGTGACCAATGACTTTGGTAATGTGCACTGGCGTATTGTGTTTTTGGAAGCCGTTGAGGCTGTCCAAATATGGAATGAGTGCCCGGAATAGGTGAAAGGATTGTAGCCAAGTCTGGTAAGAAAGATTCTAACATAGCGAAGCAAGGCAAGCAAGTGCCGCAATAAGAACTTTGCTCATGTTGCGGCCAATAGGGCCGCAACTGCAAGCCTCCCGAAGCGAGGCGAGCAGTTGAGGCACCCCACTGCAAAGCCTGTGGCACTTAGGCTGCAATGAGCACTTGAGGCACGCGGGGCTTAGGCTGCAATGAATGTTGAAGGTGCTCATTTCACTGCGATCCTAACATAGCGAGGTGAGCAGTTGAGGCAAGCGGGACTTAGGCTGCAATGAGCACTGAAGGCGCTCATTGCAGGAGTAGACACGTGGGACTTAGCTGGCACTCATCCCGAGACTTAGCTGCAATGAGGCCTCATCACGAGGCCCCTGGAAAAATTACAGCCCGTATAACATAGGACCCAAAGCAAGTAGATGTACTGCGGGGCTCACAAAAATACGACTTTAATGGCCGAACCACCGAACTGGAAAAGCCTCAAATTTACTGACACACTAACACACAGCAGAGGGGGAGAGTCAGGGAGCCTGTGAGAGAGGTTGCAAGTTAATTTGAGATATATTTGGCGTTTTTACACGATCGAAAATCGCTGAAGCGAGAAAAGAAATGGCAGGGCAAAAAACGTAACCAGATGAAAACAAGGCAAAAGGCAGTAAAAAAGAGCCTGAAGCCAGTAACAGTTAACCAAAGACAGTAACAATTAACACAAGGCAGTAACACTTAACTCAAAGCAGTAACACTTAACTAAAGTCAGTAACACTCTTTGCAAGGACACTAAACTACAGGGAGGGAGGCTTGCAATGAGCGCCAAAGGCGCTACTCGTGGGGCTCGCAATGAACGCCGAAGGTGCACAGAGGGGCCATAACCTTGCATTGTGTGGCAAACAGCATTGCCATGACTTAAAATGTTATTGCTGTCATTTTTTGTCGGGCAAGTTGCTAGTCATTACTAAAGGTGAGATTTTGTCTGGTGAGATACCTGGTATGTGAAGGTGAGATAGTGAACTCACTAGGCCTCAGAAACCCGTAGAAGGCTAGTTTGGTGTCAGTGGTGAAGGTTGGGCCAAAATGATCCTGTGAAAGGGAAGTGACAATTTTCTGGAACAAGGTGCTTGTGATAGGTAACCTGAAAGGAGAGGAAGGGGTAGACATATGTGAAAGAAATAATTTCACAGGTGGAGAGGATAGAAAAGATTCTTGAAGATACTGGGTTTGAGATAAATAATACTGGACTCCTGTTAAGTAGGTTTTTATTGTATTAGGTTGATGTTGTAACCCAACTTGACAATGAGTGGCAAATGCTAAAAAGGTAGGTAGGGTTATAGGTGGGCTTATGTTGTATCATGAAGTGAAGATCTGAAAAAGTTTCCAGGCAAGATTATAAGTCTGTTTAGTATTTGAAGCGAGGCCCTCAGACATGTTAAGGCTGGCTTGCTGAAGTAGAGGTCGGCAGCTGGTAGGATGGTGGGTCTATGACTGAGAAAGTCTTGAATGATGGATCCTGGGGAGATAACGATGGCAGCTGAGGAAGAACATTTTGGATGTAGGGATACAAGTGGAAATTAAATGTCAGTGAGTGAAGAGCCAGGTCTCTGAGAAGGAACATGGTTGTTGGAATACATAATCGGAAACGTGTTAGGAGATTATGGGAGATGTTATTTGGAGTGATGAATCTGAATGTTTTTTTGACTCCCAGAAGGACCCCAAGTGAGGGCAGCTAGCAGTACTGGATAGACCGGGCAAGGAATGGAATTAACTCCTAGGGAATCAGGCCATGGAGCCGTGAATGATTTGTGACCAGAATAGGCCTTAAAGAGATGGTTGGTCTAGTGAATAATTAAGTAGAATGAATGGTAGGTCTTGAAATTAAAAATGATCTGCCGTTCCTAGATAATAGGAAGTTTTTCAATAGGTTTAGAGCTTTGATTGTAGCATCACTGACATGCATGTTAGATTATTGGTCGTTCGGAATGGACAAGTTGTGGAGTAAGTTGCTTAGAAAAGGTGTGCCTTGTGGTAAGAGTAGCGTAATTAAGGTGACCTAGCAGGACTTGAAGGTATTTGTGGGAGCAAGAGTTTAAAATGGTAGTGGAGGTGATGAACTCTTGAAGGTGCAATTTGTTTGTGGAAATCAAGACTCCCTATTTACTGTGTCTAGAATAATGCCCAGGAATTCTAGGGTAGTGGCAGGTCCTTCGATTTTATCTTAAACATATGGAATACGAAGTTCGTCAAACAATGCAGTAGTTATGCATAGACTTGACAGGGCAGAGTTAGCTGGTTAAATTAAAAGGAAATCATCCAAGTATTGGATAACATTTCTGCATTTTTTTTATATTTAATAAAATCCAGCGTAAGGCTAAAGTGAATAGAGCGAAACAAATGGAAGTACTTCTTGAACCGAATGTAAGTTTGGTAGCAAAGTAAAAGCTATTTTTCCATTTAACTCCATAAAGTTGCCAGAGGTCTTGATTGATTGGAAGAATTTTGAAGGATGTCTGGGGCAATGCCGATACCCCGTTGTGGAAGCCTTGTGAGAAGCCTTCAGTGATAAACTTAACTAACTGCTGGGATGGGTGGTGAGAGAGATATTTGGTGAGCACAGGCAAGTTGACAATAGTCATTTGGTGTGCACTATTGAGGGACAAATGGATATAGAGTGGGCCTTGTGGCAAATGGCATACACATGTTGGAGTCTACAGATGTTCAATTTTGTATACAATTAAATTGGTTTAAGGTGGCTGCTGCTTTAGCGGAAAATGACCTATGGTAATCGTAATAAGTGAAGCCGATATAGCGATAGTCCAGGTCCACTATCAGCTAGAGATAGTCATCAATTTTTTTATTTCTTGAAGGGAATTCAGTACACAGCACGTCTCAAAAAATGCTAAACCAAAGGACGAATTCCGGGACAGTAATTTTGTGGGCCGGAAAGGGGTCTTTCGATTTCAAAGTCACGGAGACATCACCTTGGCTAATGGTTTTGTTATCCCCTGTAAGCAAGGCCACCAGATTGACATATTTCCCGTCAAGAATATCCCTCCTCAGATGGAATGAAGTGGGCCGGCATGTTGGTTGGGGGAAATGAAGAAGGCTCACCCCCACTTGTCGGAATCAAAAGAGAATCGCTTGATGGTAGATGGAATTGGTTGCTCAATGCAACTCATTCTCTGATCCAAAGAGGAGACGGTAGTTGTGATGTTCGCAATTATTCTCTGTAACCAAGAGAACTAATCATTTGGCAAGGCGGGACTGGCAGGTTGAGCGGGTGCAGCTACATGTAAGATCCAATATAGTTCAGACTTCCTTGCGGAAGTTGGGTATGGAATGCCATGATTCTCAAGCTACTGTATCAAGTGGGGGAGAGCCCAAAGTCGGAGGTACGATTGACTGCCAGCCCCTGATGGTGCTCTTCCAGTAGATGAAGCTGCCCGGGAAGGAAGGCTCTCTGTATTGGAGAGATTGAGATCAGCCATTATTGATTATTGAAAGAATGGGTTAATGATTGATGCAGGGATGTACAATGATTGGAGCCTTATGATGGCTTAGTGATTTGGAGCTATGAGCTCTGGGATCTGCGACTTGATTTAGAAATAAACAGGTGTGAAAAAATAGAGCGAGGTGATTCGAAAGAAGGTTGAAGGTACATCGGAATGGAGTGAAGGTTAAATAGTGAGCTTTGAACAAGCTAAAAATTGCCATGATAGATCAACTAAGATGATATATGATGAAAGAGTGAATAGTAAAAGTAATTTTTACAAGTGGATTTACCTTTTTACAAGTGGATTTACCTTAAAAAGTAAAGGCTGATAAACTGCAGAGTGCACTAATTGTGCCCAGGTGAGAGGGGTGTGGCTTGACTGTTAAACTTGTATAAAAGGTTTGTGAGCTGGTTTGGGGTCTGTTTACAAGTGGATTTACCTTAAAAAGTAAAGGCTGATAAACTGCAGAGTGCACTAATTTTGCCCAGGTGAGAGGGGTGTGGCTTGACTGTTAAACTTGTATAAAAGGTTTGTGAGCTGGTTTGGGGTCTATTTACAAGTGGATTTACCTTAAAAAGTAAAGGCTGATAAACTGCAGAGTGCACTAATTGTGCCCAGGCGAGAGGGGTGTGGCTTGACTGTTAAACTTGTATAAAAGGTTTGGGAGCTGGTTTGGGGCCTGTTTACAAGTGGATTTACCTTACAAGTAAAGGCTGATAAACTGCAGAGTGCACTAAGTGTGCCCAGGTGAGAGGGGTGTGGCTTGACTGTTAAACTAGGATAAAGGATTTGTGAGCTGGTTTGGGGCCTGTTTACAAGTGGATTTACCTTACAAGTAAAGGCTGATAAATTGCAGAGTGCACTAATTGTGCCCAGGCGAGAAGGCAGAAGTTAATAGAAACCGGAGAAGGGGAACTTGTTAGCTTGCGAAAATTTTCAGTATCAAGTGCAATTCTAGTAAAAGCCTAGGAGTTTAAATAAAAGGAGGGCCTTCAAAGAAAAGGGAGGGCAGATTTATAGTGCAAAGGAGGAAAACTTTATATAAATAGATTATATTATATTCATTATTTTTCCCACTGAAATTTCATAGACAATAATAATAATTATGAGTCAGTCCAGTGGCAACCTTATTCAGTGTACATCCTGTCATATGTATGCAATACTGGAACAGATGATCCAGGGTCCATACCTCTGTGAGAGGTGTGAGCATGTTGCCTCTCTGGAAGCTCAAATTGGAGATCTGGAGAGGAGAATTGCAGCACTTAGTGATATTGCTCCACTGGAAAGGGGGTTGGTGCTCACTGAGCACAGTTTAGCTGGGCCTAGCATGGAGGGTGGAGCTGGGGCTAGTGAGGATGTCCAGGGAGGCAGCTGGGTTACAGTTACAAGGGGGAGCAGGGGGAACAGGAGGAGGCAGGCTAGTTCTGAGTTGGCAAACAACAACAGATTTGCCAGATTGAGTGAAACTGTTGGGGATGTCCATTCAGGAATGGCAATGCCAGATAGAGCTGTTACCTCTAACAGTCGGGTGAACAGCTCTACTGGAGAAGAGGGAGGGCAGAATAGGCAGAGCAACAGACAGGTTTTGGTTGTAGGGGACTCTATTATTAGGAAGGTAGACAGGGTGATTTGTCACCCAGATCCCAGCAATCGAACAGTTTGCTGTCTCCCGGGTGCTCGGGTTCGTCATGTTGTGGATCGGGTAGACAAATTATTGAGAGGGGCTGGAAATGAACCGGCGGTCTTGGTACATATTGGTACCAATGACAAAGTTAGTGGAAGATGGAGTGTCCTAAAGAATGATTTTAGAGAACTAGGTAATAAGCTGAAGGCAAGGACCTGCAAGGTAGTATTTTCTGAGATACTACCAGTGCCACGTGCTAGCCCAGGGAGGCAGAAGAGATTAGGGAGGTTAATGCGTGGCTAAAGATGTGGTGCACTAAGAAGGGGTTTTGCTTTTTAGAGCACTGGGCTGACTTCTCACTTCGGTACAATCTCTACAGTAGGGATGGATTGCACCTTAATGATGAGGGAGCTTTTGTACTAGAGGATAGGATGGTAGAAAGGCTGGAGGAGTTTTTAAACTAGTAGGTGGGGGGAGGGACTAGATATAAGTAATGGGGTAGAAAGTGTAGAGGGTATAAGGGATGAATTAACAACTCATAGGGGAGGAGATGGGGGAGGGGTAGTATAGTCAATATGGAGGTAGTACTAAGTAATTCAAGTTCAGTGGCAGGCACTTCAGAACTACAGACTCATAACATAAGGTGTATGCTTGCTAATGCCAGAAGCTTGCCAGGAAAAATGGGAGAGTTAGAATTATTAGCAATTAATGAAAAATGGGATTTAATAGGCATTACCGAAACGTGGTGGGATGAATCTCATGACTGGACTGTTAATCTGGATGGTTATAACCTATTTAGGAAAGATAGAGGCAATGGTAAACGAGGAGGAGGGATTTGTCTGTATGTTAAGCCTGAATTTAAGGCTATAGTCAGAGAAGATATTTATGGTGGACCTAGTGATAAAGTTAAATGTTTGTGGGTAGAGTTAAATAGCGGAGCAGCAAATTCCAAAAGAATATTAGTAGGAGTATGCTATAAACCCCCAAATATAGCTGAAAGTGAGGAAATACAATTATTGTTACAGATTGGAAATGCAGCTAAGCACGGGCAAGTTCTAATAATGGGAGATTTTAATTACCATGAAATAAACTGGATAAATGAGACCAGCAGTTCAGCTAAGGGGAGCAGGTTCTTGAGTACACTCAGGGATCATTATCTGGCCCAGGTTATACAGGAGCCTACTAGAAATGAAGCTACCTTAGATTTACTCATTACAAATAATATTGATATTGTATCGAATGTTGAAATAGGGCAAACTTTCGGAAACAGTGATCACAACACAGTCTCATTTGAGATTGAATTAAAAAAACAACATTTTAAGGGGCGAACAAAAACTCTTAATTTTAAAAGGGCAGATTTTAACGGTCTAAGGGCAGCAATACAAAGTATAGACTGGGACAGAGAACTGATAAACACTGAACATAAATGGACAACATTTAAATCCTTACTAAATATACATACACATCAGCATAGACCGTGTGGGAATAAAAGTAAAAGGAGTAAATCACAACCCATGTGGCTTAACAATGATTTAAAGATCAAGATACGGAGTAAAAAACAGGCTTTTAAATTATACAAACAAGAGGGGACAGAGACTGCTTTACGGGAATACAAGGAAATCAACAAGGCTTGCAAAAGCGCAATTAGACTGGCTAAAATAGAAAATGAAAAATTAATTGCAAAAGAGAGTAAGACTAACCCTAAAATATTTTTTAAGTATATTAATGGGAAGAAGGCGAGGAAGGAAGCTATAGGAACATTACAATGTGAAACAGGCTGTCTGAAAATTAGTGACCAGGAAAAGGCAGATGATCTAAATAGGTTCTATTCTTCGGTATACACAAGGGAGGTACCAGTGGTTGGGACACTGCGACATAATGGGGCTACACTACCTTTGCCAAATAATTGGTTAACACAGGAAGTAATCCAAAAGAGGTTGGAAAAAATAAATGTTAATAAAGCCCCGGGTCCTCATGGAATACATCCAAGGGTACTAAGGGAACTGGGTTCTGTAATAGCCAAACCATTATATTTATTTTTTCAAGATTCACTCAACACAGGGTCTCTACCAGATGACTGGAGAAAAGCTGATGTGATACCTATATTTAAAAAGGGAGCAAGGGCAAATCCAGGGAATTATAGACCAGCGAGCCTCACTTCTGTAGTGGGGAAGCTTTTAGAAGGGTTAATAAGGGATAATATACAAGAATATGTCTATTTGAACAGGATTATAAGTAGGAGTCAACATGGGTTTATGAGGGATAGGTCATGTCAAACAAATCTAATTAGCTTCTATGAGGAGGTTAGTAGGAACCTGGATCAAGGCAACTCAGTGGATGTAGTCTTTTTGGATTTTGCAAAGGCTTTTGATACAGTGCCACATGGGAGACAATTGGGCAAACTAAGGGATAAAGGAATTGCAGTAAATATCTGCTCATGGATTAAGAGCTGGCTAAAAGACAGGAAGCAAAGGGTTGTTGTAAATGGAACATACTCCGATTGGACTAATGTGGTAAGTGGGGTTCCACAGGGTTCAGTATTAGGTCCTCTCCTTTTTAACATATTTATAAATGACTTAGAGGTAGGATTGGAGTGTGGGGTCTCCATTTTCGCTGATGACACAAAGTTGTGCAAGGTAATTAAATCAGAAAATGATGTGCTTTCCCTCCAAGGGGATTTACATAAAATTGAGGAATGGGCATCTAAATGGCAGATGAGATTTAATACGAATAAATGTAAGGTTATGCACCTGGGAAGGAAAAATAGCCATGCAATTTATAATCTTAATGGAGCAAATCTAGGTGTATCAGATATTGAAAGGGATTTGGGAGTGCTTGTGGACAACCACCTAGGTAACAGTGCTCAAAGCCAAGCAGCAGCTGCAAAGGCAAATAAAATATTAGCATGTATTAAGAAGGGTATAGAAGCCAGGGAAGCAAATATAATTCTGCCACTATACAAATCTCTAGTACGCCCTCATTTGGAATATGGAGTACAATTTTGGGCACCACTATATAAAAAGGACATTTTAGAGCTGGAAAAGGTACAGAGAAGGGCAACCAAACTAATAAGGGGAATGGAGGGGCTAAGTTATGAAGAAAGGCTAACCAAATTAAACTTATTTTCTCTAAAAAAAAGGCGTCTAAGAGGAGATATGATTACCTTATATAAATACATCCAAGGTGAGTATAAAGATTTGTCGGGGGAGCTTTTTGTGCCAAGAGGTTTTCAACTGACAAGAGGACATCCCTTGAGGTTAGAAGTAAAAAGATTCCACCTCAAAGAAAGAAAAGGGTTCTTCACAGTAAGGGTGGTTAATCTGTGGAATTCTCTACCAGAGGAGGTGGTGACAGCGGATTCGATAGATAACTTTAAAAGGGGACTAGATTTATTTCTAATTAAAAAGGGTATTCAGGGTTATCATGGATAATTAGAGAGACAGTAATGATCCAAATTTTTAACATTTCCCCTCTAGACAATTGGCTAAGTCTCGCTTGTTTTTTTTTTTGCCTTCCTCTGGGCTAATTAATAATAATAAAAAAACAAACAAAAAAAAAACATTAAATAATTAATTAACAACTTATGAATTAATAGTTAATCCGCATATTGCAGATCAAAGGAGATCTTAAAAGGTTGAACTTGATGGACTGAAAGTCTTTTTTCAACCTTAAATACTAAAAAAAATACTATGTAATTAGGGCAATGATGATCTTGTAGTTATTTAAGAAATGGGGGAGTAACGAGTGAGTGAGGGGGTGCTTGATGGTGAGTTTAATTGATAATAGTGAATATGGCTGATGGAGGACAAGTGAAATGTTAATCAGGCTAAAGGGTAGGGATAGAAAAGAAAAATCTTGGAAATGAAATACAAGGAGATATGTGATTAGGGTACTGTTCCTTTAAATTTAAAGAGTATGACAGGTTTTAATAGTAAAGAGGTAACAGATAAATTATAATCTTAGAAAGAAGGGAGCAACAATTAAAATGGTGGACTGTCTCTTTAAGAGTGAGATGGAGTAGCATTTAGTGTGACTGTATAGGATGAAGAAAGGGACTGATGAGGGAATTTTATTTGAATTGGTAAAAGTGAGTAATAGGGTTAGAATAGTAATATCAGATGCGAATAGTGAAATAGCACTTTTAAAATTTGAATTTGGCGCAGAGGTCGCAAAATCTCGCAAGAGGCGAGATTTGAGCATTAGTATGCAATTAAACGCTGCAGCGTGAGGCAGGAGTGAGAGAGAAAGAGGGGGCAAGAGGAGCACAGACAGCAGGAGAGGGGGAGAGAAGAAGCAAGCAAGCCAAAAAGGGGAAAGAAAAACTGGAGAGAGAAGGCGGGCGGGCAAGGGGGAGGGGCATGGGAAATACAGAAGGGGTAATAAGGTGAAGCAAGAGAATAACAAGAGCAGAGGGAAAGAAAAGAAGGGGGAAAGGGGATGGACACAACAAATGGAGGAGGAGGAAGGAAAGAACTGCGATAAGAGCAGAAGACAAGCTTTCAGCACTGCCACAACAATGAAGAAGCAACAGGGCAGGAACGTGAGGACCACAAAGGAACAAACAACGTGAAGACTGCGTGAAGGTGGGGAGGGGATTATAAAGGAGGATGAGCGAAATTAACCCAGTAATTTATTTATTTTTGTATATATATATATATATATATATATATATATATATATCTCGTATATACACATATCCACATATACAAGCAATGAACCAGCCCCACACTGATGAAAGACAGTAACCTTGAAACAGCTGTCCATAGGTAGGTTTTCTGGCTTTGTGCATAATCCATCCTGGGCTTTGCTTAAAGATGTGTAATACATCAGGCATATGCCTAAAATGAGCCATTTTTTAAATGGTATTAGATTAAAGAGCAAAGCTTTTGTGGGCACATGTGCATGTCCCTGCCCAGGTACCCAGTTTGCAATTCAATAACTGTATTTATTAGAATTCTGAGCCGGAAATAAATATTTTAACTTATTTTAGACATTCAAATGTAAGCACAAATGTACTATTTATTTACTGTACTACTGTACAGTGGAGGGCTTCTATCGCTTATTTGATCAACATAAATTAAATGATTGTTGTTGTAAACTACCTCCCTACAAAATCTGCTACAGAAGCTAGGAACCGAACCCACACTGTTGAGAGGCAGTAACCTTGAAACAGCTGTCCGTAGATAGGTTTTATGACTTGTACTTAATCCATCCTTGCTTAAAGCTGTATAACACAGCATGTATATGCTTAAAAGGAGCCATATTTGAATTGTCATTTGGATTAAAGAGTAAAGCCTTTGTTGGCACATTTGCATATCCCTGCCCAGGTTTCCAGAATGCAGTGTAATAAACGTGGGCCCTATTCTATTTCCCAATTCGTATATTTATACACACTGAAAACCACTCTGAAAATCGGCACATATTCTATCAGCTACACGCAATACAATTATAAGTTATCCATCCACAATCACTACAGGCCAACCAAACCCACAAAACCAGCCTTAGAACTCTGTTTGTTTTCAGCACAGCTCGAATATTACAAGCTCTGAATAATTAAAGTTAAAGGAAAATCGATATTCTATTAGATCCGTAGCTCGCAAAGTCTGACCCACAACTGAAAAAAGTATCAAGTTTCTGTCAAAATTACTCTGAGTACCAAAAAGGACTCACATGGGCTTTTTTCAAACACTTATTAGAGCTGTAGCAGCAATAAAACACACAATACAGTACTTTAAAAACATGGGAAGGCATAGGAAGACATTAGAATTAATTGCACAAATGTCTTAAACTCACAAATATGCAATTAAATATTATTTTTTAAACTTATTTCTGAGTAATATCGATCCCAGGACTCAAGGGGTTAAGACATATCATGAAACCAACATGGACTAAAACAGATGATCTAATGTATTTTATAGATTGCTTGATTGCGAGCAAATATTACTTATTGACACTACTTAATTCTTAGCCTCCGACTGCAGATTACGTGTAACTACCATGTTTTACAGATGTCATGGTTATAGTTTAATTTACTATTGGCTATGTCTAAGAGGTAAATTACATGCTTGCTTAAATATTATCAGATCATATGGTCACGACCCCTAAAATCAGAATTAAAAAGGCAGGGTTTACATGTTCAGCCTTGAGGTCGGGATTTGCAAGCTGAAGTCAATAGAATACATCTAAAAATTGATTTAAAAAAAAAAAACACCTGCAGCCAATTTGCAGGTTTTTAGTACATTAGGGCCCATAGTTTTTAAACATATTGAGAAAATGTCCACACATATCTCAAAAAGTGTATTAATAACAATTATTATAAAATTGTTAAGCCATTGTATTACCACTTACAACTGTGATAATCATTATCTTACAAGGTATGCTATTGATGATCACAAGCTGGGGATTGCAAGGTGGCAAACTAATTATATTGTTATAGCAAAAAGAGATGGATCTATAACATGAATCACAAGACTTCATTTCGTTTAAATGAAAAAAAGCATTTTCTATATATGAAATTTCCATGTTGACATATTCTTCATCACATCCTCTTTAACTCCTTTCAATATGTAATTTGTGGAATTGCATAAAAAAATTTGTATTGATTTAATATACATTTTTACATTATAGAAGATTGACTTACACATTTCTATATAACATGAAGAATCAATTAATGTCTGCTTGTGATTAGCGAGTGATAAAGACATTCCAGCATTCTCATTACTGATCTGATATTTCACAATCTGGTGAATCAATTCTATTCAGCAGTGCAGAGAATGAACATGAACCTGTAAGTTTCTATATCTTGTCTTTGTTAAGAATTTTCTTTTCTTTTAAATCTTTTTAGCATTCTTGCACCAAATTGCTTTTCAAATATCTGGGAACATAACAACATTTTTAGCCCCATGGACATAATCATTTTCCAAAAACATGTTTTCATCAGCCTTTAATTTATACTTAAAAATTAGTTTATTTAAAGTGAATTCAATCTTAGAGAACATTATATATCTATGTAAAAGTTATGGAACTTGCACAGCTTGCAGGATACTCCTTTATATTTGTTGAGAGACGAGGGAGACATTTATAAATAGATTTTTTGTCTCTGCTAGTGTGCTCTGTGAGCTAAGTCAAAAATTCATGAGCTACCTCAAGATCCAACCTCACTACTACTAAGCTCTAAACTTTGACAGTTTGATTTCTATATGTTTTCCTCAGCACTTCACATATCCTAACAAACAGATGTCTTTTAATAATAAAAGCAAGTATTAAAATATGTGCACATATATTTGTACTCTTATAAGTCAAATCTTTCTCTTAAGAGTAAATTGTGTTTAGTTAAAACTTGTTCTTTAAGATTTCCTCTCAGAATTAATGGTGGTTTATACAATCAGGTACACCTGCAAATTCATTCTTTTTTCACACTCAGCTAAGATTACTCTTTGTGTTTCAGGGATATGGGCCCCATTCCAATCCAATACATAGCTAAGTAAAATGTCTCGTAACTATGGAAGATTTTTACATAGCCATTCCAATCACAGTTACGTATTGGATTCCTAGGATATCTGTATCAGACAAAGCCATGTTTCAACAGTTTGAAAAATGCCTTACGCTTACTAAGTAGGGACGCATTATTCAACATATCCGGAACTTTGCCAATCTGTGTGTCTAGCCGATTTCCTTGCTGTCCATTAGCCCTAAGAACCAATAAGAAAGCAAAATGTCACAATGACTGATATGTGCAGATTATAAAATACTGTGTTGCCATATTTCACATAATTTGCTTGCACATCATTTAATATACTTACACATAGCTACATATCTTACACATACAGTAGTCCTCAACACAGATTAACTCCATACCCTCCCTCCCTCCTACACCATAAATATACATATAGAACATACTGTTTAACACTTACATCTACATCACACATTAGATTTATTTTTTATTTTCACTTATTGTTTTTGGAGAGGAGTGAGAAGGGTAGAGGAGGGAAAGAGGAGAGTAATGGGCTTCAGTGAGATCCGGAGGGCGAGAAGTTGGGAGGGGAGTGGAAAGAGGGAGAGTTAATGCTTTAATACACCTTTAAAAAGACAGGAAGGAGAAAAATGTGTGCTTCACGTTATCTTTCCATATCACTTACCATGCTCAATAGATGTGTTTTAAAAAAATGGATGTTATTTATTGCTCCTGAAATTCAAATTAGTAATTAATATTACTTTATTAATTGAAAGACTAACAATCTGCTACACATTGTTGTGATGGTTTCATCTGCCTACATGTTTATTGAATTAAACCAAAATCAAATAAGTTATTTTATTTAAGGCAAATTTCACATTAATTAAGGCAGTTTGTTCATCTGCAAGCAGTGCTACCAAATAATGTAAGTAAATTATATACAGTGGCTTTCATATAGCCATAATATTAATGACATCATCGTCTGCACCTTTTTTTGTCGATTATCGTGTCTACATGTTTAGATGTCATGAGATAATAACAAAAACAGTTATCATATGATGATATCATTGTATCTAAACAATATCATATAGAGATAGTAATTGTACTCTGGCCTTCTGATTTTGGTCACAGTTATGCGTTCGTTGTGAGATATCATATTATTGCTAAATATCTGCAATTGGTCATGACAACTGTTTTCTCATGACGGATATAGCATTGTAGGCACTACTTGCAGGTGAACATCAGATAAGTTAGTTTGCTATTGATTTTTTCAATATGAACATACACTGATCATTTTGGAGCTTTGACTTTTTTTAAAGTTTCCTATTCACACTATATGTGTATACTTGACATGTATTAGATAATCTGGTATTAACTGTATTTGTTTCGAAGAGCAGATGAAGACATGATTTAAGTGTTATGGCCGGTAGCCATTTATTATTATTATTATTCCTTAATACATTTGTCCATTTGTTTGTAATGGTTAATGATCTGGGACTTTGAAATACATTACATTTAGAAAATGATCTGATGTGTGGATCCTGATCATATTTCTGTATACCCATCCTGTGTGGGGGTATAGTGGATGTGTATAAATCATATATTAAGTAATCATCTGCATGAAGATATTACATTTTTGGATAGCATCATATTCATGTAAATGTATCAAATATGGATGCTGATAAAATATGTCTGGACATCCCTATGTCTTCATGCATTTGATTACTATTATTATTTCCAACCCTTAAAGGCAAAGCTCAGTTGGGTCAATTGGACTGGGTCAATTAGAGTTTTATACATAGTATTTTCTTGAGGAAGGAGGGCTCTGCAGAGTCTGCTACTCACATACACCCTGCGTATAATCCAGTTACCACAGATAACTGGAATTGAACATGAGTAGTACTGGGAAGGCAGGATTTGCTAACATAAATATAATGTGCAATGATAGGGATAGGGAGCTTCAAAGGTCAACTCATTTCTCACTGTGTCTTAGGGAGTTCAGCCTTACTATAATGATGAGGCCCAACCTAGATCAAAACTACATCTGGGGTTTGCTGTTTCTCCTGTTGAGTTGTAGAATTGCCTGGCATATCTCTCAGAGTGGGGTATCATGACCATGGAATTAAGGTAAGTTTGTTCTCTATTGAGCACCTCTATTTCTGTTGTTGACTCCTCGAACTTCGTCGTAAGTTAGGGAACACGCTTCAAGCCTGTTCCATCACCCTAACTTGTGCACACAGTCAGCGCCTAAGAATCTCTGACCCTGCAGCTCAGTAGTCTCTGTAGCAGTGCTACACTTACACTACACAGCCCTAGATACATCCCCACCCCCCATTGATCTATATAAACCTCAAACACATGCATCATTAGTGAGGGTTTGAAGGTTTTGATTCAGGAAGATCTAATGGAGTAAGGCAAGGAGTTCCAAATAACTGGGGCAGCACAAGAAAAGTCTTGAATGTGAGCGTGATAAGAGAGGAGGACAGGAGAAGGTCATTAGCATAGTGAAGAGGGTAGAGATTGAGAGCAGAGATATAAGAGGATGCCCTATTGTTGAGGGCTTTATAAATGATTTTACATTTGATTCTGGAGGCTATGGGTAGCCAGTGTTGAGCATTGTATATGAATCATTATGGATTGGAGTGGAGAGCGACAGATGATGGAGAAGCCAGCAATGAAAGAGCTGCAGTAGTTGAGGCAATTTATTATGAGTGGATTCAAATTTTTGTTGTGTCTTGTGTAAGATAGTGACGCATTTTGAAGATGTTTTTTAAAAGAAAAAAACAAGATTTTGTGATTGATTTAATATGCAAAATGAAAGAGAGGGCAGGATCCGGTAGAACTCAAAGACAATGGCCCTGGATCACTGCTTCTGGCAATGGGTTGCTTCATTGATACATATGGGACATCTGTGTAACATGAAATGTAGACCTTCAAGCAGCAGCTGCAAAGGCAAATAAAATATTAGCATGTATTAAGAAGGTTATAGAAGCCAGGGAAGCAAATATAATTCTGCCACTATACAAATCTCTAGTACGCCCTCATTTGGAATATGGAGTACAATTTTGGGCACCACTTCATAAAAAGGACATTTTAGAGCTGGAAAAGGTACAGAGAAGGGCAACCAAACTAATAAGGGGAATGGAGGGGCTAAGTTATGAAGAAAGACTAACCAAATTAAACTTATTTTCTCTAGAAAAATGGCGTCTAAGAGATATGATTACCTTATATAAATACATCCAGGGTCAGTATAAAGATTTGTCAAGGGAGCTTTTTGTGCCAAGAGGTTTTCAACTGACAAGAGGTCATCCCTTGAGGTTAGAAGTAAAAAGATTCCACATTAAAGAAAGAAAAGGGTTCTTCACAGTAAGGGTGGTTAATCTGTGGAATTCTCTACCAGAGGAGGTGGTGACAGCCGATTCGATAGATAACTTTAAAAGTGGACTGGAATTTTTTCTAATTAAAAAGGGAATTCAGGGTTATCATGGATAATTAGAGAGGCAGTATTGATCCATGGAGAAGTCCGGTCGCCGGTGTCTGGAATCAGGAGGGAATTGATTTTTTTTTATATATATATATATTTTTTTTTTTAATACAATGAATTAATTAATAGTTAATCCGCATATTGTAGATCAGAGGAGATCTTAAAAGGTTGAACTTGATGGACTGAAAGTCTTTTTTCAACCTTAAATACTATGTAACTATGTAACTATGTAACTATGTTACATTTAAAAAATAATAATTGTACTGATATGTCATGTTAATCATTATACATGAGGTAGGAGTGATGATGGCATTGTCAACAGTGAGAGATATTTGAGGAATGGACGCTGTGCTAGAGGTTGGGAAGATTAGGAGCTCAGTCCTTGACAAGTTGAGTTTTAGTTGACGTTTTGACATCCAGGAAGATATGCTAGAGAGGCAGTTTGCAACTTGTGCTAAAACAGAGGGTGATATATCTGTTACAAAGGTAGATTTGAGCAGAATCTGCATTTAAATGATACTGAAACCCAAACAATTTTATTCGGTACTAATTGAGGATGTATAGATGGAGAAGAGAAGGGTGCCTAGGACAGAACCCTGGGGTACGTCAATAGTCAAAGGGCGAGGAGAAGAAGAGCAGCCAGAAAAGGAGACACTAAATGTTCGATCTTCTAGGTATGATAACCATGATAGAGCAGTGTCACGGATGCCAAGAGCGCAGAAAATTAGCATTTGTAATATGGGCTTATGAGTTTAAGATGAGATATACTCATAGGATTTGTTAAGGTTTAACACTGCTTGAAATTAATATACTTGATAATTATATAGCAAAAAGATGAATAACCTATGTGGTAGTATCTTATAAAAGTTATGAAATGAGACATGACGGTCATAGTGTGTCATAGAAGCAGACAGACTTACAAATAGAGGTGTCAAAAAATTGAAAATGTATTTAAAAAAATCTATATAAATAAATACAATACAAACATATGATTTTAACAAGCAAACAACTCTATCATACAATTAGTTTTACATTTTAAAAGAATAGAATTTAAAAATAGCTGATAAAACAGTATACATAATTTTTTGGCAAGGGCATGGAGCCATACCTACATCTAGGATATTAACGGATTAATGTTATTAAGTACAGATTCACAGAATAACAGTGGTAAAAGGGATGGAAAAAAGTGAAATGAAGACATCAGCCTAGGGTTTCTAGATATAAATGTAAAAAAATGCATACTCATACTAATTTTAAAATTCCCTTAACACAAAAGGTAGACAAAGAAAGACACAAACTTAGTTATGTGATACAAAAAGTTCCCTGAATTAGTTAAACATTTAAAATATTCATTATGGTCTCAAACATTGCTTGTTATTTGTCTCCTTAACTAAGTCAGAAAAAAAAGATTTTTTTCTGGCATTCTCTTTACTTTTACCTCACTTCAGTAATGTATTCCATTGTCATGTAAAAAGTTCAAAAGCTCTGGAGAAATGGGAGGAAGAAAAAATAAGATATTGTGGATCTGAATTTTGGATTTTAACATTTTATTTTAAAAATGCATAAAGAAGTTACATTCTTCTCAAACTGGAGTCTTCATAGTGGTACAAGTGTATTTTATTAATAGTTAGAAAGATTTTTACCAGTTTGGCTGTAGATTGCAAAGCTTCCTTCCCTTCTCTCATGAAAGTAATACTTCTTTTCTAAACGTTTAGTAAATATACTCGTAGTCGGTTATGATTTTTTGCTAATGCAATTTTGAGGGCTAACGTTATGGATAACAGTATGAAATGACAGTGATGCAATTATGTCTGACCTTGCAAGCAATGCCTGTAACAAGAAAACATGTTATATGCTAAATAAATATTGTTCTACTAATAAGTAGCTAAATACAGTGTCTAAACAGATAAATGGTGTTAAGGTACTGTAAGTGGAATAACGTTTTTTACTAGATTTTCTCTTTTGTATCTATATTAAACTGTTTACATTTATATTTGTAGATGTCTTAAGAAAAGGAAAGCTGTAAGGATGCAATGTTTAGTTGGCCACTTGATACATTCATGGTGTCAAACATTTCTGTAATTAAAATTAAGTGTTAGGCTATTTAGATTCTTTGTAGTGTTGGGAAATAATAGTTATTATTTCTCTCGGCGCATAACACCTATTCATATGTAATAATAAAGAACCAGAGAAATCAAAACAATAAATCTTTATTTAATTACTTGGAGACAACGTCGATTAAAAACTTGTTTAAAATCAAGGGAATAGGAAATGATTCCTTAAAAACAATTAATATTGACTCCCTTTATATTGCACCCTAGACCAGTTACTGAGAGATAAATTCAGTGTTATAAACTCTTCTATTATGTCTTGAGAGGTGCTTTTACATATTAGTGATGTAAAGTACTGCTGTTTGGCCAGGTTGAGGGCAGAGGAGTAGGAACGTAGCATAAACTTGTAGTGAAGGAAATCTGCTGCGGAGCGTGATTTCCTCCATAGTCGTTCAGCAGTGCGGGAGCACTTCTGAATGTAACGTGTGTGTGTGTAGTGTGCCATGGTTGTGGATGAGATTGAGGGCGTCTGCGTGTAGTTATGGGGGCCAGAGTGTCAAGAGTGGAAGAGAGAGTAGAGTTGTAGTGTGTGGTGGCAGTGTCAGGGCAGTTGAGGTTGGTGATAGTGCTGAGAAGAGGTTGGAGCACGGTGGAGAGTTGGGTAGGGTCGAGTTCTAGCAGGTTTCTGTGGGTTATTGTGGCTGGGGTTGAAGAAGAGTGATGGGAGGAAGATGTGTTGAGGTTGAAGGTAAGGAGGTGATGGTCAGATAGAGGGAGAGGGTGGATGACTAGGTTGGAGATGTGGGTAATATTGGTAAAAATAAGGTCAAGAGAGTGACCAGCATCGTGAGTTGAAGAATCTGTAAGTTGTGAGAGGCCGAGGGAAGAGGTGAGTGCAAGTAGTTTGGCGGCTGCTGAGGAGGTGGGGGTGTCAATGGCAATGTTGAAGTCGCCAAGTATCAGTGTGGGAATGTTGGAGGAAAGAAAGTGTGGGAGCCAGGCGGAAAAGTGATCGAGAAATTGAGAGGAAGTACCTGGGGGGCGATAGATTACAGCAACACGTAGAGAGATAGGAGAGAAGAGGCGGATAGTATGAGCTTCAAAAGACGAAAATTGGAGGGATGGGACAGGGGGTATGAGGTGGAACGTACAGCGAGAAGAATGTTATGTAGTGTTTGCCTGAGGGCAAACACTACATAACTGTGTCAGATGAGAAATCAAGCAAACTTTCGCCACAATATGTTGATCTAAGGCTTTGTCTTGTTGTAACTGTAAACTAATTGTATGTTCACCTTTTTTATTGCTCTAAATAGCCTAAGTAATAATAAAGAACCAGAGAAATCAAAACAATAAATCTTTATTTAATTACTTGGAGACAACGTTGATTAAAAACTTGTTTAAAATCAAGGGAATAGGAAATGATTCCTTAAAAACAATTAATATTGACTCCCTTTATATTGCACCCTAGACCAGTTACTGAGAGATAAATTCAGTGTTATAATCTCTTCTATTATGTCTTGAGAGGTGCTTTTACAATTGTAAAGCTTGGCTTCCTTGGTGTGTATATACGTATATATCTCTCTAGGAGATTTTACTTAATGTTTATATCCAAAACAGTAAGTCCTACAAATTCCCAGTCCATACATCAATCTGGTGACTTATCATGCCCTTCTATATGTTGGCTACAATATTTGTGTCTGATCTAATTTACAGCTCTATATACAAAGTAGTTCACCATTTATATGTAAGATGGCATTTATCTTTATATCCACATTATTGTCTGCATTGGTCTAATTTGCAGCGTTCTGTGGTTTAAAACAGTCTATGCTGCTTGTTAGGGCTCAGTGTGGATCTAGTTTGCAGCGTCCTGTTGTTTGAAACAGCCTATGCTGCTTGTTACAGTTCAGTACCGGGCTCTCCCGTGCGCTGCACTTCAAGCACCAGATATATTCCTGACAAGGACTTAGAGGTTTAGTTACAACGTCCTGTGATATATCGGTCTGCGCTGCTTGTTTGAACTTAGCACCGGACACTACCGTGTGCTAGGGCTAAAGCACCAGTTGTATGACTGGTAAGGACTTAAAGATCACGGAGCTGCATTCAGCTACATGGGAAGCACTTGCTTGTTACAAAATTAGCGTCTGACGTCAGACGCTGCCCTGACGCACGTTTCGTCACGTGGGAGTGACTTTCTCAAAGGGGGAAGGCGATCTCCTCAATCATTATTGATTCACTATGAATTAGATTGTAGTTACAAATACACATATATAGGAGAATTGTTTTCTGGTTTTTGATTTTTTCTGAAGATATCCTATATAATAGATTGGTTATATAACCCAGCACGATAGGAGTTATATAAGTATAACTTTACACAACATATTTTACATGATCTATATAATATAATATAATCTATTGTATGAATAACAATAAAGAGGAATTATATGGGAGATATATCTTTGTTAAAATGACAATGGAGGAAATAATCATGCAATAAGGATCTTATTAATCTAGTGGAAGAGATAGGGATATACCTCAGTGTAGTATGATAGAGTTATAATGTAAATAGTACCCAAGTTTCCTGTTGTGATTCTGCATGAATACTATAGATATCCCTCTGGAATAATGGGGAATAGGAGATTGACTCCACACATGGAAGAAAGATATAACGTACTGGATATCAAAACATGTGGAGCCATTGATATATAGTGAATTATATCTAAAGATATATCATCACCCCAGATGAAACTGGCTAAATAGCATACACATATTAAATATATGCAATTCAGACATAAATATGCAAAGTAATCGGAATTTGCTTCTGGTAGTAATTTTGTGGGATTTGTCATACCAGACTTATACATATTGCCCCTTCACTTGCTAACAAAGGCAAAGGGTAACCATGACTACTGACCTATTATAAATAGGAGGCACCGTTGAGGAGATCGCCTTCCCCCTTTGAGAAAGTCACTCCCACGTGACGAAACGTGCGTCAGGGCAGCGTCTGACGTCAGATGCTAATTTTGTAACAAGCAAGTGCTTCCCATGTAGCTGAATGCAGCTCCGTGATCTTTAAGTCCTTACCAGTCATACAACTGGTGCTTTAGCCCTAGCACACGGTAGTGTCCGGTGCTAAGTTCAAACAAGCAGCGCAGACCGATATATCACAGGACGTTGTAACTAAACCTCTAAGTCCTTGTCAGGAATATATCTGGTGCTTGAAGTGCAGCGCACGGGAGAGCCCGGTACTGAACTGTAACAAGCAGCATAGGCTGTTTCAAACAACAGGATGCTGCAAACTAGATCCACACTGAGCCCTAACAAGCAGCATAGACTGTTTTAAACCACAGAACGCTGCAAATTAGACCAATGCAGACAATAATGTGGATATAAAGATAAATGCCATCTTACATATAAATGGTGAACTACTTTGTATATAGAGCTGTAAATTAGATCAGACACAAATATTGTAGCCAACATATAGAAGGGCATGATAAGTCACCAGATTGATGTATGGACTGGGAATTTGTAGGACTTACTGTTTTGGATATAAACATTAAGTAAAATCTCCTAGAGAGATATATACGTATATACACACCAAGGAAGCCAAGCTTTACAATTGTAAAAGCACCTCTCAAGACATAATAGAAGAGATTATAACACTGAATTTATCTCTCAGTAACTGGTCTAGGGTGCAATATAAAGGGAGTCAATATTAATTGTTTTTAAGGAATCATTTCCTATTCCCTTGATTTTAAACAAGTTTTTAATCAACGTTGTCTCCAAGTAATTAAATAAA
The DNA here is from genome assembly GCA_027410445.1 of Discoglossus pictus. Classification (NCBI taxonomy): domain Eukaryota; kingdom Metazoa; phylum Chordata; class Amphibia; order Anura; family Alytidae; genus Discoglossus; species Discoglossus pictus. Next base: position 214,118,565 of record CM050166.1, on the reverse strand, counting down.
GATTTATTGTTTTGATTTCTCTGGTTCTTTATTATTACTTAGGCTATTTAGAGCAATAAAAAAGGTGAACATACAATTAGTTTACAGTTACAACAAGACAAAGCCTTAGATCAACATATTGTGGCGAAAGTTTGCTTGATTTCTCATCTGACACAGTTATGTAGTGTTTGCCCTCAGGCAAACACTACATAACATTCTTCTCGCTGTACGTTCCACCTCATACCCCCTGTCCCATCCCTCCAATTTTCGTCTTTTGAAGCTCATACTATCCGCCTCTTCTCTCCTATCTCTCTACGTGTTGCTGTAATCTATCGCCCCCCAGGTACTTCCTCTCAATTTCTCGATCACTTTTCCGCCTGGCTCCCACACTTTCTTTCCTCCAACATTCCCACACTGATACTTGGCGACTTCAACATTGCCATTGACACCCCCACCTCCTCAGCAGCCGCCAAACTACATGCACTCACCTCTTCCCTCGGCCTCTCACAACTTACAGATTCTTCAACTCACGATGCTGGTCACTCTCTTGACCTTATTTTTACCAATATTACCCACATCTCCAACCTAGTCATCCACCCTCTCCCTCTATCTGACCATCACCTCCTTACCTTCAACCTCAACACATCTTCCTCCCATCACTCTTCTTCAACCCCAGCCACAATAACCCACAGAAACCTGCTAGAACTCGACCCTACCCAACTCTCCACCGTGCTCCAACCTCTTCTCAGCACTATCACCAACCTCAACTGCCCTGACACTGCCACCACACACTACAACTCTACTCTCTCTTCCACTCTTGACACTCTGGCCCCCATAACTACACGCAGACGCCCTCAATCTCATCCACAACCATGGCACACTACACACACACGTTACATTCAGAAGTGCTCCCGCACTGCTGAACGACTATGGAGGAAATCACGCTCCGCAGCAGATTTCCTTCACTACAAGTTTATGCTACGTTCCTACTCCTCTGCCCTCAACCTGGCCAAACAGCAGTACTTTACATCACTAATATCAACTCTGTCCTCTAACCCAAAACGTCTTTTTGCCACTTTCAATACTCTCCTTCGCCCACCACCTCCCCCCATCCCTTCCTGTCTCACGGCTGAAGACTTTGCCAACCATTTTACACATAAAATTCAATCTATCCACAATGAACTCTCCTCTCACCGTGGCTCACACACTTCACTCTCTCAACTAACTCTACTAACCAACAACACCCAATCTACCCCCCCTTCCATTCCCACAGCCACTCTGGACTACTTTACCCCTGCAACAGAAGATGAAGTCTCCATCCTCATATCATCCTCTCACCTCACTACCTGTCCTTCAGATCCTATTCCATCTCAGCTCATCCCTCCCCTCTCTACTACACTTATCCCAGCTCTCACACATATCTTCAACCTTTCCCTAAACACTGGCACATTTCCATCATCTCTAAAACATGCCATAATTACACCCACTCTCAAGAAACCCTCATCCGATTCTGACATTGCATCTAACTATCGCCCTATCTCTCTACTTCCCCTGGCTTCCAAACTGCTGGAGCGGCTCGTCTATAACCGCCTCACCAGTTTCATCTCCTCTAACTCTCTTCTGGACACTTTCCAATCCGGCTTTCGGCCCCAACACTCCACTGAGACAGCCCTCATAAAAGTCACCAATGACCTGTTCACCGCCAAGTTGAAAGGCCACTTTTCTATTTTGCTTCTCCTGGATCTCTCTGCCGCCTTTGACACCGTTGACCATTCAATTCTACTCCACATTCTCTCCTCCCTCGGCATTCAAGACACTGCTCTCTTGTGGTTCTCATCATACCTCCAAGAACGATCATTTAGCGTCTCCTTCTCCGGCACATCTTCTTCTCCTCACCCCCTGTCTATTGGCGTACCCCAAGGATCAGTCCTTGGCCCCCTCCTCTTCTCCATCTACACATCCTCACTCGGCACCCTAATAAACTCTTTTGGGTTCCAGTACCATCTCTATGCAGACGACACCCAAATCTATCTCTCAGCACCAGATCTACCCCCCTCTCTTCTAGCACACGTCTCCGACTGCCTCTCTAGTATATCTTCTTGGATGTCCATCCACCATCTGAAACTCAACATGTCTAAGACTGAACTCTTAATCTTCCCACCCTCTACTACTGCTTCAATTCCTCACATCTCTCTCTCTGTCAACAACGCCATCATCACTCCCACCTCCCAAGCCCGTTTTCTCGGGGTTCTACTGGACCCTGCCCTCTCTTTCATCCCACACATACAGTCTCTAACCAAATCCTGTCTTTTCCATCTAAAAAACATATCCAAAATACGCCATTACCTTACACAAGACACTACTAAGATTCTAATACACTCTCTTATCATTTCTCGTCTTGACTATTGCAACTCGCTCCTTGTTGGCCTGCCCATCACTCGCCTCTCCCCACTTCAATCCATAATAAATGCCTCCGCCAGACTCATCTTCAGTACACATCGTTCAGTGTCGGCAGCTCCTCTTTGTCAATCACTCCACTGGCTTCCCTTAGCCTCCAGAATAAATTTTAAAATCTTGACCCTAACATATAAAGCCCTCAACAACAGCGCACCCCTATACATCTCTGCTCTCATCTCCAAATACTCCCCCACACGCCCTCTTCGTTCTGCTAACGACCTTCTTCTTTCTACCACTCTTGTCACCTCCTCTCACTCCCGCCTCCAGGACTTTTCTCGCGCTGCCCCTATTCTCTGGAACTCCTTGCCTTGCTTCACCAGACTATCCTCCTGCCTTAAATCCTTCAAAACATCAATAAAAACGCACCTCTTTAAAGAAGCCTATAACCTTCCTCCCTAACATGCTCAGCACTGCTCAGCACTACTCTCTCCCTACTGTACCACATACAAACTTTAACCTTTAGATTGGAAGTCTGCGAGTTTCAATCCTGCGCAGTGCTTTAGGGAAAGCGCTATGGACACTGGATTCCAAGCTCAAAGACAGGGCCATACACTCTTTGCAATGTATGAATCTTTAACTTGTCATTGCCTGTAACTTAACTTATGTATAGCGCTACGGAATATGTTGGTGCGTTACAAATAAACGATAATAATAATAATAATAACATAAACTTGGGGATCTCATGGATCCCTCCTTAGTACCCTACCCCCTATGAGTCCAGGGATTCCTGGGATTCCCTGGTGTAAAGTAGATTAAATGGGGGAATGTAATTCCCTCCCCCACTTACCCCAAATCTACAAATATACATATACTAAATAGACCCCCATGTCATCTAAATATTAACCCACGTCATGGAGGTCCTCAAAGTATCTCAGTGCCAGCTGAGAATTAACCCCTACCTGGTGGTTCCTGGTGTTCCTCATTCGCACTCAAAAAACACAGAGTTTAGACACAGATTTTCTAAAAGGACCCTCATGACATTGAACAATAAACATTGAATCCCATATTTTGATATCATGAGAGTGTTTTTATCATTAAGCTAATATTGTTTTATATACATACGGATAATACATGTAAATAAATAAGAATGCATAAACATAAAAGAAAACAGAAATGTGAACACATTTGAAACCTAAAAGATTCCTTTATTGTAACATAACCACTGCACCCTTAAAAATAGCTTTCTTGAAAAGCAATGACTTATGGATTCTGCTATTGTTTTGGCGCAACTAAAAAACAACGATAGAACGGGGAGAGCCTATGGGAATGGATAGTGTTGAAGACAAGTCCTATGACTCTCTAGTACATACCCCAAAGGAGGAAACAGAAAGAGAAAGTGTATGCTTGTAAAAATCCATTCATTCCTCATAAATAGTGCTACACATAGTCTCTGAGGAAACCGTCACAGTGATGAAATGACCGTTATGCTTTTTGCAGGAAAAGCAAGCCTATGTGTAGTAGATATATATCAATATACTTCCCGAAAGGGCATTAAGAACTTCTTACCATTCCTGAATGTTACAGCATGCAAGAGTTTTGTTTATGTATTGAACCCTGGCAGAAGAGCATTTCCAAACAAGTTTCACAATGTGTAGTTACTTTTATTGTTTTTAAATTAGCACAATTTGTTGAGCAACAAATTGATTTTTAAAAGCACATAGCTATTTTCTCTTTCTGTTTTGTCCTATGTACAGTAGGGAATTTAGTAAGCTTTTGGGTATCTCTTAGAGAGCATTCCAGGCAGGAAGAGCAATTGAGATCATGGGACTTGTCTTCAACACTGGCTCACCCCCCCCCCCCCCCCCTTCTGTTTTAGATGTTTTGTAGTGAAAAAACAATAGTAAAATCCATAATAATTTCCTTTATAAGGAAACTATTTTTTAAGGGCACCGTGATTAGATTACAAAAACGATTTTTTTTTGCATTACATGACATATTTGTATCATGTATATCTTTCAGTGCAATAAGATTATTACCATTTAAACATATCATATAAAACAATTTTTTATTAACTTATAGTCATAAATATGTGTGAATCAGGCTGTGTGGTCTGGCGTTTCCTACTGAGTGGGAAGTGCCGTAGCTAGGCAGCGGCAAGGAAACAGATATACTGTATATATATATAAAGTAAATGTTTATGCATATATTTTGATATTAAAACGATGTGACAATTGTATTTATAGCATCAATAAGGAAAGGATGTGTTTATTTTGTGATAAAATATTTGAAGAGTGAAGCAGCCGTGAATGTCCAGTAAACTAGTAATTTAGTAATTATTAATCTATATATATTGTAATGTAGTATATTATGATACTTTTTTTATTGGACAAACGTCTTATTCATATTGAAGAGTTTTCGAGAGGTTCAACCTCTCTTTATCAAGTCTGAAGCACTACTAATATGAGATGGAATCCTCGGTTTGAAAAAAAAACAAAAACAGGGATGCAGAGTGTGTGGATATAACATCTGACATCAGCAGGTAAATACATTTAGGGGGAATAAACACAACATACAGCCCCATTAAATTAGAAGCTTTTAGCAGCATTGGAAGATCGCAAGGGCTGCAGGCTTGAGGTTTGGCCAAGTTACATAGCTATTAAATTAGAACAGGCCGCGAGTTATGGGCTTGAGATGCGAACTCGTAAACCATTTGTTGACAGTTTGATGCACGGCCGTGAACGTGATCCATTAGTCAAACACGTAGTTATGGGTTTAAATGGAGCCAATGGAAATAGAGAACGTCATCATTGCGTCACAGAAAAATGGAGGTTGGATTTCAAAGTCTTATGGGGTTCAATTATGGTTAGAGTTACGATTGGACCCACATTCCAGATATAATGCAATATTGCTAAAGACGTAAATATGATATTCTATTACATGCGAGTTCCATTATATGTATTAACACATTGATTGCCGGGATCGATATAACACGTAAATGAAACATGAAATAAAGTATTTTATATTGCGGATTTCCGTGCATGAGAATGTTGTGCAGTAGTGTGTGTATATTTGCATTTACAGTGCTACGGATAGATCTTTACCCCCTAGTGGGTCCTCTCTAGTACCCGTTGGCTTCTTGGCTCCATTTGCGTGTTAAGGGGTTGAACGCCAGTGAATTTGTTGCAATTTAATAGCTTGATTGGAAATGTAAGTCGTTGATGGGTTGTTTTATGGGTCTAATAGCCGTAAGTGTTGCGGCCTACGTTATGAGCTATGATTTTCAACGTTGAGCTAATTTAATAGGACTGATAGTAAAGGAAACATATACTGTATACACATACTATATACACATATACCACAATATATACATGAAAAAACAGAGCACTGTAGTCTACAGTGATATCCTTACTGATGGACAAACATCTCAGTAAGAGTGCTAAAATTGTTATGGTAAAATAAGAAAAATTTACATGAAATTGTGATAATGTGTTAGAAAACTCAAGTCCATATTAAGTCCAGTATTTTTAGTTCGGAAGAATGTGATCATCTTTATTTCAAATGCTTTTCTCTCTTGGATGTTTTTACATTTTCCTCTGAGTATTTTGACTATTAAGTTTTGGATGGAGTGATCATTCTGACTAAAATTGTGTCACACTGGGGTACAATAACTGTCTTCATTATGCTTTCTTATTGAATATCTGTGTAAATTCATCCTTAAGTGCTTTTTTTTTTGGCTGGTTTCTCGAATTTAACAGCTTGTGTTACATAAAGTACATTGTATTATATAAACCACATTGGACGATGTGCATGTATATGATCCTTTGACGTTATAGATCTTGTTTGGCTGTGTCATCATTACAAATGTGTTGACATAACTTACAGGCACTTTTCTTATAAGGTTTAGTTCCATTTGTCATATTCAATTGCTGATTGGTTAGTTTTCTGCTGACAAGTTTTTGTTTCAGGTTTGGTGGTTGTTTAAATGCAAGGATGGAGGTTTAGGGAATAAGGGCCCTATTAAATTCCAGCCTCGTAAATAAGAGGCTTCTACATAAGCCCTATGTACTGCAAAGTTTCTCTAAGTTCCAATGCTATTACAATCACCCTGCTGCGAGCAACGTATGAGCTACGCAGCAGGGCCGTACGTATCAACACTGCGTAAATGTACATGAGGAGTGACGCACCTCAACAAGTAGTGCAGGTATCCTAAACGGGACCTCTGCAGCAGTCCCCTACATAATCCCTGCCAGGGGGGTACTCCAACTACCCTCCCCGGTACCTAAAATGAACCCCCTCTATGCGGGGGTCTCCATCGGGGACCCCCGAAGTGTCCTTACATTAACACCTTCGTGTAGGGGTCCATAGGGATCCCCGCAGCCCCCACACATTAACCCCTTGCAGCGGGGGTCCCCGATCGGCACCGATCAGGCCCCCGCTGCATTTAATACTTTTAAATTACCCGCCACGGCTCCTTAAAGGGCCCGCAACACACTATTACAAAATCCCTGCCGCGGCACCTAAAATTAACCCCCCATAGGGACCCCCGCAGCCCCTCCATGTTAACCCCCTGCAGCGGGGGTCTCCGATCGGCACCGATCGTGACCCTGCTGCATTTACATTTTTAAATTTCCCGCCTCGCGGGTCCTTAAAGGACCGTAAAGGTCCTGAAAAAATTTGCACTAAAAAACTTTAACCCCAGACAACTATAATTAACCCTATAATTCATGGGGGTCAATACAGACCCCCATAAGCACTTAATTAACCCCGTCACTCATGAAGGTCAATACAGACCCCCATAAGACCTTAATTAACCCTATAACTCATGGTGGTCAATACAGACCCTCATAAGGCCTTAATTAACCCCGTCACTCATGGTGGTCAATACAGAACCCCATAAGGCCTTAATTAACCCTGTCACTCATGGTGGTCAAAACAGACCCCCATAAGGCCTTAATTAACCCTGTCACTCATGGTGGTCAAAACAGACCCCCATAAGGCCTTAATTAACCCTATAACTCATGAAGGTCAATACAGACCCCCATAAGCACTTAATAAACCCCGTCACTCATAAAGGTCAATACAGACAACCCATAAGACCTTAATTAACCCTATAACTCATGGTGGTCAATACAGACCCCCATAAGGCCTTAATTAATCCTATAACTCATGGTGGTCAATACAGACCCCATAAGGCCTTAATTAACCCTATAACTCATGGTGGTTAATACAGACCCCCATAAGGCCTTAATTAACCCTATAACTCTTGAAGGTCAATACAGACCCCCATAAGCACTTAATTAACCCCGTCACTCATGAAGGTCAATACAGACCCCCATAAGGCCTTAATTAACCCTATAACTCATGAAGGTCAAGACAGACCCCCATAAGCACTTAATTAACACTGTCACTCATGAAGGTCAATACAGACCCCCATAAGCACTTAATTAACCCTGTCAATCATGAAGGTCAATACAGACCCCCATAAGGCCTTAATTAACCATATAACTCATGAAGGTCAATACAGAACCCCATAAGGCCTTAATTAACCGCATCACTCATAGTGGTCAATACAGACCCCCATAAGCACTTAATTAACCCCATCACTCATGAAGGTCAATACAGACCCCCATAAGCACTTAATTAACCCCATCACTCATGAAGGTCAATACAGACCCCCATAAGGCCTTAATTAACCCTATAACTCATGAAGGTCAAAACAGACCCCCATAAGGCCTTAATTAACCCCGTCACTCATGGTGGTCAATACAGACCCCATAAGGCCTTAATTTACCCTGTAACTCATTGTGGTCAATACAGACCCTAATAAGGCCTAAATTAACCCTATAACTCATGAAGGTCAATACAGACCCCCATAAGGCCTTAATTAACCCTATAACTCATGAAGGTCAATACAGACCCCCATTAGAGCACTTAATTAATCCCCATCACTCATGAAGGTCAATACAGACCCCCATTAGAGCACTTAATTAACCCCCATCACTCATGAAGGTCAATACAGACCCCCATAAGACCTTAATTAACCCTGTAACTCATGGTGGTCAATACAGACCCCATAAGGCTGTAATTAACCCTATAACTCATGAAGGTCAATACAGACCCCCATAAGGCCTTAATTAACCATATAACTCATGAAGGTCAAGACAGAGCCCCATAAGCACTTAATTAACCCCTTCACACATGAAGGTCAATACAGACCCCCATAAGCACTTAATTAACCCTGTCAATCATGAAGGTCAATACAGACCCCCATAAGGCCTTAATTAACCATATAACTCATGAAGGTCAATACAGACCCCCATAAGGCCTTAATTAATCCCGTCACTCATGGTGGTCAATACAGAGCTCCCATAAGGCCTTAATTAACCCTGTAACTCAGGGTGGTCAATACAGACCCCCATAAGACCCTAATTAACCCTTTAACTCATGGTGGTCAATACAGACCCCCATAAGGCCTTAATTTACCCTATAACTCATGAAGGTCAATACAGACCCCCATAAGCACTTAATTAACCCCATCACTCATGAAGGTCAATACAGACCCCCATAAGCCTCTATTTAACCCCATCAGTCCGGTAAGGGTATATTATGACCATTATGGACCTGTTACAACCCAACATTAACCACATAAGTGCCATGACGGTCCTCAAGGACCATCATGACACTAACTACAAACACTACACTATAACCCCCAATAAACCATTTAATCTAAACTAACCCCCCTCTACACTAATCTATAAACACTTACACTACCTATGTACACTACCTACCCCCTAATAAACCTCCCCACCACTCTAATTACAAAAAATAAAAAAACCTACCTTACAAAAAAAAAAACCTACCTTAAAGAGAAAGTAAAAAAACCTAAGTCACCAAAAATAAAGAAACTTAAGTACAGAAAAAAAACCTACAGTACAGAAAAAAAACCTACAGTACAGAAAAAAAAACCTACAGTACAGATAAAAAAAAAACCCTACAGTACAGAAAAAAATGAATACATTACAACCCCCCACTACAGAAAATACAAAAATTACACACCTGAAAAGGAAAGACAGACATACACAATACAATACATACATACAATACATTACATTACATACATTACATATAATATATTACATGTAATATATTACATATAGTGATGTCCCGAACGGTTCGCTGGAGAACTTTTCGCGTCGATTTACGCATGTTCGCGTTCACAACGAACGGCGAACATATGCGCTTTTCGGTCCCCTCCCTATTCTTTATCATTGAGGAAACTTTGACCCTGCACCTTACAGTCAGCAGACACATTCCAGCCAATCAGCAGCATACACTCCCTTCCAGAGCCTTCCATCTGCATGACAGCCTCCATTTTAGAATCATTCTGTAGCTGCATTCATTGAGAGAGGACATATATTCTACCTGCTCTTGATTTAATAGGGAAATAGATAGACAGGCTGTGTATTTAGCTTTAACTAGACACCTGAAGGACTCATTTGATATCTGCTGCAAGGACATCAACCCAAAAAGCCATTTTTAGGGCTAGAACATTTATTTTATTTTATTATTTTTTCTGCTGATTTAATAGGGAAATAGATAGCCAGGCTGAGTATTTAGCTTTAACTACACACCTGAAGGACTCCTTTGATATCTGCTGCAAAGACAGCAACCCAAAAAGCCCTTATTATTTTATTTTATTATTTTTTTCTGTGTAATCTAATTGCATATGCATGCCTGCCTGCTAGCGTGTGTGTGAGACCTATTGCATCTAGTCTGCCAACTTTTGCCAGTGCACAGTGACACTCATATCTAGTGCAACCGTAGTGTGCAGTGAAATAAAACAACCCTTTTTTTACTGTAATCGATTGAATATCAGTTGCCTGCCTAAAGGCGTGTGTGTGAGGCCTATTGCATCTAGTCTGCCAACTTTTGCCAGTGCACAGTGACACTCATATCTAGTGCAACCGTAGTGTGCAGTGAAATAAAACAACCCTTTTTTTACTGTAATCGATTGAATATCAGTTGCCTGCCTACAGGCGTGTGTGTGAGGCCTATTGCATCTAGTCTGCCAACTTTTGCCAGTGCACAATGACACTCATATCTAGTGCAACCGTAGTGTGCAATGAAATAAAACAACCCTTTTTTTACTGTAATCGATTGAATATCATTTGCCTGCCTAAAGGCGTGTGTGTGAGGCCTATTGCATCTAGTCTGCCAACTTTTGCCAGTGCACAGTGACACTCATATCTAGTGCAACCGTAGTGTGCAGTGAAATAAAACAACCCTTTTTTTACTGTAATCGATTGGATATCAGTTGCCTGCCTAAAGGCGTGTGTGTGAGGCCTATTGCATCTAGTCTGCCAACTTTTGCCAGTGCGCAGTGACACTCATATCTAGTGCAACCGTAGTGTGCAGTGAAATAAAACAACCCTCTTTTTACTGTAATCGATTGGATATCAGTTGCCTGCCTACAGGTGGGTGTGTGAGGCCTATTGCATCTAGTCTGCCAACTTTTGCCAGTGCGCAGTGACACTCATATCTGGTGTCACAGTAGCTTGCATGCATAGTACCACTAATCTTAAAAAAAATGACAGGCAGAGGCAGGCCACACCGCAGGGGCCGTCGTGGTCATGGTGCTGTGATTCCCTTTGGCCCTAGGATAATGCCCAGTTTTCAGAGGCAACGTACCCTGAACTTGAACAGTTCTGAGGACATGGTTGACTGGCTAACACAGGACACCCAATCTTCTACATCTTCCACTCGGAACCTAGACGCACCATCCTCCTCCAACTTAGCTTCGGGCACCTATCCAGTTACCACTCGCCCGCCTGCCGCCACCACCAACACTAGCACCACAGCCGCTTCACTTGAACCGTCAGCAGAGTTATTTACACATCCGTTGGAAGAAATGAGTGATGCACAAACATTAGTGCCAGAGGATGTAGATAACAGGGATATGTCCCAGTCAGGCAGCATTACACACATGGACGTACGGTCTGATGATGATGATGATGATGATGTTGTACCCGGTGCTGCTTCCTTGTTGAGTTGTCAGATACAAGTGAAGCGGTTGATGATGACGATGCGTCCGTGGATGTCACGTGGGTGACCGCTATAAGAGAAGAAGAACAGGAGGAAAGTTCAGATGGGGAGACAGAGAGGAGGAGGAGACGAGTTGGAAGCAGCGGGAGGTCGTCGAAAGTAGCTAGTGGCAAAGTCAGACAGCATGCATCGGCACCCGGGGTCAGCCAGACAGCACGCCAGTCAACGAATGCTTTTGCCACCACCAGAATGCCGTCATTGCAGAGCTCGGCAGTTTGGCAATTTTTTCGTGTGTCTGCGTGTGACAACAGTGATGCCATTTGCAACCTGTGCGAAAAGAAACAGAGTCGTGGGAAGTCCAACACCCACCTAGGTACAACTTCTTTGCGAAGGCACATGATGTCACATCACAAACGCCTATGGGATCAACACATCAGTACAAGCAGCACACAAAGTCAAAGCCGCCATCCTCCTCCTGGTCCAGCATCTTCAGCCACATCAACCACTGCTGCCCTGCTTGCCCCCTCTCAACCATGCGCCACTCCGTGTCTCGCCACTGAGCAGTCCCTGCTCATCTGCCCACAGTCAGGTGTCTATCAAGGACATGTTTGAGTGTAAGAAGCCAATGTCACAAAGTCACCCCCTTGCCCGGCAACTGACAGCTGGCTTGCCTGAACTCTTAGCCCGCCAGCTTTTACCATACAAGCTGGTGGAGTCTGAGGCATTCAAAAAATGTGTAGCTATTGGGAAACCGCAGTGGAAGGTACCCGCCCGAAATTTCTTTGCACAAAAGGCAATCCCCAACCTGTACTCGATTGTGCAAAAGGAAGTAATGGCATCTCTGGCACACAGTGTTGGGGCAAGTGTCCATCTGACCACGGATACCTGGTCTGCAAAGAATGGTCAGGGCAGGTATATCACCTACACTGCGCATTGGGTAAACCTGGTGACGTCTGCCAAGCATGGAATACGTGGCTCTGCATAGGAGTTGGTGACACCGCCACGACTTGCAGGCAGGCCTGCTGCCACCTCCTCTACTCCTCCTACTCCATCCTCTTCCATAACCTCCTCTGCTGAGTCCTCTTCTGCTGCTGCTATGTCTTGCTCCATATCAACGGCACCCCCCCAGCTCCACAGGTACTATTCCACATCCCGGATACGGCAGTGTCACACCGGACCAGCACTCCTGTCCGCCCTGAACGCACAGGTGGATCAGTGGCTGACTCCGCATTAACTGGAGATCGGCAAAGTGGTTTGTGACAACGGAAGAAATTTGTTGGCGGCATTGAATTTGGGCAAGTTGACACATGTGCCGTGCATGGCACATGTGTGTAATCTGATTGTACAACGCTTTGTGCATAAGCACCCAGGCTTACAGGATGTCCTGAAGCAGGCCAGGAAGGTGTGTGCGCATTTCAGGCATTCCTACATGGCCATGGCGCACTTTACAGATATCCACAGTCGAAACAACATGCCAGCGAGGCACTTGATTTTAGACAGCCCGACACGTTGGAATTCAACACTCCTAATGTTTGACCGCTTGCTCCAATAAGAAAAGGCCGTTAATGAGTATTTGTATGACCGGGGTGCTAGGACAGCCTCTGCGGAGCTGGGGATTTTTTTGCCACGTTACTGGACGCTCATGCGCAATGCCTGTAGTCTTATGTGTCCTTTTGAGGAGGTGACAAACCTAGTCAGTCACACCCAGGGCACCATCAGCGACATCATACCATTTGTTTTCTTCCTGGAGCGTGCCCTGCGAAGAGTGCTGGATCAGGCCGTAGATGAGCGTGAAGAGGAAGAGGTGTGGTCACCATCACCGCCAGAAACAGCCTTATCAGCATCGAGCTGGAAAAGGATTGTGAGGAAGAGGAGTCAGAGGAGGAATGTGGCTTTGAGGAGGAGGAGGAAGACCAACCACAACAGGCATCCCAGGGTGAGATCACTGAGGACGAGGAACGGGACATGACTAGCTCGGCATCCAACCTTGTGAAAATGGGGTCTTTCATGCTGTCGTGTCTTTTGAGGGACCCTCGTATAAAAAGCATGAAGGAAAACGACCTGTACTGAGTGTCCACGCTACTAGACCCCCGGTATAAGCAGAAAGTGCCTGAAATGGTACCGAATTACCACAAGTCAGAAAGGATGCAGCACTACCAAAATAAATTAAAAAGTATGCTTTACACAGCGTTTAAGAGTGATGTCACAGCACAAAGGCAATCTAACAGCGGAAGAGGTGAACATGATCCTCCTCCTCCCACGACCACGCCGGCAAGGAGAGGACGCTTTACAGACGTGTTGTTGATGGAGGACATGCAGAGCTTTTTAAGTCCTATGCATCGCCACAGCCCTTCGGGGTCCACCCTCAGAGAACGACTCGACCTTCAGGTAACAGACTACCTCGCCATAACTACAGATATCGACACTATGAGGAGCGATGAACCCCTTGACTACTGGGTGTGCACGCTTGCCCTGTGGCCTGAGCTATCCCAATTTGCCATAGAACTTCTGTCCTGCCCCGCTTCAAGTGTCCTGTCAGAAAGGACCTTCAGTGCAGCAGGAGGTTTTGTCACTGATAAGAGAAGTCGCCTAGGTCAAAAAAGTCTACATTACCTCACCTTTATTAAGATGAATGAGGGATGGATCCCGAAGGGACTGACAGTGGGCGATACATTTGATTAAAAAAGGCCTGATTGATGAGCTGCCTTGAGCTAATAATGGTCCGCAAACTAACATCAATTTTTCTGGTCGCTGCAACAATACCTAATTTTTGCATTTAAATTCTTTTGTTGTCAGAAGGCGTACAGCATGTAATGAAAAATAAAGCATTTTTGAACAGTCTTGCATAACAGTTGTGCAAAAATACATATTTACAATAAAGACATTTTGTGAAAGTTAGCTGGTTATTCCTTCTTATTTTTACTTTTTAGGTTAATAATTTTTCTTATTTTTTACTGTGATTGCAATTTAAGAGATACCTAAAACATGGTAAAACAGACAATAGTAAAGAGTATATCTGCAGGGAACACCAAAGTCCTATTAGCTATCATCCCTCCAGCAGTATTAGCTTATTATTTACAATATCTAACCTGGGCAATCACCTTGGGTTACCCTAGGGCAGGCTTCAGTGAGCGACCTCTCCTTTCCTGGGATGATTTTGCCGCCGGTTGCTTCTGAAGGGTCTCCAGGGCTCCCCCACTCCGGTCCTTCCCCCAGTGTCACTTCAACCAGTAACAAATGTTTTATATTTGTAAAGCGACCCAATGATCCCCCTTGATAGAGGTTTATCTTTACAAATTTTGGAGAACCAATTTAAGACTGGTGTCCCCTGTTTCTGGGTCAGGGAGTGTGCCTCAGCCTACAGTAATTGTAATGTTCTGACAGCGGTAGCTCATGCTTGTCCCTCAGTTCATCATTGGTGAGCCTCTGGCCCTTTACTAACCAGTCTCCCAGTCTATCTAGTTTCCTTGACCTCCACCAGTGTTGTGATGTTGTGCTCATGTGTTTCGGGGCCTGAGGGTGGTCAAGAATTGGGGTCATTTGGGTGGATCCAGGGAACAAACCCGTGTGTTTCTTGGCCCATTTCCAGTATGATAGTGAGTGTCTGATAAGGGGGTTTGCCAAGTTTTTAAGGCTCTGAGGCAATTCTGGGCCTTAAAGTGTGGTTCTCTAAATACACCCAGGCCGGTTGATGACATATAGAATGTGCTATTGGGAGGAATGATAGGTGACGGAACAGGTATTAAACTGATAGGAATGAGTAGTACAACTTAATACACCACTCCTATCTGGTGACAACTTAGATTGCACTTGCAGTGCCCCAAATTAGAAGTAGGAGGTCCGACCAAGCATCTTTTTCCATCTCCCTGTTCCAAAAATCCGTGCAATATACACGTCCCCTGATAGGTAACGTAACAGCGATTAAACCGATAGGAATAGTACTACTTAACAGTACACACCTTATAATAACGCAGACAGAGGCAACGCAGAGACAGGAGTCTTAAGAAGAGGAGTCAGAGGAGGAAGTTGGCTTTGAGGAGTTGGAAGACCAAACACAGGAGGCGTCCCAGGGGGCTTGTTGTCACCTTTCGGGGACCCTTGGTGGCTGGGTGGAGGAAGAGACCTTCAATGACATCAGTGAGGACAAGGAACGGGACATGGCTAGCTTGGTATCCAACCTTGTGCAAATGTTGAGTTTGCGGTTGTGCAAAGGGCCGGTTTGTGGTTGTTTGCGGTGCATTAAACGGGGAGATTGGTCTGTTACTGTGAAGCGGGTGTAACCCTTACACTACCTGATCGATACAACATCATACCTGCTTATTTAAAGCATGCTATTCCAAACAATTTAGGAATGTTAGGTGATTTATGCCCTTTATGGCTTAAAACCAGACTCTGCATCAACTATGTAATTTTCTGTGGGAGTTTTGCCATGGATCCCCCTCTGGCATGCCACAGTCCAGGTGTTAGTCCCCTTGAAACAACTTTCCCATCACTATTGTGGCCAAAAAGAGTCCCTGTGGGTTTTGAAATTCGCCTGCCCATTGAAGTCTATGGCGGTTCGCCGATGTTCGTCCGTTCGTGAACATTTGATGAAATTCGCGTTCGCGGTTCGTGAACCGAAAATTTGATGTTCGCGACATGACTAATTACATATAATACATTACATCCAATACATTACATTACATATAATATATTACATATAATATATTACATATAATACATTACATACAATACAATACATTACATGCAATTCATTACATTACATACATTACATATAATATATTACATATAATACATTACATACAATTCAATACATTACATGCAATACATTACATACAATACAAATCAAATACCCCCTATCTATCTAACATACAATCTATTTAATATAAAATAAATCCTAACTATATCAAATACATCCCCCTATCTATCTAATATACAATAAATCCTAACTACATACACAGACTCTAATTCTGAGCTAAAATAAAATAATTACAGTCCTAACTACATACACAGACCCTAATTCTAAGCTCAAATAAAATAATTACAGTCCTAACTACACAGACCCTAATTCTAAGCTAAAATAAAATAATTAAGACCACTTACCTTTAAGATGTCCCTTCAGATCACTAACCTAGGGGTAAAACAAAAGAAAATAATTAGTACAAAACATTAACATGAAATAAATAAACATTATATACATTCTAAATATTCTACTCACCTTTCCAGCATGTCACGTCATTGTTCAGCTCTTCCGGCGCTGCCCTATTAAAAAAACACAATACATTAATACAATATATAAACAACAAATAAAATAAACATATAAACATATAAATATACATTTAACTTACCTCCCCGCGATGTCCCCAGCCTCCTCACCTTCAGCCCCGGCTGGGCCCCGGAACCATCCGAGCTCTAAAAAAAAAAAAAAACACTAACGGAGATCTGCACTCGCAGACCTCCCCCACGCTAATGAGCCTCCCTGAGTCTTTTCCGGGAGGAAATTGGCAATGGTGGCTTGTGATTGGCTGAAAAAGCTGTCTATCAATTTCAGCTAATCAGAAGTCGTCAATGTGTGAGCCAATCAGGATGCGCAGATGTCTTCTACCAATCACTCCGTGGGGTTGTATCCCATAGTGATTGGCTGAAGGCATCTGAGCCTTGTGATTGGTTCCAATAATAATTGACAGGTGCTTTTGCCAATCAGGGTGGGATATTGGGGTGTATCCCATCCTGATTGGCTCACATATTGACGACTTCTGATTGGCTGAAATTGATAGCTTTTTCAGCCAATCACAAGCCGCCATTGCCAATTTCCTCCCGGAAAAGACTCCGGGAGGCTCATTAGCGTCGGGGAGGTCTGCGAGTGCAGATCTCCGTTAGGGTTTTTTTTTTTTTTTTTTAGAGCGCTCATTTTTTTTTACAGCGCGGATGGTTCCGGGGCCCAGCCGGGGCTGAAGGGGAGGAGGCCGGGGACATCGCGGGGAGGTAAGTTAATAGTATATTTAGATATTTATATGTTTATTTTATTTGTTGTTTGTATATTGTATTCATGTATTGTGTTTTTTTAACAGGGCCGCGCCGGAAGAGCTGAACAATGACGGGACATGCTGGAAAAGTGAGTAGAATATTAAGAATCTATATAATGTTTATTTATTTCATGTCAATGTTTTGTACTAATTATTTTGTTTTCCTTTACCCCTAGGTTAGTGATCTGAAGGGACATCTTAGAGGTAAGTGGTCTTAATTATTTTATTTTAGCTGAGAATTAGGGTCTGTGTAGTTAGTACTGTAATTATTTTATTTTAGCTTAGAATTAGGGTCTGTGTATGTAGTTAGGATTTATTGTATATTAGATAGATAGGGGGATGTATTTGATATAGTTAGGATTATTTTATATTAAATAGATTGTATGTTAGATAGATAGGGGGTATTTGATTTGTATTGTATGTAATGTGTTGCATGTAATGTATTGTATTGTATGTAATGTATTATATGTAATATATTATATGTAATATATTATATATAATGTATGTAATGTAATGTATTGTATGTAATGTATTATCACATATTATAATTGTCCTGCTATGAGTCGTCGTCACGCTGTTTGCGTGGTCCGTACGAATAGCGGGCTTAGCGATGAGCGCCGCAGGCGCTCATCGCCTGGGGAGCCTCGCGAAGCGAGGCGAGCTGTTAACCCGTAGAAATTTCGCGGAATTAGCGATGAGCGCCGCAGGCGCTCATCGCCCGGCGAGCCTCGCAAAGCGAGGCGAGCCGTTAAACTGTTTCAGTTTGGCAATGAGCGCCGCAGGCGCTCATTGCAGGCGAGCCTCGCATAGCGAGGCGAGCCGTTAAAATGTAGTAAAAAAATACGGCCGCAAACCGCCTCATCGCCCGGCGAGGCGAGCCGTTAAACCGTTCCATGCCAGCAACTGCGACCCTCGCAAACTTCACGTCGCAACCCAAACAGTACGACACACACATTACGACACTCGCAAACAACATACGACACACGTTCACACACATTACGGCCTCGCAACACTCGGACGCAACTCGCGAACATTACAAAATGTAAAACACAATACATACACACAGCACATACATAAAACACTTACCTACACCAAGAGGGAGCACTCAGCACCTCAAAAATACAACTTACGCCTCGATTTTACTCGAAATAAAACAGTTTAGAGACTAAAATAAAATCGAAGAGAGAGAAAAAATGGCCGCCGAACAAAACGAAAACGAGGCTACAGCACTCTAAACTCGCAAAACACCACAAGAAACTCGCAAAACACCACAAAACACCTACGGATATTCCGATACAGACGTATACCACACATTACTCGCCATTTTACGCCAATGCGGAAGTACACGACTACGCTAACGGTTTGGCCTCGCGCACGCACAGTGTTACACTGCACACATTCAGCACGCTTACACAGCAGATCCACACCACTAATGCTGCAGCAACATCAAAACACATTCACAGCTCTTCCACACAATGCTTTAAAATAGGTAAAGTATATTCATTTATTAATGTATTATATATTTCAAACAGCATTAGCTACCTTACAATTTCATTGCCGTCATTTTTTGACGGGCAATTCGCTAGTATGTAATATATTATATGTAATATATTATATGTAATGTATGTAATGTAATGTATTGTATGTAATGTATTATATGTAATATATTATATGTAATTAGTGATGTCGCGAACATCAAATTTTCGGAACCGTGAACGCGAATTCCATCAAATGTTCGCGAACGGACGAACATCGGCGAACCGCCATAGACTTCAATGGGCAGGCGAATTTCAAAACCCACAGGGACTCTTTCTGGCCACAATTGTGATGGGAAAGTTGTTTCAAGGGGACTAACACCTGGACTGTGGCATGCCGGAGGGGGATCCATGGCAAAACTCCCACGGAAAATTACATAGTTGATGCAGAGTCTGGTTTTAAGCCATAAAGGGCATAAATCACCTAACATTCCTAAATTGTTTGGAATAACATGCTTTAAAACATCAGGTATGATGTTGTATGGATCAGGTAGTGTAAGGGTTACACCCGCTTCACAGTAACCGACCAATCTCCCCGTTTAATCCACCGCAAACAACTGCAAACCGTCCCTTTGCACAACCGCAAACTCCCCATTTGCAGAAGGTTGGATACCAAGCTAGCCATGTCCTCACTGATGTCATTGAAGGTCTCTTCCTCCACCCAGCCACCAAGGGTCCCCGAAAGATGACAACAAGCCCCCTGGGACGCC
Organism: Discoglossus pictus; assembly: GCA_027410445.1. NCBI lineage: Eukaryota > Metazoa > Chordata > Amphibia > Anura > Alytidae > Discoglossus > Discoglossus pictus. Next base: position 214,098,876 of record CM050166.1, on the reverse strand, counting down.
TGCTGTGTTTGGTCTTCCACCTCCTCAAAGCCACCTTCCTCCTCTGACTCCTCTTCTTCTGACTCCTCTCTCTGCATTGCCTCTGTCTGCATTATTATAAGGTGTGTACTGTTAAGTAGTACTATTCCAATCGGTTTAATCCCTTTTACGTCCACTATTAGGGGACGTGTATATGGCATTGATTTTTGGAACAGGGAGATGGAAAAAGATGCTTGGTCGGACCTCCTACTTCGAATTTGGGGCACTGCACGTGCAATGTAATGTGCCACCAGATAGGAGTGTCACTGTGCACTGGCAAAAGTTTGCAGACTAGATGCAATAGGCCTCACACACACGCCTGTAGGCAGGCAACTGATATTCAATCGACTACAGTCAAAAAAGGGTTCTTTTATTTCACTGCACACTACGGTTGCACTAGATATGAGTGTCACTGTGCACTGGCAAAAGGTGGCAGTGTAGATGCAATAGGCCTCACACACATGCCTGTAGGCAGGCAACTGATATTCAATCGATTACAGTCAAAAAAGTGTTGTTTTATGTCACTGTACACTACGGTTGCACCAGATATGAGTGCAATAGGCCTCACACACACGCTAGCAGGCAGGCATAAGCAATTAGATTACACAGAAAAAAATAATGAAATAAAATAAATTATGTTCTAGCCCTAAAGAGGGCTTTTTGGGTTGCTGTCCTTGCAGCAGATATCAAAGGAGTCCTTCAGGTGTGTAGTGAAAGCTAAATACACAGCCTGGCTATCTATTTCCCTATTAAATCAGCAGCAGGTAGAATATATTTCCTCTCTCAACGAATATAGCTTCAGAATGATTCTAAAATGGAGGCTGTCCTTCAGATGGAAGGCCCTGGAAGGGAGTGTATGCTGCTGATTGGCTGGAATTTGTCTGCTGACTGTAAGGTGCAGGGTCAAAGTTTCCTCAATGATAAAGAATAGGGGGCGGACCGAAAAGCGCATGTGTTCGCCGTTCGATGCGAACGCGAACATGCGAAAATCGCCGCGAATAGTTCTCCACCGAACTGTTCGGGACATCACTATATGTAATATATTATATGTAATGTATGTAATGTAATGTATGTAATGTAATGTATTGTATGTAATATATTATATGTAATATATTATATGTAATGTATGTAATGTATTGTATTTATGTACAGTATGTATTGTATTGTGTATGTCTGTCTTTCCTTTTCAGGTGTGTATTTTTTTATTTTCTGTAGTGGGGGAGGGTTGTATTGTTTTTTTTCTGTACTGTAGGTTTTTTTTTCTGTACTGTAGTTTTTTTTTCTCTACTGTAGGTTTTTTTTCTGTACTGTAGGTTTTTTTTCTGTACTGTAGGTTTTTTTTTTTCTGTACTGTAGTTTTTTTTTTCTGTACTGTGGGTTTTTTTCTGTACTGTAGGTTTCTTTATTTTTGGTGACTTAGGTTTTTGTATTTTCTGTAAGGTATGTTTTTTTATTTTTTGTAAGGTAGTTTTTTTTTGTAATTAGAGTGGTGTGGAGGTTTATTAGGGGGTAGGTAGTATAGGTAGGTAGTGTAAGTGTTAATAGATTAGTGTAGAGGGGGGTAAGTTTAGATTAAATGGTTTATTGGGGGTTATAGTGTAGTGTTTGTAATTAGTGTTATGATGGTCCTTGAGGACTGTCATGGCACTTATGTGGTTAATGTTGGGTTGTAACAGGCCTATAATGGTCATAATATACCCTTATGGGACTGATGGGGTTAAATAGAGGCTTATGGGGGTCTGTATTGACCTTCATGAGTGATGGGGTTAATTAAGTACTTATGGGGGTCTGTATTGACCTTCATGAGTGACGGGGTTAATTAAGTGCTTATGGGGGTCTGTATTGACCTCCATGAGTAATAGGGTTAATGAAGGCGTTATTGGGGTCTGTATTGACCTTCATGAGTTATAGGGTTAATTAAGGCCTTATGGGGGTCTGTATTGACCTTCATGAGTGACGGGGTTAATTAAGTGCTTATGGGGGTCTGTATTGACCTTCATGAGTGACGGGGTTAATTAAGTGCTTATGGGGGTCTGTATTGACCTTCATGAGTTATAGGGTTAATTAAGGCCTTATGGGGTTCTGTATTGACCTTCATGAGTTATAGGGTTAATTAAGGCCTTATGGGGGCCTGTATTGACCTTCATGAGTTATAGGGTTAATTAAGGCCTTATGGGGGTCTGTATTGACCTTCATGAGTTATATGGTTAATTAAGGCCTTATGGGGGTCTGTATTGACTACCATGATTTATAGGGTTAATTATAGTTGCCTGGGGTTAATATTACCTTTAAGGACCCGTGAGGCGGGAAATTTTAAATTAAAATGCAGTAGGGTCATGATCGGTGCTGATCAGGGACCCCCGCTGCAGGGGGTAAATGTGGCGGGGGCTGTGGGGGGCCCTATGGACTCCTGCAGCAAGGGGTTTATGTGGGGACACTTTGGAGACCCCCTGCATAGAAGGGGGGTTAATTGTAGGTGCCGCGGTCGGGATTGGGTAATAGTGTGCCGCAGCCCCTTTAAGGAGCCGCGGCAGGGAATTTAAAACTTTTAAATGCAGCGGGGGCCTGATCGGTGCCGATCGGGGTCCCCCGCTGCAAGGGGTTAATGTGGGGTTGCTGCAGGGGTCCCGATAGAGACCCCTGCAGCATGGGGATGTGTATAGGGAGCAGGGGGGAGCCTCACATGGCTGTATCCCCCTGTTCCGAGGCAGCACGTAGAAACTTTAGGATCCCATGCGGGCATAAATCTTTGATTATTTCCCGTATTTTCTCTAAAATTGGACGTTATGTGTTAAAATATGATATATTAATAGACAATGTATAAGAGTCAACGTAAGAGGCAACGTGGTTTCATGACGAATATTAACCTCTTAAGTGCTGCTTTGTATATTATCCTGCATTTTGTATCATAAATCATGCTTAATACTAACATATCATATTCTTTAATTACACATATGTTTATAACGGGTTGTCAAATAATGTTGAAATTTCATCATTTTGTAGAGCTTGTTGCGCTATACTGTCACTTTAAATGCTTCTAGGGGACTCAGCAAGAGTTTGAAAACCTCTTGCAAGAGGTGTTTGGTACTTGTAAAGCTTTCTTCTGCTTTTTGCAGTTATGGCAGTGCCCTTATTTGCGAGTGATCCGTAATATCTTAATATCATCGTGTTTGGGTGTCAAAGTCTAACAGAGTAACTCATACTTTATTTTCACTGCAAAAATTAATTAAGAACTTTGCATTGCTTTTAGGCTTTGTTGTGAAGTTCACTCATAGCAGTGAATCGTAGAGCTCATGACTTAGGGCCCTATTAAATTCGAGCTGCGGATGAATTCGTATCTCGCAAAGGCCCATCGTAAGTCGATTTACGATATCCGAGTCGACTTGCGATTGACTTGCGATTGACTTGCGTAATTTCGGACTACTTTGCCGAGATTTGCCTCCGATAAGCGCTACGTAGTAAGTAGCGGACAAGAATTCCTTGCGTAGACGCTCGTATCTCGCAAATTCGCTAAGTGCACAAAAAACCCACGTAAAATGAATGGTTTACGCATTACGTACAGACAACTTAAAAATCTAAAAGTGAGTTTAACAGAGGAAAAGCATGGAAGGCCATTACAATTGATTTAACCATCCCCTCCCCCCACCAAAGCCAAGGCATTATACAACCAATTAGTTGTTACATTTTGAATGAAAAGCCATGCTGCAGCTTACATAAACCAAAATGAAAGACACACTACCTCATTACATAAAAACACTAAAACATCAAGAAAATGCCATATTAACCCTGTTATTTTGTATACATGTTGCTCATCACATCTACATTTGGGAACACAAATATGGGGCACATGGAGAATATGAATATGTCCTGTTCAGTCTTTCGGTCGGGTCCCACTCTGACCCTCTGTCACTGCTTTCTTACAAGGTTCCTATGCCGGTGAGACCGGAGTGGGTTGTCAGTTCCTTCCCCAGTGATTTGGGATTTGGCCCTGCATTCAGCTTTCCCTCTCACCCCCATAATGACCCTTAATGAGATAGCTCACAGCTTCATTGAAATACACAATACCTCTTGTTTGGTCTTTCGGTCGGGTCCGACTCTGACCCTCTGGCACTGCTTTCTTACAAGGTTCCTATGCCGGTGAGACCGGAGTGGGTTGTCAGTTCCTTCCCCAGTGGTTTGGGATTTGGCCCTGCATTCAGCTTTCCCTCTCACCCCCACAATGACCCTTAATGAGATAGCTCACAGCTTAATTGAAATACACAATACCTCTTGTTTGGTCTTTCGGTCGGGTCCGACTCTGACCCTCTGGCACTGCTTTCTTACAAGGTTCCTATGCCGGTGAGACCGGAGTGGGTTGTCAGTTCCTTCCCCAGTGGTTTGGGATTTGGCCCTGCATTCAGCTTTCCCTCTCACCCCCACAATGACCCTTAATGAGATAGCTCACAGCTTCATTGAAATACACAATACCTCTTGTTTGGTCTTTCGGTCGGGTCCGACTCTGACCCTCTGGCACTGCTTTCTTACAAGGTTCCTATGCCGGTGAGACCGGAGTGGGTTGTCAGTTCCTTCCCCAGTGGTTTGGGATTTGGCCCTGCATTCAGCTTTCCCTCTCACCCCCACAATGACCCTTAATGAGATAGCTCACAGCTTCATTGAAATACACAATACCTCTTGTTTGGTCTTTCGGTCGGGTCCGACTCTGACCTTCTGGCACTGCTTTCTTACAAGGTTCCTATGCCGGTGAGACCGGAGTGGGTTGTCAGTTGTGCTGTCACTCTCCCACCCACAAGCGCAGCAAACACACACAGAAGGTTTGCAGAGGCACAATGAGCACCAGCCAACTCACCTCCATCAGGGGTAATCGCCACTTCTCTTATCCAAGGAAGTCCCACGACATTGCTGGTGGCCATGTGCCAAGATGACCATTTATTCCCATTTGGTGACCTCCCATTATGTTCTGCTATTCATCAATTTACATTAGTTTCGATTGCTAAGTGATGTTGGGGAAGTGCGTGTGAGAGCAGAATTGACGGACAAATCAATAATCACTGGAGAAGGAACTGACAACCCACTGCAGTATCACCTATCATTATCCTTTTAGGCCCACAGGGGAATGTTCCTACTCCCCATTCCCGCTAATTGTACTTGGCCTGTGCATTAACCCTTTATTATGCCTAGATTGTAGATCAATTAGATGCATTATATGACATCTAATGCTATTAGGACTATTATTCCTCTTAGTATGTATGGATCTATTGCAGGTTAACTAGTGCTAATTAGTTTACAGCTATAGTAATGTGACACTAATGTGATGCATGTGGATGTCCCCTAACCCCAACCATTGAAAACACACCGACATGGGGAGAACAGGATAACACAGCTTTATTTTTGGACACAGACCACAATCAGCAGTGGTCAAGACTGTGCATTCACAGAACGGTATAACAAAACTTTATTTTTGGACACAGACCACAATCAGCAGTGGTCAAGACTGTGCATTCACAGAACGGTATAACAAAACTTTATTTTTGGACACAGACCACAATCAGCAGTGGTCAAGACTGTGCATTAATATCATGGGTGTGGTGTGGGCGGGTCCCGAGAGAGCAAGGGGCTAAATAAAAAAAAGGGGATACCTACAGGGGTCAATCTAATAGTCTAGAATAAGCATGATGCATAGCACCTACCAGGGTCACATGCTGCAACCGGAACCAGAAATCTCTCCATTTAACTGAAGAAACCATTAGAGTGCATGGCACTTACAACTTGTCTGGATCTGTTCAATTGAACAAATGATTCAACCTCTGGACTGTGTAATCCAATCCAGTTTCACACATACAGTGTGGTTTGTGAAATTGCCCACAAAAATGAATGGTCAACAAAAAACAAAAAAGGCGGAGGAGGCTAAAAAAAAATAATGACAATGCATGTACAGTAAAGTGCTAAATACTGTACCAATATACCAACTCACCTGATTCCCATCTGCAAGCATTACTAACTATTAGCTAGGTCTATGGATAATGAGCAATATGGGCAAATAGCCATTAATATGGACAGGACACAAAGGTCAGCAGCCACATTCACTGTTTCTTACATCAGACCCAAGGATCTGTTCTCAGACCGATATTGAGGTCAGGATCACATGCTTTATTAGTGCATATATTAATGCTGGCTGTCATTAACATGCCATTGTGAGACTTTGCAAGTCCACCGCCATAGCGGTATTAGTCTACATTTCAGCTAACAACAATCATGTCGGAGATATCTGGCAATATGATAGCTTTAAGATTGTGGGAGCTACATGTTAAGGAGGGGGCTGTCATTGGAGTAATGTCTACCTGAGAGGCACTGGGAAAACCTTACGCCTCATATAATTCCTCCACTATGCTTGCAGATGCAGGAGATGCCTTCATGGGCCTGAATTGTACCTAAAACAAAACAAATGGAAAGAAAAACAAAGAGAAAACATAAAATCTAAGGGCCTAAAAAAAAAAGGGACTGCAGCATCCCTTCCCAACAGCATTCCCCAGTGACCATCAATTGGTGGCATGTTCAACCGAACCCTACGTGTCCACAGAGAAGAGGATCATGGACCATGTGATGGGAGGTAGCCATCTGCATACAAAATGTCACCATCACATAGGCAAAGATCCAAAACTCTGTAGCCAGGCTAGATGAGGTCAGCATTGTGACCAATAGATTGTCACTGAGGAGTGCTGTTGAGAAGGCACAATTATGTCCACAGCCCCTAGGTCCTCCTCCGCCTGGGCACAGGACCTGCATCGTCCGCGGCCGGACGCCGTCTCCTTGGTGGTGGAGGAGCAGGAGGAGGTAGTGGCACCACGGGTGGTGGTGGCGGCGGAGGCATGGTGGAAGGAGAGGAGGGGCCAGGCTGCTGTTGGCTGGTGACCTGCCCCGTTCCCAGCAGCCTGACCAAATGCTGCTCCAGCCTACGATGATGGCTCCTCTCCTCCCTAAAGCGCCTGTCCAGGCTGTGCCTCATGCCAGAGATGTTGGCATCAATCCTATTCACGACGGCCAACAACTCCAGCAGCGCAGCCTCGGTCGTTGGTGGTGGGGGCTCGGGTCCTGCTGGCAGGGCCGGGTGGGAAGATGGCGGGGACAGAGTGGGGAGGATCTGGGACCCGGCTGGAGACAGGGTCTCGGATGTTGTTGTCCCCGGTGGCTCAGAGTGTGGGGAAGGAGGAGCTGTGGCATATTCCACTCCTTCTGAGGGCCCCGGCGAGATGGCAAGTCTTTGGAGGAGGGGGGACAGTCGGGCTCTGGACAGGGGGGCTGTCAACGACCACGACCTCCCCCTCCGAAGAGCCAGGGCCCTCGGATGAGCCTGTAGCCTCCTCCCCCTGAGCGGTCTCCTGCGGGGCGGGGGCTGACGGCCCCGCTCGTGGCTCATCACTGGACCCAGACCTCCTACTGGATGCTGAAATAGAGAAAAGAAAGGTACATGTCATTAGTATGCTGATCAATACATTGATATGTTTTCACTCCTAACTATCTGACATCTAGGCCTGAACATGGATGATTCTCCTAATTGCAACTCCCATTAGCTCTCATTTGCTAGATTGGATCTATTCTTTGGTTTCTTGTCTTGACCTCTCCTGGCTCCTAACACTGTCTGGATTTTGCCTGCGGTTTCACTCCTAACTATCTGACATCTAGGCCTGAACATGGATGTTTCTCCTAATTGCAACTCCCATTAGCTCTCATTTGCTAGATTGGATCTATTCTTTGGTTTCTTGTCTTGACCTCTCCTGGCTCCTAACACTGTCTGGATTTTGCCTGCGGTCTGTAACTGCATAGGCTGCATTGGGCGCACCAGTACATGGACTCTATTGCTTAATTACTCTTGGGGTGGCCAGGAATGACAGTGATTTGTCAGCTTCATGGATTTAATGATACATCCATCCATCCCTTGTTAATTCCATGGAGCTGACATGTCAGTGTCCTTGTTGGTCACCATGTGTAGTGTGTGTGATGCACATGTGGTGGCATGTTGGTGTATGTGATATTCACCTGAACTGGAGGCTGGGTCGTGCTGGGCCACCGGGGATGAAGCTCCAGCTGCGGGCGATGGTCCTAGAAAGTCCCTTGCGATCCTCTCCCACTCCTTATAGGCGACACTGTGTCCCTCCGCTTCTCTGGCCATCTTCCTTTTCACCGTGGCCCTGATATCCACATATCTGTGCTTCAAGGACCTCAAGCCCCTAGGAACCGTGGACACCTCCTTCATCACTTCCACTACCTCCTTCCAAGCCTGAGCCTTAGGCCCAGGCTTCGCTTCCCTTGCAACAAGGATGACGGGCCGGTCACGGATCGCACCCAGGAGGACCATATTCTCCTGGGGCGTATAATTACGGGCCCTGCGCCTGCCCTTGCCAATAGCCCCTTGCTCTCTCGACTGTGCTGGGGGACCCTGGCCTCCCTGCACTCTTCCTGAGGCCTGTCCCTTCCCCAAACTACCCCGCCCCCTGGGAACAGGCCCCTTCCCCTCTGTCCCTCCTCTCTTAGTGCCTCTGTCTCCCTCCTCCTCCTCCTCCTCCTCCCCCCCCTCTGGGGACCACTCCTCCTCCTCCAGGGACACCTCCTCCTCTGGGGACACCTCCTCCACCTCCTCCGGGCACACCACCTCCTCCTCCTCTGGGGACACCTCCTCCTCCGGGGACACCTCCTCCTCCGGGGACACCTCCTCCACCTCTCCTCCACCCTCCACTACACTCTCCTCACTCTCCGCTCCTCTCCTCTCCTCCTCTCTCCACCTATCTCCTCCCTCCATGCTCAAATAATACAAAAATAAGGATAACTCAAAATAAGTGTAACTGTTATATATGTGATGGAAACAAAAGTGTATGTTCTATGTGTTTTTAATAACTGTTGGGGGATGCGGTGCAAAGGTTGGGGGGGGGGAGGTGTGTGTTGTGTGTCCTAACGCTATGTATGTCTCTATGTGTCTTTAATCTATGTGTCAGGCAAATATGTGTAATGTGTAAATATGTGTAACTCTTACGTGTAAATATGCTAGTAATAAAATATAAAACAATCAAAAAGAGTGCGCCTACAAATCAAAAGAACGATAAAGAAATAAAAGTATTACTGGAATGTCTGTTGGAAAGAAAAGATGTGTGTGCTATGTGTATTTAATAAGTGGTGGGGGATGGGGTGTGTTGGGGGATGGGGTGTGTTGGGGGATGGGGTGTGGTGGGGGAATGGGTGTGTGGGGTGTGTGTCCTAACTATATATATGTCTCTATGTGTGTTATTTAATCTATGTGTCTTGCAAATATGTGAAATCTGTAAATATGTGTATTGCTTAGAATATAAGTACTTAGGAAGTAAACAAGAAACAAGACAAAAAAGTAATCTACCTCTCTCCAAACCACTAATCTCACAACTCAAACTCTCTCCCACCTGCTCCTGAAACTGCGTGCTAACTCCAATGGCTCTTACAACACAGTCAGCGCATGGGTTTGTATCACTCACATTTATAAGCTCATACTGTCAATCAAATTCTTAGCTCGTACGTGATTGGCTGAGAGGCGTGTCTCGCTAGGACGTCCCCTTATCAGCTTGCGAGCGCGCCAACAGACTCAGCCAATTACATACGCACTTATAGTGTCAGGCCGCCAAGTGCGTATGTAATTGGCTGAGAGTCCCAATACATACGCACTTGGCGTCCCGCGTTGGGCTTCTCAGCCAATTACATACGCACTTGGCGTCCCGCGTTGGGCTTCTCAGCCAATTACATATGCACTTGGCGTCCCGCGTTGGGCTTCTCAGCCAATTACATACGCACTTGGCGTCCCGCGTTGGGACTCTCAGCCAATTACATACGCACTTGGCGTCCCGCGTTGGGACAGCCAATTACATGCAGCCAAGTGCGTATGTAATAGGTTGAGAGGCTTCTTGACCTAAAATCATCAGCTGGAATGCCATGTAAAGATCCACAGGTGACCAATGGCAAAGCAGAAATTAACGTGCCTAATACCAGATCATGCAATCAACAAGCTATATAACCCCATCCCCAACAAGTCATCAGCATGTCTGAAACAGCATGGATGATCATGTGAGAGGGATGAGGGCTAGGATGAGTGGGCGTATGAGGTTGAGACGCTTTTGTGCAGCTCAACTAGCACAGTATGAAGACCAGGAAGCAAGGTGTGTGATTGAGGGGGTGATGGGGAGTGGCAGAGAGGAATGTCTGGGAGTGAATGAGGGTGTGAGTGGTGATGTGATCCATGCTGGGGCAGAACCAAGCCAGGCAAGGGAATTACCACAGGCCATGCCTAGTATCGTGGGGGTGGATCAGGGAGGAGAGAGAGCTCTAGTAGCACAGGGACAGATGGATATAGGGCCACCTGCACCCAGGGAGGCTGACAATGTTGTCGGTGATCAGCTGCTGGGGGGAGTACAGGATGTGTTGGCTCAGGCAGAAGGGGGGGAGCCTGACCAGGAGCCTGACCAGGAGCCTGACCAGGAGCCTGTGAGGAGGCGGGTACCCAATGTGTACAGGGAGAGACTCACATTAGAGGGGTTAACTGATGGGGAGGTGTATGAGCGTTTTCGGCTGACCCGTGCCAGTCTTGGGGAGCTCTATGAGGTTCTCAGAGCGGACCTTGAGCCTCGCTCACGGGCAAATAGAGCCATCCCAGGAATGACACGGATGTTAGTTGCAATACACCTCCTTGCTTCTGGGAGCTTTCAGACCACCCTGAGCATAGCCGGAGGAATGTCTCAGCCAAGCCTCTCGAATTGTCTGAGTGCATTCCTCCGTGCTATTGGTCGTAGAGCTGCCAGATACATCAGTTACCCTAACACTGCTGAAGAGATCTCGAAGGTGAAGTTCGATTTCTTCCAATTAGGAGGTATCCCCAATGTGCTTGGTGCTATTGACTGTACACACGTGGCACTGATACCTCCTAGAGAGCAAGAAGCGCTGTACAGAAATCGTAAGCATTATCATTCAATCAATGTACAGGTTGTTTGCGATGCGAACATGCGCATACAAGGTGTGTTTGCAGGCTTCCCGGGAAGTGCTCACGACGCCTATATCCTGCGTGCATCCGGAATATATGACATCTTTGAGTCCGGCAGATTTCCATCCGGATGGCTACTGGGTGAGTACACATTAGTAATGGCAGTCAACCATATCTTACTATGACTGGATACAATAACACATACGGTACATCATGTTTCCCTCTATTGATCTCATGTTCACATGTGCATTACAGAGTAATACTACCAAAGCCAGAACAGAATAGCTCATTGCTGGCCAGAACCCTGTGTTAGCTTGGCCAAACAGTATGCAGTTCACAACAACATATGACAAAAACCATAACTGATTAATCATTAGATATATGTTCTGATGCATTCCATTGTATCCTGTGACATGGACATCTCTAGTCTACATAACGTGTTGTGTGTTCTTGTACGGCCTATGTAAGTGAGATGTCTTCAGAATTCATCTGATAGAGGAGAATTAATATTGTTTGGCAAACTTTTTCTTGCCTGAATATATCCCGGAATAAACATGAATTAGCTTACCTTGAAGTTATCAAAATCTCCAAGGTCTTTTGGCATTTGCGTTTGATCGTGTACGCCCCTGGGAAATTCCACCTGAATTAGCATCACATTTACGTTCACAAGAATACACGATCACTCTTCACCTCAGACCTCTGGCATGTGCTCGTTACAAGAACTGCAACAGTGACTTCCTGTGCTCTCTACCAGTAGGGTCGCAATATGTACCCTGTTGTATTTCCCTTGTATCTCCGCCTCATGTAAGTGTCCTGTGGGTGTGAACATCTGGATTTTCCATTTGTTGAAATTACATTATAATTGATCTGAAGCTTCAGATAGAATCCATGTGTTAATACCCTACTAATTATCCTATCAGATGCATCCATGATCCATCTCCTTACATATATCTTTAACTGTGTATTAGCCACAGGGATATGTTGATAGGTCATGATGACGATATTTGGCCATATGCTTTGTCAAACATCACAACATCCTATTCATATCAACATCATATTTTATTTACACCAGGTGATGCAGGATATGGGTGTTTGCCGTGGTTGTTGACCCCTGTGAGCAATCCCCAGACTCGGGCAGAGGCGCGGTATAATGCTGCGCATAAAACCTGCCGGAATGTAATTGAGCGTACCTTTGGTGTACTAAAGATGCGCTTCAGATGTTTACATTCCACTGGGGGGGCTCTACAATACAAGCCCCAGAAAGTTTGTCGCATCATCGTTGCCTGCTGCTGTCTGCACAATATAGCACTACAGGCCAACTGTCTGGGGGACATTGATGCGGCTCCGCTACCTGTGGAGGAAGAGCCTTTATTTCACCCTGAAGTGGATAATCTGCAGGGGTCACAACAACGTGCCCGCCTAATTCGTGAGTACTTCACATGTAAGTACATACCCAATATGCATGGAATACAGCCTAATGTATCTGGATTATGCCTAACTCCCAGATCCACCTTTATCCATCTCCCTTGTCATACAGAATTCCAACCAGTCCACAGTAGAGGAGAGTTCACTGACGTTGTCAATGTTTGTACACTGGAACAAGCCACATGATCAGTTACAGGTAAGTAAGCACACATTTCCATACACATCTTAAGTACTGACGGTTAGAAACATCAATGGCATAGATAATTTGAGTGGATTATATATCCCACTATGTTCATGTATATATGCCCCACGTTACATTGTTATCTAGTATGATCTGCAATACACAGAATTATTGTTAATTGATCCAGAGGAAGTCACCAAACACCAAAATGTGAAGCTTTGCCAATTGTCTACACAGGTCAGAAAAATATAACATTCCTTCCTGAGCCCAGATACTGGTGATCGTATTCATCCCTGGATCAATACTCCCTATCTCTTTATCCAGGATAGCCCCTAATGCCTGTTTGGTTTTGTAATGTAAAAAGATACCCAATCCCTTTTTAAAGTCACCTACAACCTCTACGGACCAGGATTGCTCACATTGTCTGATCCTGCCAAACCACATGAAATGGGATCCAAATGTGGTTGAAAAATACCATACACACATACTTTAGTCTAATTTGTGACTGTAATCCTAACATCATATTAACCTTACAGAGCTGCTGTCGTGTGTCAACTCTTCTTTAAACAACCTAGACATGGAAAAACATGACCAGCAACAGAACTGCTACATCAATGTAAGCTACATAGCGAGTATTTGTGTAATAATATGGCCACGTATGCTGAAGGACACAAATAACACATCAATCACTTTATTAATATCGGCCTATCTCTTTCCAGGATACAGCAGATAGGTAAGCGGTGATAACTAATGACGATCCACAGCGCACGTGTCCTGGTGGAACAAATCACCTCGTGGATGAGCTTGGGACTGCGTCCAAGGTAAAACACCACATTTGGCTCTCCACAGATGCATTAATGTGTAATCTATGTGATATTCCTAAATCATTAGCCAGATGAGTAGCTCGTTTCCTTTGTAGGGAAAGAACAGTGAAGAAGTTTGTATGAAATGAGCAACACAGTGGATCGAAAAGGTCTAAAGTCTACACACCCCTGTTAAAATGTCATGTTTCTGTGCTGTCAAAAAATGAGACCAAGATAAATCATTTCAGAACTTTCTCCACCTTTAATGTGACCTATAAACTGGACAACTCATTTGAAAAACAAACTAGAATCAGTTAAGTAGAGTGAAGAAAAAATCAAAAAAGAAAATCACATGGTTGCATAAGTATGCACACCCCTAAACTAATACTTTGTTGAAGCACCTTGTGATTTTATTACAGCACTCAGTCTTTTTGGGTATGAGTCTATCCGCATCGCACATTGTGACTTTGCAAGATTTGCCCACTCTTCTTTGCAAAAACACTTCAGATCTGTCAGATTGCGAGGCCATCTCCTGTGCACAGCCCTCTTCAGATCACCCCACAGGGATTTCGGTCTGGGCTCTGGCTGGGCCATTCCCAAACTTTAATCTACTTCTGGTGAAGCTATTCCTTTGTTAATTTGGATGTATGCTTTGGGTCGTTGTCAAGCTGAAAGATGAAGTTCCTCTTCATGTTCAGCTTTCTAGCAGAAGCCTGAAGGTTTTGTGCCAATATTGACTGGTATTTGGAACTGGTCCTAATTCCCTCTATCTTAACTAAGGCCCCAGTTCCAGCTGCAGAAAAACAGCCCCAAAGCATGATGCTGCCACCACCATGCGTCACTGTGGGTATGGTGTTCTTTTGGTGATGTGCAGTGTTGTTTTTGCGCCAAACATATCTTTTGGAATTATGGGCAAAATGTTCAACCTTGGTTTCATCAGACCATAACACCTTTTCCCACATGCTTTTGGGAGACTTCAGATGTTTTTTTGTTTTGAAAAATGCAGCCTGGCTTGGATGTTTTGCTTTGTAAGAAAAGGCTTTCATCTTGCCACTCTACCCCATACGCCAGACATATGAAGAATACGGGAGATTGTTGTCACATGTACCACACAGCCAGTACTTGCCAGATATTCCTGCAGTTCCTTTAATGTTGCTGTAGGCCCTCTTGGTAGCCTCCCAGACCAGTTTTCTTCTGGTCTTTTCATCCATTTTGGAGGGAGCTCCAGTTCTTGGTAATGTCACTGTTGTGCCATATTTTTTACGCTGTCTTCCATGGTATATCTAATGCCTTGGAAATTCTTTTGTACCCTTCTCCTGACTGATACCTTTTAACAATGAGATCCCTCTGATGCTTTGGAAGCTCTCTGTGAACCATGGCTTTTGCTGTGGGATGCGACTAAGAACATTTCAGGAAAGACCAACTAGAGCAGCTTAACTTAATTTTGGGTTAATCAGAGGCACTTTAAATGATGGCAGGTGTATGCTGACTCCTATTTAACATGATTTGTAATGTGATTGCTTCATTCTGAACACAGCTACATCCCCAGTTATAAGAGTGTGGAGACTTATGCAACCACATTTGTTTTCTTTGATATTTTCTTCCCTCCACCTTACAGATTTCAGTTTGTTTTACAATTGAGTTGTACAGTTTTTGTCACATTAAAGGTGGATATAGTTCTGAAATGATTTTTTCATTGGCTAATTTGTTTACAGGAGTGTGTAGACTTTTTATAACCACTGTAAGTGACGAAGTAAGCGCTCCGGGAGCATGTGCAATGTAAATATTGACATGTTCCTTTTATGTTTCAGATTGCAAAGATTAGTCCCTTTCCACGGTCAGAACAAGGAATGATGAGCATTCCCACGTTCCAGGACTATGCTATTGTCACATTGCATCATGTATGTTCAGATGTCAGTCATCATGTGTTGCATCGGGTGTGATATCACATCCTCTACATGGCTTTATATGTACCTATTGCTTTAGATCTGCCATTCTCTCCTCTACTTGGACTATTGTGAAGCCTGTATCATACTTCCTTCCAGATCTCTTCCTCAGTGCTGATGTGATCCTCCCTGTACATATGGGGAACAGTAACTCTAGCCTTGGAACATGACTGTTAATGAGGTTCCGTTTACCTTCAGTTATGAATATGCAACAGCAGATAATAGAGATGCTCATTCACAGAACAGAATACACCTCGAACTGGCCAGTTGGTTGGTAGTTCTGCTAACACCTGAAATTATTTGGAACACACTGATATGGTCCTGGTCATGTTCCCATCTGAGTGTCCAAACTTATGTATGTAGAGTCTTCTCTCATAGTGCCATTTCCAGTGACATGACCTACGGGGGTTCTAACATTGACTGATTGAGCACTTCTACCTCTGCAGTTGCATAGGAGTGTGTGTTGCGCGCACACACAAGACTACAGATTACTTCTCCCCATGAGCATATCTCCTTCTGTATTGTTGGGTTTGAATATTGAATGTTATCCTGATATATTTAAGAATATAACTGATATTTCCTCACGTTGGCTGATGCACTGTATCTCCCCCCCTCAACTGATCATCTATACCAATGTCACCCCCCCTGCGTGCATTCTGGCCCCATGTCCCTATTTCCGTGTGTTACTGGAACTCTGTATCCTACCCACCTCCACCATGATACTGAGCAGTCCTGTGGTAATTTGTCACTGTGTGGCTTTGTGAACAATTAAACCGTTTTTTTTCACTCAATGTTTGTGTAATCCTGTATATTTACCATGTAACAATTCAATTCCCCTGAAAGTCAGATGTGCTCATCACCATCAGTTAGTGGTGTAACTATTCGGGGCAATCTGCGTTGACATTACTACATAATCATGAATGTCGATTCATATCATTCAAGTTGAGCCCTTCAAGTCACTATATACAACCCTGCAGGTCTCTAGACCTGATTTCAGAATTCACACCCCTCCAACTTGCACCTACATGTATATTGGCAAGGGCCAGATTAATGTAGCATATGTATCTATGTAAACACACACAGATATATGTATTTAACAATGACACTTCATTCTCTCTGTATTGTCGCAACTAGAAAGCATGATATGGTACAAACACACAGAAACAGTGATAACAGTATAACAATCATACTTTATTGCATACACAGAGTACAAACAGAAATAGACAGGAATGTGCATTAATATCATGTGTGTGTTGTGAAGAGATCCTAGTATGGCAAGGGGCTGTGGCAAATCTGAGGACATCTGAAGAGGAAACAGACAACATCATCAGGGTAATGCATAGCATCTCCTAGGGTCACATGTGGTCAGGAACCCACAGTAACCAACAGCATATAACACGACATCTAATCAACATAACCATTAATGCGCATACAACAACCATATGGTTGCCAGAATAAACAGACACTATAAAACAGGGATCATGTCATACTAAGCGATTTCACACACAGTGTGAATTGGTCAATAGATGATATGAATCTGGAAAACAGAGGTAGGAGGTGTTAGAACAATCAGAAGCTGTTATTAGAGTACATTGTTTTTGCTTTTGACACTACTCTAAACCAACTAACATGAACATCATCTCCGAGCAGTAAGAACCATATTTATTCTATCCTGTTCAGTCAGCCTTCCAGGAATATGCTTAGGATGTGGAATACGACAAGGCATGCTTCACTGTGAACACAATCCTTCAGCAAAATGTACTATCACTATCTATGTGGACTAGTTGTGCCATGCTGATATCACATCTCACTTCTAAATGGGTGGTACCAAGGCCAGACAGATTACACTGTTCACATTACCCCTAAACACATGCACATTGATCATGAAGTCAAACCCTGGAAATTGGCACTTTGGTTTGGATGACATGAAAAAACTGAAGCCAATTTCATAATGTTAACGGGATGGAATGCTATAAACTTATGTGGAATTGCTGGTTTGGATTAGCAGATAGTAATGGGACTGTGCAACTCGATAGCCTGGACACTGATCATTATAATGGAAGATCACACAGTCATGTTTCTTAGTGAAAAGATATGGAGTCATATATTTCATTTCAGAGCCATCTGCAGTGGGGAATAATCCTGATAGAATGCCCGTTGGGAACTGGTTTGAGTGTTTACTCACATGATGGTATTGTACTGCTCGAAGATGAATAAAATGTCTTCATAGTTGTGAGATTTGGCTATTAACACCTACAAAGACAAAAACAATGTCTCATTCCGAACAATATTATGATTAAATACAGCATTTAAGCTCAAGGTCAATCCACATTGAACATCAATTGTTAAAATGTTCAACATAACCAGACATGTACACACTCTGTAGCCAATATTATGTCAACATGTATAACAATCAGTATTCTGTGAGGAGTGGTCAAGAGGCCCTCTCGGATGGTCCTAACACCTCCTACTCCGAGTTAGCGGGCCCCCACCGTCTGTGCCCGCGGCCCGTCTCCCTCTTCCACGCCTTGGTGTGGGATCAGGGGGTGCCACTACAGCAGGTGGCTGGGGTTCATGGGTGGGCGATGTCTGAGATGAGGAGGCAGACATCTCAGGTTGAGATTGGACCACCGAAGGCTGGAGAGGTATGGGCTGCCGACAGAGATTACGCAATAATGCGCGTCTCTCCCGGCTTGCGCGTTCCTCATATCTCTCCATCCTTCGGTTGTGCCTCCTCATCTCAGCATATATGGCCCGTGTGGTGGCTGAGATGACCCTATTTCCAGCCAGGATGGCCCTGCTAACTGCCAATTGATTTTCACTGATGGCCAGCATTTGACTTGCTAGCTGGCTTTGGGCCTGGTCCTCTTCGTCAATGTGAGACATGATGTTCTGTAATTGGGCAGGGAGATGTAGCAGAGGACCTGGAGGTCTGGCGGCTGGCGGCTGGGCGGCTGGCGGCTGGTGGGCGATACATTTGATTAAAAAAGGCCTGATTGATGAGCGGCCTTGAGCTAATAATGGTCCGCAAACTAACATCAATTTTTCTGGTCGCTGCAACAATACCTAATTTTTGCATTTAAATTCTTTTGTTGTCAGAAGGCGTACAGCATGTAATGAAAAATAAAGCATTTTTGAACAGTCTTGCATAACAGTTGTGCAAAAATACATATTTACAATAAAGACATTTTGTGAAAGTTAGCTGGTTATTCCTTCTTATTTTTACTTTTTAGGTTAATAATTTTTCTTATTTTTTACTGTGATTGCAATTTAAGAGATACCTAAAACATGGTAAAACAGACAATAGTAAAGAGTATATCTGCAGGGAACACCAAAGTCCTATTAGCTATCATCCCTCCAGCAGTATTAGCTTATTATTTACAATATCTAACCTGGGCAATCACCCTTGGGTTACCCTAGGGCAGGCTTCAGTGAGCGACCTCTCCTTTCCTGGGATGATTTTGACGCCGGTTGCTTATGAAGGGTCTCCAGGGCTCCCCCACTCCGGTCCTTCCCCCAGTGTCACTTCAACCAGTAACAAATGTTTTATATTTGTAAAGCGACCCAATGATCCCCCTTGATAGAGGTTTATCTTTACAAATTTTGGAGAACCAATTTAAGACTGGTGTCCCCTGTTTCTGGGTCAGGGAGTGTGCCTCAGCCTACAGTAATTGTAATGTTCTGACAGCGGTAGCTCATGCTTGTCCCTCAGTTCATCATTGGTGAGCCTCTGGCCCTTTACTAACCAGTCTCCCAGTCTATCTAGTTTCCTTGACCTCCACCAGTGTTGTGATGTTGTGCTCATGTGTTTCGGGGCCTGAGGGTGGTCAAGAATTGGGGTCATTTGGGTGGATCCAGGGAACAAACCCGTGTGTTTCTTGGCCCATTTCCAGTATGATAGTGAGTGTCTGATAAGGGGGTTTGCCAAGTTTTTAAGGCTCTGAGGCAATTCTGGGCCTTAAAGTGTGGTTCTCTAAATACACCCAGGCCGGTTGATGACATATAGAATGTGCTATTGGGAGGAATGATAGGTGACGGAACAGGTATTAAACTGATAGGAATGAGTAGTACAACTTAATACACCACTCCTATCTGGTGACAACTTAGATTGCACTTGCAGTGCCCCAAATTAGAAGTAGGAGGTCCGACCAAGCATCTTTTTCCATCTCCCTGTTCCAAAAATCCGTGCAATATACACGTCCCCTGATAGGTAACGTAACAGCGATTAAACCGATAGGAATAGTACTACTTAACAGTACACACCTTATAATAACGCAGACAGAGGCAACGCAGAGACAGGAGTCTTAAGAAGAGGAGTCAGAGGAGGAAGTTGGCTTTGAGGAGTTGGAAGACCAAACACAGGAGGCGTCCCAGGGGGCTTGTTGTCACCTTTCGGGGACCCTTGGTGGCTGGGTGGAGGAAGAGACCTTCAATGACATCAGTGAGGACAAGGAACGGGACATGGCTAGCTTGGTATCCAACCTTGTGCAAATGTTGAGTTTGCGGTTGTGCAAAGGGCCGGTTTGTGGTTGTTTGCGGTGCATTAAACGGGGAGATTGGTCTGTTACTGTGAAGCGGGTGTAACCCTTACACTACCTGATCGATACAACATCATACCTGCTTATTTAAAGCATGCTATTCCAAACAATTTAGGAATGTTAGGTGATTTATGCCCTTTATGGCTTAAAACCAGACTCTGCATCAACTATGTAATTTTCTGTGGGAGTTTTGCCATGGATCCCCCTCTGGCATGCCACAGTCCAGGTGTTAGTCCCCTTGAAACAACTTTCCCATCACTATTGTGGCCAAAAAGAGTCCCTGTGGGTTTTGAAATTCGCCTGCCCATTGAAGTCTATGGCGGTTCGCCGATGTTCGTCCGTTCGTTAACATTTGATGAAATTCGCGTTCGCGGTTCGTGAACCGAAAATTTGATGTTCGCGACATGACTAATTACATATAATACATTACATACAATACATTACATTACATATAATATATTACATATAATATATTACATATAATACATTACATACAATACAATACATTACATGCAATTCATTACATTACATACATTACATATAATATATTACATATAATACATTACATACAATTCAATACATTACATGCAATACATTACATACAATACAAATCAAATACCCCCTATCTATCTAACATACAATCTATTTAATATAAAATAAATCCTAACTATATCAAATACATCCCCCTATCTATCTAATATACAATAAATCCTAACTACATACACAGACTCTAATTCTGAGCTAAAATAAAATAATTACAGTCCTAACTACATACACAGACCCTAATTCTAAGCTCAAATAAAATAATTACAGTCCTAACTACACAGACCCTAATTCTAAGCTAAAATAAAATAATTAAGACCACTTACCTTTAAGATGTCCCTTCAGATCACTAACCTAGGGGTAAAACAAAAGAAAATAATTAGTACAAAACATTAACATGAAATAAATAAACATTATATACATTCTAAATATTCTACTCACCTTTCCAGCATGTCACGTCATTGTTCAGCTCTTCCGGCGCTGCCCTGTTAAAAAAACACAATACATTAATACAATATATATCATCGTTAGTACTGTAATCGCCTGGGGAGCCTCGCGAAGCGAGGCGAGCTGTTAACCCGTAGAAATTTCGCGGAATTAGCGATGAGCGCCGCAGGCGCTCATCGCCCGGCGAGCCTCGCAAAGCGAGGCGAGCCGTTAAACTGTTTCACTTTGGCAATGAGCGCCGCAGGCGCTCATTGCAGGCGAGCCTCGCGTAGCGAGGCGAGCCGTTAAAATGTAGTAAAAAAATACGGCCGCAAACCGCCTCATCGCCCGGCGAGGCGAGCCGTTAAACCGCTCCATGCCAGCAACTGCGACCCTCGCAACCCAAACAGTACGACACACACATTACGACACTCGCAAACAACATACGACACACGTTCACACACATTACGGACTCGCAACACTCGGACGCAACTCGCGAACATTACAAAATGTAAAAAATGGCCGCCGAACAAAACGAAAACGAGGCTACAGCACTCTAAACTCGCAAAACACCACAAGAAACTCGCAAAACACCACAAAACACCTACGGATATTCCGATACAGACGTATACCACACATTACTTGCCATTTTACGCCAATGCGGAAGTACACGACTACGCTAACGGTTTGGCCTCGCGCACGCACAGTGTTACACTGCACACATTCAGCACGCTTACACAGCAGATCCACACCACTAATGCTGCAGCAACATCAAAACACATTCACAGCTCTTCCACACAATGCTTTAAAATAGGTAAAGTATATTCATTTATTAATGTATTATATATTTCAAACAGCATTAGCTACCTTACAATTTCATTGCCGTCATTTTTTGACGGGCAATTCGCTAGTATGTAATATATTATATGTAATATATTATATGTAATGTATGTAATGTAATGTATTGTATGTAATGTATTATATGTAATATATTATATGTAATTAGTGATGTCGCGAACATCAAATTTTCGGAACCGTGAACGCGAATTCCATCAAATGTTCGCGAACGGACGAACATCGGCGAACCGCCATAGACTTCAATGGGCAGGCGAATTTCAAAACCCACAGGGACTCTTTCTGGCCACAATAGTGATGGGAAAGTTGTTTCAAGGGGACTAACACCTGGACTGTGGCATGCCGGAGGGGGATCCATGGCAAAACTCCCACGGAAAATTACATAGTTGATGCAGAGTCTGGTTTTAAGCCATAAAGGGCATAAATCACCTAACATTCCTAAATTGTTTGGAATAACATGCTTTAAAACATCAGGTATGATGTTGTATGGATCAGGTAGTGTAAGGGTTACACCCGCTTCACAGTAACCGACCAATCTCCCCGTTTAATCCACCGCAAACAACTGCAAACCGTCCCTTTGCACAAACGCAAACTCCCCATTTGCAGAAGGTTGGATACCAAGCTAGCCATGTCCTCACTGATGTCATTGAAGGTCTCTTCCTCCACCCAGCCACCAAGGGTCCCCGAAAGTTGACAACAAGCCCCCTGGGACGCCTGCTGTGTTTGGTCTTCCACCTCCTCAAAGCCACCTTCCTCCTCTGACTCCTCTTCTTCTGACTCCTCTCTCTGCATTGCCTCTGTCTGCATTATTATAAGGTGTGTACTGTTAAGTAGTACTATTCCAATCGGTTTAATCCCTTTTACGTCCACTATTAGGGGACGTGTATATGGCATTGATTTTTGGAACAGGGAGATGGAAAAAGATGCTTGGTCGGACCTCCTACTTCGAATTTGGGGCACTGCACGTGCAATGTAATGTGCCACCAGATAGGAGTGTCACTGTGCACTGGCAAAAGTTTGCAGACTAGATGCAATAGGCCTCACACACACGCCTGTAGGCAGGCAACTGATATTCAATCGACTAGAGTCAAAAAAGGGTTCTTTTATTTCACTGCACACTACGGTTGCACTAGATATGAGTGTCACTGTGCACTGGCAAAAGGTGGCAGTGTAGATGCAATAGGCCTCACACACATGCCTGTAGGCAGGCAACTGATATTCAATCGATTACAGTCAAAAAAGTGTTGTTTTATGTCACTGTACACTACGGTTGCACCAGATATGAGTGCAATAGGCCTCACACACACGCTAGCAGGCAGGCATAAGCAATTAGATTACACAGAAAAAAATAATGAAATAAAATAAATTATGTTCTAGCCCTAAAGAGGGCTTTTTGGGTTGCTGTCCTTGCAGCAGATATCAAAGGAGTCCTTCAGGTGTGTAGTGAAAGCTAAATACACAGCCTGGCTATCTATTTCCCTATTAAATCAGCAGCAGGTAGAATATATTTCCTCTCTCAACGAATATAGCTTCAGAATGATTCTAAAATGGAGGCTGTCCTTCAGATGGAAGGCCCTGGAAGGGAGTGTATGCTGCTGATTGGCTGGAATTTGTCTGCTGACTGTAAGGTGCAGGGTCAAAGTTTCCTCAATGATAAAGAATAGGGGGCGGACCGAAAAGCGCATGTGTTCGCCGTTCGATGCGAACGCGAACATGCGAAAATCGCCGCGAATAGTTCTCCACCGAACTGTTCGGGACATCACTATATGTAATATATTATATGTAATGTATGTAATGTAATGTATGTAATGTAATGTATTGTATGTAATATATTATATGTAATATATTATATGTAATGTATGTAATGTATTGTATTTATGTACAGTATGTATTGTATTGTGTATGTCTGTCTTTCCTTTTCAGGTGTGTATTTTTTTATTTTCTGTAGTGGGGGAGGGTTGTATTGTTTTTTTTCTGTACTGTAGGTTTTTTTTTCTGTACTGTAGTTTTTTTTTCTCTACTGTAGGTTTTTTTTCTGTACTGTAGGTTTTTTTTCTGTACTGTAGGTTTTTGTTTTTCTGTACTGTAGTTTTTTTTTCTGTACTGTGGGTTTTTTTCTGTACTGTAGGTTTCTTTATTTTTGGTGACTTAGGTTTTTGTATTTTCTGTAAGGTATGTTTTTTTATTTTTTGTAAGGTAGTTTTTTTTTGTAATTAGAGTGGTGTGGAGGTTTATTAGGGGGTAGGTAGTATAGGTAGGTAGTGTAAGTGTTAATAGATTAGTGTAGAGGGGGGTAAGTTTAGATTAAATGGTTTATTGGGGGTTATAGTGTAGTGTTTGTAATTAGTGTTATGATGGTCCTTGAGGACTGTCATGGCACTTATGTGGTTAATGTTGGGTTGTAACAGGCCTATAATGGTCATAATATACCCTTATGGGACTGATGGGGTTAAATAGAGGCTTATGGGGGTCTGTATTGACCTTCATGAGTGATGGGGTTAATTAAGTACTTATGGGGGTCTGTATTGACCTTCATGAGTGACGGGGTTAATTAAGTGCTTATGGGGGTCTGTATTGACCTTCATGAGTAATAGGGTTAATTAAGGCCTTATGGGGGTCTGTATTGACCTTCATGAGTGACGGGGTTAATTAAGTGCTTATGGGGGTCTGTATTGACCTTCATGAGTGACGGGGTTAATTAAGTGCTTATGGGGGTCTGTATTGACCTTCATGAGTTATAGGGTTAATTAAGGCCTTATGGGGTTCTGTATTGACCTTCATGAGTTATAGGGTTAATTAAGGCCTTATGGGGGTCTGTATTGACCTTCATGAGTTATAGGGTTAATTAAGGCCTTATGGGGGTCTGTATTGACCTTCATGAGTTATATGGTTAATTAAGGCCTTATGGGGGTCTGTATTGACTACCATGATTTATAGGGTTAATTATAGTTGCCTGGGGTTAATATTACCTTTAAGGACCCGTGAGGCGGGAAATTTTAAATTAAAATGCAGTAGGGTCATGATCGGTGCTGATCAGGGACCCCCGCTGCAGGGGGTAAATGTGGCGGGGGCTGTGGGGGGCCCTATGGACTCCTGCAGCAAGGGGTTTATGTGGGGACACTTTGGAGACCCCCTGCATAGAAGGGGGGTTAATTGTAGGTGCCGCGGTCGGGATTGGGTAATAGTGTGCCGCAGCCCCTTTAAGGAGCCGCGGCAGGGAATTTAAAACTTTTAAATGCAGCGGGGGCCTGATCGGTGCCGATCGGGGTCCCCCGCTGCAAGGGGTTAATGTGGGGTTGCTGCAGGGGTCCCGATAGAGACCCCTGCAGCATGGGGATGTGTATAGGGAGCAGGGGGGAGCCTCACATGGCTGTATCCCCCTGTTCCGAGGCAGCACGTAGAAACTTTAGGATCCCATGCGGGCATAAATCTTTGATTATTTCCCGTATTTTCTCTAAAATTGGACGTTATGTGTTAAAATATGATATATTAATAGACAATGTATAAGAGTCAACGTAAGAGGCAACGTGGTTTCATGACGAATATTAACCTCTTAAGTGCTGCTTTGTATATTATCCTGCATTTTGTATCATAAATCATGCTTAATACTAACATATCATATTCTTTAATTACACATATGTTTATAACGGGTTGTCAAATAATGTTGAAATTTCATCATTTTGTAGAGCTTGTTGCGCTATACTGTCACTTTAAATGCTTCTAGGGGACTCAGCAAGAGTTTGAAAACCTCTTGCAAGAGGTGTTTGGTACTTGTAAAGCTTTCTTCTGCTTTTTGCAGTTATGGCAGTGCCCTTATTTGCAAGTGATCCGTAATATCTTAATATCATCGTGTTTGGGTGTCAAAGTCTAACAGAGTAACTCATACTTTATTTTCACTGCAAAAATTAATTAAGAACTTTGCATTGCTTTTAGGCTTTGTTGTGAAGTTCACTCATAGCAGTGAATCGTAGAGCTCATGACTTAGGGCCCTATTAAATTCGAGCTGCGGATGAATTCGTATCTCGCAAAGGCCCATCGTAAGTCGATTTACGATATCCGAGTCGACTTGCGATTGACTTGCGATTGACTTGCGTAATTTCGGACTACTTTGCCGAGATTTGCCTCCGATAAGCGATACGTAGTAAGTAGCGGACAAGAATTCCTTGCGTAGACGCTCGTATCTCGCAAATTCGCTAAGTGCACAAAAAACCCACGTAAAATGGTTTACGCATTACGTACAGACAACTTAAAAATCTAAAAGTGAGTTTAACAGAGGAAAAGCATGGAAGGCCATTACAATTGATTTAACCATCCCCTCCCCCCACCAAAGCCAAGGCATTATACAACCAATTAGTTGTTACATTTTGAATGAAAAGCCATGCTGCAGCTTACATAAACCAAAATGAAAGACACACTACCTCATTACATAAAAACACTAAAACATCAAGAAAATGCCATATTAACCCTGTTATTTTGTATACATGTTGCTCATCACATCTACATTTGGGAACACAAATATGGGGCACATGGAGAATGTGAATATGTCCTGTTCAGTCTTTCGGTCGGGTCCCACTCTGACCCTCTGTCACTGCTTTCTTACAAGGTTCCTATGCCGGTGAGACCGGAGTGGGTTGTCAGTTCCTTCCCCAGTGGTTTGGGATTTGGCCCTGCATTCAGCTTTCCCTCTCACCCCCATAATGACCCTTAATGAGATAGCTCACAGCTTCATTGAAATACACAATACCTCTTGTTTGGTCTTTCGGTCGGGTCCGACTCTGACCCTCTGGCACTGCTTTCTTACAAGGTTCCTATGCCGGTGAGACCGGAGTGGGTTGTCAGTTCCTTCCCCAGTGGTTTGGGATTTGGCCCTGCATTCAGCTTTCCCTCTCACCCCCACAATGACCCTTAATGAGATAGCTCACAGCTTAATTGAAATACACAATACCTCTTGTTTGGTCTTTCGGTCGGGTCCGACTCTGACCCTCTGGCACTGCTTTCTTACAAGGTTCCTATGCCGGTGAGACCGGAGTGGGTTGTCAGTTCCTTCCACAGTGGTTTGGGATTTGGCCCTGCATTCAGCTTTCCCTCTCACCCCCACAATGACCCTTAATGAGATAGCTCACAGCTTAATTGAAATACACAATACCTCTTGTTTGGTCTTTCGGTCGGGTCCGACTCTGACCCTCTGGCACTGCTTTCTTACAAGGTTCCTATGCCGGTGAGACCGGAGTGGGTTGTCAGTTCCTTCCCCAGTGGTTTGGGATTTGGCCCTGCATTCAGCTTTCCCTCTCACCCCCACAATGACCCTTAATGAGATAGCTCACAGCTTCATTGAAATACACAATACCTCTTGTTTGGTCTTTCGGTCGGGTCCGACTCTGACCCTCTGGCACTGCTTTCTTACAAGGTTCCTATGCCGGTGAGACCGGAGTGGGTTGTCAGTTGTGCTGTCACTCTCCCACCCACAAGCGCAGCAAACACACACAGAAGGTTTGCAGAGGCACAATGAGCACCAGCCAACTCACCTCCATCAGGGGTAATCGCCACTTCTCTTATCCAAGGAAGTCCCACGACATTGCTGGTGGCCATGTGCCAAGATGACCATTTATTCCCATTTGGTGACCTCCCATTATGTTCTGCTATTCATCAATTTACATTAGTTTCGATTGCTAAGTGATGTTGGGGAAGTGCGTGTGAGAGCAGAATTGACGGACAAATCAATAATCACTGGAGAAGGAACTGACAACCCACTGCAGTATCACCTATCATTATCCTTTTAGGCCCACAGGGGAATGTTCCTACTCCCCATTCCCGCTAATTGTACTTGGCCTGTGCATTAACCCTTTATTATGCCTAGATTGTAGATCAATTAGATGCATTATATGATATCTAATGCTATTAGGACTATTATTCCTCTTAGTATGTATGGATCTATTGCAGGTTAACTAGTGCTAATTAGTTTACAGCTATAGTAATGTGACACTAATGTGATGCATGTGGATGTCCCCTAACCCCAACCATTGAAAACACACCGACATGGGGAGAACAGGATAACACAGCTTTATTTTTGGACACAGACCACAATCAGCAGTGGTCAAGACTGTGCATTCACAGAACGGTATAACAAAACTTTATTTTTGGACACAGACCACAATCAGCAGTGGTCAAGACTGTGCATTCACAGAACGGTATAACAAAACTTTATTTTTGGACACAGACCACAATCAGCAGTGGTCAAGACTGTGCATTAATATCATGGGTGTGGTGTGGGCGGGTCCCGAGAGAGCAAGGGGCTAAATAAAAAAAAGGGGATACCTACAGGGGTCAATCTACTAGTCTAGAATAAGCATGATGCATAGCACCTACCAGGGTCACATGCTGCAACCGGAACCAGAAATCTCTCCATTTAACTGAAGAAACCATTAGAGTGCATGGCACTTACAACTTGTCTGGATCTGTTCAATTGAACAAATGATTCAACCTCTGGACTGTGTAATCCAATCCAGTTTCACACATACAGTGTGGTTTGTGAAATTGCCCACAAAAATGAATGGTCAACAAAAAACAAAAAAGGCGGAGGAGGCTAAAAAAAATAATGACAATGCATGTACAGTAAAGTGCTAAATACTGTACCAATATACCAACTCACCTGATTCCCATCTGCAAGCATTACTAACTATTAGCTAGGTCTATGGATAATGAGTAATATGGGCAAATAGCCATTAATATGGACAGGACACAAAGGTCAGCAGCCACATTCACTGTTTCTTACATCAGACCCAAGGATCTGTTCTCAGACCGATATTGAGGTCAGGATCACATGCTTTATTAGTGCATATATTAATGCTGGCTGTCATTAACATGCCATTGTGAGACTTTGCAAGTTCACCGCCGTAGCGGTATTAGTCTACATTTCAGCTAACAACAATCATGTCGGAGATATCTGGCAATATGATAGCTTTAAGATTGTGGGAGCTACATGTTAAGGAGGGGGCTGTCATTGGAGTAATGTCTACCTGAGAGACACTGGGAAAACCTTACGCCTCATATAATTCCTCCACTATGCTTGCAGATGCAGGAGATGCCTTCATGGGCCTGAATTGTACCTAAAACAAAACAAATGGAAAGAAAAACAAAGAGAAAACATAAAATCTAAGGGCCTAAAAAAAAAGGGGACTGCAGCATCCCTTCCCAACAGCATTCCCCAGTGACCATCAATTGGTGGCATGTTCAACCGAACCCTACGTGTCCACAGAGAAGAGGATCATGGACCATGTGATGGGAGGTAGCCATCTGCATACAAAATGTCACCATCACATAGGCAAAGATCCAAAACTCTGTAGCCAGGCTAGATGAGGTCAGCATTGTGACCAATAGATTGTCACTGAGGAGTGCTGTTGAGAAGGCACAATTATGTCCACAGCCCCTAGGTCCTCCTCCGCCTGGGCACAGGACCTGCATCGTCCGCGGCCGGACGCCGTCTCCTTGGTGGTGGGGGAGCAGGAGGAGGTAGTGGCACCACGGGTGGTGGTGGCGGCGGAGGCATGGTGGAAGGAGAGGAGGGGCCAGGCTGCTGTTGGCTGGTGACCTGCCCCGTTCCCAGCAGCCTGACCAAATGCTGCTCCAGCCTACGATGATGGCTCCTCTCCTCCCTAAAGCGCCTGTCCAGGCTGTGCCTCATGCCAGAGATGTTGGCATCAATCCTATTCACGACGGCCAACAACTCCAGCAGCGCAGCCTCGGTCGTTGGTGGTGGGGGCTCGGGTCCTGCTGGCAGGGCCGGGTGGGAAGATGGCGGGGACAGAGTGGGGAGGATCTGGGACCCGGCTGGAGACAGGGTCTCGGATGTTGTTGTCCCCGGTGGCTCAGAGTGTGGGGAAGGAGGAGCTGTGGCATATTCCACTCCTTCTGAGGGCCCCGGCGAGATGGCAAGTCTTTGGAGGAGGGGGACAGTCGGGCTCTGGACAGGGGGGCTGTCAACGACCACGACCTCCCCCTCCGAAGAGCCAGGGCCCTCGGATGAGCCTGTAGCCTCCTCCCCCTGAGCGGTCTCCTGCGGGGCGGGGGCTGACGGCCCCGCTCGTGGCTCATCACTGGACCCAGACCTCCTACTGGATGCTGAAATAGAGAAAAGAAAGGTACATGTCATTAGTATGCTGATCAATACATTGATATGTTTTCACTCCTAACTATCTGACATCTAGGCCTGAACATGGATGATTCTCCTAATTGCAACTCACATTAGCTGTCATTTGCTAGATTGGATCTATTCTTTGGTTTCTTGTCTTGACCTCTCCTGGCTCCTAACTCTGTCTGTATTTCTTCTGCGGTTTCACTCCTAACTATCTGACATCTAGGCCTGAACATGGATGATTCTCCTAATTGCAACTCACATTAGCTGTCATTTGCTAGATTGGATCTATTCTTTGGTTTCTTGTCTTGACCTCTCCTGGCTCCTAACACTGTCTGGATTTTGCCTGCGGTCTGTAACTGCATAGGCTGCATTGGGCGCACCAGTACATGGACTCTATTGCTTAATTACTCTTGGGGTGGCCAGGAATGACAGTGATTTGTCAGCTTCATGGATTTAATGATACATCCATCCATCCCTTGTTAATTCCATGGAGCTGACATGTCAGTGTCCTTGTTGGTCACCATGTGTAGTGTGTGTGATGCACATGTGGTGGCATGTTGGTGTATGTGATATTCACCTGAACTGGAGGCTGGGTCGTGCTGGGCCACCGGGGATGAAGCTCCAGCTGCGGGCGATGGTCCTAGAAAGTCCCTTGCGATCCTCTCCCACTCCTTATAGGCGACACTGTGTCCCTCCGCTTCTCTGGCCATCTTCCTTTTCACCGTGGCCCTGATATCCACATATCTGTGCTTCAAGGACCTCAAGCCCCTAGGAACCGTGGACACCTCCTTCATCACTTCCACTACCTCCTTCCAAGCCTGAGCCTTAGGCCCAGGCTTCGCTTCCCTTGCAACAAGGATGACGGGCCGGTCACGGATCGCACCCAGGAGGACCATATTCTCCTGGGGCGTATAATTACGGGCCCTGCGCCTGCCCTTGCCAATAGCCCCTTGCTCTCTCGACTGTGCTGGGGGACCCTGGCCTCCCTGCACTCTTCCTGAGGCCTGTCCCTTCCCCAAACTACCCCTCCCCCTGGAAACAGGCCCCTTCCCCTCTGTCCCTCCTCTCTTAGTGCCTCTGTCTCCCTCCTCCTCCTCCTCCTCCTCCCCCCCCCTCTGGGGACCACTCCTCCTCCTCCAGGGACACCTCCTCCTCTGGGGACACCTCCTCCACCCCCTCCGGGGACACCTCCTCCTCCTCCTCTGGGGACACCTCCTCCTCCGGGGACACCTCCTCCTCCGGGGACACCTCCTCCACCTCTCCTCCACCCTCCACTACACTCTCCTCACTCTCCTCACTCTCCGCTCCTCTCCTCTCCTCCTCTCTCCACCTATCTCCTCCCTCCATGCTCAAATAATACAAAAATAAGGATAACTCAAAATAAGTGTAAATGTTATATATGTGATGGAAACAAAAGTGTATGTTCTATGTGTTTTTTAATAACTGTTGGGGGATGCGGTGCAAAGGTTGGGGGGGGGGGGGAGGTGTGTGTTGTGTGTCCTAACGCTATGTATGTCTCTATGTGTCTTTAATCTATGTGTCAGGCAAATATGTGTAATGTGTAAATATGTGTAACTCTTACGTGTAAATATGCTAGTAATAAAATACAAAACAATCAAAAAGAGTGCGCCTACAAATCAAAAGAACGATAAAGAAATAAAAGTATTACTGGAATGTCTGTTGGAAAGAAAAGATGTGTGTGCTATGTGTATTTAATAAGTGGTGGGGGATGGGGTGTGTTGGGGGATGGGGTGTGGTGGGGGAATGGGTGTGTGGGGTGTGTGTCCTAACTATATATATGTCTCTATGTGTGTTATTTAATCTATGTGTCTTGCAAATATGTGAAATCTGTAAATATGTGTATTGCTTAGAATATAAGTACTTAGGAAGTAAACAAGAAACAAGACAAAAAAGTAATCTACCTCTCTCCAAACCACTAATCTCACAACTCAAACTCTCTCCCACCTGCTCCTGAAACTGCGTGCTAACTCCAATGGCTCTTACAACACAGTCAGCGCATGGGTTTGTATCACTCACATTTGTAAGCTCATACTGTCAATCAAATTCTTAGCTCGTACGTGATTGGCTGAGAGGCGTGTCTCGCTAGGACGTCCCCTTATCAGCTTGCGAGCGCGCCAACAGACTCAGCCAATTACATACGCACTTATAGTGTCAGGCCGCCAAGTGCGTATGTAATTGGCTGAGAGTCCCAATACATACGCACTTGGCGTCCCGCGTTGGGCTTCTCAGCCAATTACATACGCACTTGGCGTCCCGCGTTGGGCTTCTCAGCCAATTACATATGCACTTGGCGTCCCGCGTTGGGCTTCTCAGCTAATTACATACGCACTTGGCGTCCCGCGTTGGGACTCTCAGCCAATTACATACGCACTTGGCGTCCCGCGTTGGGACAGCCAATTACATGCGGCCAAGTGCGTATGTAATAGGTTGAGAGGCTTCTTGACCTAAAATCATCAGCTGGAATGCCATGTAAAGATCCACAGGTGACCAATGGCAAAGCAGAAATTAACGTGCCTAATACCAGATCATGCAATCAACAAGCTATATAACCCCATCCCCAACAAGTCATCAGCATGTCTGAAACAGCATGGATGATCATGTGAGAGGGATGAGGGCTAGGATGAGTGGGCGTATGAGGTTGAGACGCTTTTGTGCAGCTCAACTAGCACAGTATGAAGACCAGGAAGCAAGGTGTGTGATTGAGGGGGTGATGGGGAGTGGCAGAGAGGAATGTCTGGGAGTGAATGAGGGTGTGAGTGGTGATGTGATCCATGCTGGGGCAGAACCAAGCCAGGCAAGGGAATTACCACAGGCCATGCCTAGTATCGTGGGGGTGGATCAGGGAGGAGAGAGAGCTCCAGTAGCACAGGGACAGATGGATATAGGGCCACCTGCACCCAGGGAGGCTGACAATGTTGTCGGTGATCAGCTGCTGGGGGGAGTACAGGATGTGTTGGCTCAGGCAGAAGGGGGGGAGCCTGACCAGGAGCCTGACCAGGAGCCTGACCAGGAGCCTGTGAGGAGGCGGGTACCCAATGTGTACAGGGAGAGACTCACATTAGAGGGGTTAACTGATGGGGAGGTGTATGAGCGTTTTCGGCTGACCCGTGCCAGTCTTGGGGAGCTCTATGAGGTTCTCAGAGCGGACTTTGAGCCTCGCTCACGGGCAAATAGAGCCATCCCAGGAATGACACGGATGTTAGTTGCAATACACCTCCTTGCTTCTGGGAGCTTTCAGACCACCCTGAGCATAGCCGGAGGAATGTCTCAGCCAAGCCTCTCGAATTGTCTGAGTGCATTCCTCCGTGCTATTGGTCGTAGAGCTGCCAGATACATCAGTTACCCTAACACTGCTGAAGAGATCTCGAAGGTGAAGTTCGATTTCTTCCAATTAGGAGGTATCCCCAATGTGCTTGGTGCTATTGACTGTACACACGTGGCACTGATACCTCCTAGAGAGCAAGAAGCGCTGTACAGAAATCGTAAGCATTATCATTCAATCAATGTACAGGTTGTTTGCGATGCGAACATGTGCATACAAGGTGTGTTTGCAGGCTTCCCGGGAAGTGCTCACGACGCCTATATCCTGCGTGCATATGGGAATATATGACATCTTTGAGTCCGGCAGATTTCCATCCGGATGGCTACTGGGTGAGTACACATTAGTAATGGCAGTCAACCATATCTTACTATGACTGGATACAATAACACATACGGTACATCATGTTTCCCTCTATTGATCTCATGTTCACATGTGCATTACGGAGTAATACTACCAAAGCCAGAACAGAATAGCTCATTGCTGGCCAGAACCCTGTGTTAGCTTGGCCAAACAGTATGCAGTTCACAACAACATATGACAAAAACCATAACTGATTAATCATTAGATATATGTTCTGATGCATTCCATTGTATCCTGTGACATGGACATCTCTAGTCTACATAACGTGTTGTGTGTTCTTGTACGGCCTATGTAAGTGAGATGTCTTCAGAATTCATCTGATAGAGGAGAATTAATATTGTTTGGCAAACTTTTTCTTGCCTGAATATATCCCGGAATAAACATGAATTAGCTTACCTTGAAGTTATCAAAATCTCCAAGGTCTTTTGGCATTTGCGTTTGATCGTGTACGCCCCTGCGAAATTCCACCTGAATTAGCATCACATTTACGTTCACAAGAATACACGATCACTCTTCACCTCAGACCTCTGGCATGTGCTCGTTACAAGAACTGCAACAGTGACTTCCTGTGCTCTCTACCAGTAGGGTCGCAATATGTACCCTGTTGTATTTCCCTTGTATCTCCGCCTCATGTAAGTGTCCTGTGGGTGTGAACATCTGGATTTTCCATTTGTTGAAATTACATTATAATTGATCTGAAGCTTCAGATAGAATCCATGTGTTAATACCCTACTAATTATCCTATCAGATGCATCCATGATCCATCTCCCTTACATATATCTTTAACTGTGTATTAGCCACAGGGATATGTTGATAGGTCATGATGACGATATTTGGCCATATGCTTTGTCAAACATCACAACATCCTATTCATATCAACATCATATTTTATTTACACCAGGTGATGCAGGATATGGGTGTTTGCCGTGGTTGTTGACCCCTGTGAGCAATCCCCAGACTCGGGCAGAGGCGCGGTATAATGCTGCGCATAAAACCTGCCGGAATGTAATTGAGCGTACCTTTGGTGTACTAAAGATGCGCTTCAGATGTTTACATTCCACTGGGGGGGCTCTACAATACAAGCCCCAGAAAGTTTGTCGCATCATCGTTGCCTGCTGCTGTCTGCACAATATAGCACTACAGGCCAACTGTCTGGGGGACATTGATGCGGCTCCGCTACCTGTGGAGGAAGAGCCTTTATTTCACCCTGAAGTGGATAATCTGCAGGGGTCACAACAACGTGCCCGCCTAATTCGTGAGTACTTCACATGTAAGTACATACCCAATATGCATGGAATACAGCCTAATGTATCTGGATTATGCCTAACTCCCAAATCCACCTTTATCCATCTCCCTTGTCATACAGAATTCCAACCAGTCCACAGTAGAGGAGAGTTCACTGACGTTGTCAATGTTTGTACACTGGAACAAGCCACATGATCAGTTACAGGTAAGTAAGCACACATTTCCATACACATCTTAAGTACTGACGGTTAGAAACATCAATGGCATAGATAATTTGAGTGGATTATATATCCCACTATGTTCATGTATATATGCCCCACGTTACATTGTTATCTAGTATGATCTGCAATACACAGAATTATTGTTAATTGATCCAGAGGAAGTCACCAAACACCAAAATGTGAAGCTTTGCCAATTGTCTACACAGGTCAGAAAAATATAACATTCCTTCCTGAGCCCAGATACTGGTGATCGTATTCATCCCTGGATCAATACTCCCTATCTCTTTATCCAGGATAGCCCCTAATGCCTGTTTGGTTTTGTAATGTAAAAAGATACCCAATCCCTTTTTAAAGTCACC
Source organism: Discoglossus pictus (assembly GCA_027410445.1). Taxonomy (NCBI): domain Eukaryota; kingdom Metazoa; phylum Chordata; class Amphibia; order Anura; family Alytidae; genus Discoglossus; species Discoglossus pictus. The sequence continues at coordinate 214,063,489 of CM050166.1, read as the reverse complement.
TACAACCTCTACGGACCAGGATTGCTCACATTGTCTGATCCTGCCAAACCACATGAAATGGGATCCAAATGTGGTTGAAAAATACCATACACACATACTTTAGTCTAATTTGTGACTGTAATCCTAACATCATATTAACCTTACAGAGCTGCTGTCGTGTGTCAACTCTTCTTTAAACAACCTAGACATGGAAAAACATGACCAGCAACAGAACTGCTACATCAATGTAAGCTACATAGCGAGTATTTGTGTAATAATATGGCCACGTATGCTGAAGGACACAAATAACACATCAATCACTTTATTAATATCGGCCTATCTCTTTCCAGGATACAGCAGATAGGTAAGCGGTGATAACTAATGACGATCCACAGCGCACGTGTCCTGGTGGAACAAATCACCTCGTGGATGAGCTTGGGACTGCGTCCAAGGTAAAACACCACATTTGGCTCTCCACAGATGCATTAATGTGTAATCTATGTGATATTCCTAAATCATTAGCCAGATGAGTAGCTCGTTTCCTTTGTAGGGAAAGAACAGTGAAGAAGTTTGTATGAAATGAGCAACACAGTGGATCGAAAAGGTCTAAAGTCTACACACCCCTGTTAAAATGTCATGTTTCTGTGCTGTCAAAAAATGAGACCAAGATAAATCATTTCAGAACTTTCTCCACCTTTAATGTGACCTATAAACTGGACAACTCATTTGAAAAACAAACTAGAATCAGTTAAGTAGAGTGAAGAAAAAATCAAAAAAGAAAATCACATGGTTGCATAAGTATGCACACCCCTAAACTAATACTTTGTTGAAGCACCTTGTGATTTTATTACAGCACTCAGTCTTTTTGGGTATGAGTCTATCCGCATCGCACATTGTGACTTTGCAAGATTTGCCCACTCTTCTTTGCAAAAACACTTCAGATCTGTCAGATTGCGAGGCCATCTCCTGTGCACAGCCCTCTTCAGATCACCCCACAGGGATTTCGGTCTGGGCTCTGGCTGGGCCATTCCCAAACTTTAATCTACTTCTGGTGAAGCTATTCCTTTGTTAATTTGGATGTATGCTTTGGGTCGTTGTCAAGCTGAAAGATGAAGTTCCTCTTCATGTTCAGCTTTCTAGCAGAAGCCTGAAGGTTTTGTGCCAATATTGACTGGTATTTGGAACTGGTCCTAATTCCCTCTATCTTAACTAAGGCCCCAGTTCCAGCTGCAGAAAAACAGCCCCAAAGCATGATGCTGCCACCACCATGCGTCACTGTGGGTATGGTGTTCTTTTGGTGATGTGCAGTGTTGTTTTTGCGCCAAACATATCTTTTGGAATTATGGGCAAAATGTTCAACCTTGGTTTCATCAGACCATAACACCTTTTCTCACATGCTTTTGGGAGACTTCAGATGTTTTTTTGTTTTGAAAAATGCAGCCTGGCTTGGATGTTTTGCTTTGTAAGAAAAGGCTTTCATCTTGCCACTCTACCCCATTCGCCAGACATATGAAGAATACGGGAGATTGTTGTCACATGTACCACACAGCCAGTACTTGCCAGATATTCCTGCAGTTCCTTTAATGTTGCTGTAGGCCCTCTTGGTAGCCTCCCAGACCAGTTTTCTTCTGGTCTTTTCATCCATTTTGGAGGGAGCTCCAGTTCTTGGTAATGTCACTGTTGTGCCATATTTTTTACGCTGTCTTCCATGGTATATCTAATGCCTTGGAAATTCTTTTGTACCCTTCTCCTGACTGATACCTTTTAACAATGAGATCCCTCTGATGCTTTGGAAGCTCTCTGTGAACCATGGCTTTTGCTGTGGGATGCGACTAAGAACATTTCAGGAAAGACCAACTAGAGCAGCTTAACTTAATTTTGGGTTAATCAGAGGCACTTTAAATGATGGCAGGTGTATGCTGACTCCTATTTAACATGATTTGTAATGTGATTGCTTCATTCTGAACACAGCTACATCCCCAGTTATAAGAGTGTGCAGACTTATGCAACCACATTTGTTTTCTTTGATATTTTCTTCCCTCCACCTTACAGATTTCAGTTTGTTTTACAATTGAGTTGTACAGTTTTTGTCACATTAAAGGTGGATATAGTTCTGAAATGATTTTTCATTGGCTAATTTGTTTACAGGAGTGTGTAGACTTTTTATAACCACTGTAAGTGACGAAGTAAGCGCTCCGGGAGCATGTGCAATGTAAATATTGACATGTTCCTTTTATGTTTCAGATTGCAAAGATTAGTCCCTTTCCACGGTCAGAACAAGGAATGATGAGCATTCCCACGTTCCAGGACTATGCTATTGTCACATTGCATCATGTATGTTCAGATGTCAGTCATCATGTGTTGCATCGGGTGTGATATCACATCCTCTACATGGCTTTATATGTACCTATTGCTTTAGATCTGCCATTCTCTCCTCTACTTGGACTATTGTGAAGCCTGTATCATACTTCCTTCCAGATCTCTTCCTCAGTGCTGATGTGATCCTCCCTGTACATATGGGGAACAGTAACTCTAGCCTTGGAACATAACTGTTAATGAGGTTCCGTTTACCTTCAGTTATGAATATGCAACAGCAGATAATAGAGATGCTCATTCACAGAACAGAATACACCTCGAACTGGCCAGTTGGTTGGTAGTTCTGCTAACACCTGAAATTATTTGGAACACACTGATATGGTCCTGGTCATGTTCCCATCTGAGTGTCCAAACTTATGTATGTAGAGTCTTCTCTCATAGTGCCATTTCCAGTGACATGACCTACGGGGGTTCTAACATTGACTGATTGAGCACTTCTACCTCTGCAGTTGCATAGGAGTGTGTGTTGCGCGCACACACAAGACTACAGATTACTTCTCCCCATGAGCATATCTCCTTCTGTATTGTTGGGTTTGAATATTGAATGTTATCCTGATATATTTAAGAATATAACTGATATTTCCTCACGTTGGCTGATGCACTGTATCTCCCCCCCTCAACTGATCATCTATACCAATGTCACCCCCCCTGCGTGCATTCTGGCCCCATGTCCCTATTTCCGTGTGTTACTGGAACTCTGTATCCTACCCACCTCCACCATGATACTGAGCAGGCCTGTGGTAATTTGTCACTGTGTGGCTTTGTGAACAATTAAACCGTTTTTTTTCACTCAATGTTTGTGTAATCCTGTATATTTACCATGTAACAATTCAATTCCCCTGAAAGTCAGATGTGCTCATCACCATCAGTTAGTGGTGTAACTATTCGGGGCAATCTGCGTTGACATTACTACATAATCATGAATGTCGATTCATATCATTCAAGTTGAGCCCTTCAAGTCACTATATACAACCCTGCAGGTCTCTAGACCTGTTTTCAGAATTCACACCCCTCCAACTTGCACCTACATGTATATTGGCAAGGGCCAGATTAATGTAGCATATGTATCTATGTAAACACACACAGATATATGTATTTAACAATGACACTTCATTCTCTCTGTATTGTCGCAACTAGAAAGCATGATATGGTACAAACACACAGAAACAGTGATAACAGTATAACAATCATACTTTATTGCATACACAGAGTACAAACAGAAATAGACAGGAATGTGCATTAATATCATGTGTGTGTTGTGAAGAGATCCTAGTATGGCAAGGGGCTGTGGCAAATCTGAGGACATCTGAAGAGGAAACAGACAACATCATCAGGGTAATGCATAGCATCTCCTAGGGTCACATGTGGTCAGGAACCCACAGTAACCAACAGCATATAACACGACATCTAATCAACATAACCATTAATGCGCATACAACAACCATATGGTTGCCAGAATAAACAGACACTATAAAACAGGGATCATGTCATACTAAGCGATTTCACACACAGTGTGAATTGGTCAATAGATGATATGAATCTGGAAAACAGAGGTAGGAGGTGTTAGAACAATCAGAAGCTGTTATTAGAGTACATTGTTTTTGCTTTTGACACTACTCTAAACCAACTAACATGAACATCATCTCCGAGCAGTAAGAACCATATTTATTCTATCCTGTTCAGTCAGCCTTCCAGGAATATGCTTAGGATGTGGAATACGACAAGGCATGCTTCACTGTGAACACAATCCTTCAGCAAAATGTACTATCACTATCTATGTGGACTAGTTGTGCCATGCTGATATCACATCTCACTTCTAAATGGGTGGTACCAAGGCCAGACAGATTACACTGTTCACATTACCCCTAAACACATGCACATTGATCATGAAGTCAAACCCTGGAAATTGGCACTTTGGTTTGGATGACATGAAAAAACTGAAGCCAATTTCATAATGTTAACGGGATGGAATGCTATAAACTTATGTGGAATTGCTGGTTTGGATTAGCAGATAGTAATGGGACTGTGCAACTCGATAGCCTGGACACTGATCATTATAATGGAAGATCACACAGTCATGTTTCTTAGTGAAAAGATATGGAGTCATATATTTCATTTCAGAGCCATCTGCAGTGGGGAATAATCCTGATAGAATGCCCGTTGGGAACTGGTTTGAGTGTTTACTCACATGATGGTATTGTACTGCTCGAAGATGAATAAAATGTCTTCATAGTTGTGAGATTTGGCTATTAACACCTACAAAGACAAAAACAATGTCTCATTCCGAACAATATTATGATTAAATACAGCATTTAAGCTCAAGGTCAATCCACATTGAACATCAATTGTTAAAATGTTCAACATAACCAGACATGTACACACTCTGTAGCCAATATTATGTCAACATGTATAACAATCAGTATTCTGTGAGGAGTGGTCAAGAGGCCCTCTCGGATGGTCCTAACACCTCCTACTCCGAGTTAGCGGGCCCCCACCGTCTGTGCCCGCGGCCCGTCTCCCTCTTCCACGCCTTGGTGTGGGATCAGGGGGTGCCACTACAGCAGGTGGCTGGGGTTCATGGGTGGGCGATGTCTGAGATGAGGAGGCAGACATCTCAGGTTGAGATTGGACCACCGAAGGCTGGAGAGGTATGGGCTGCCGACAGAGATTACGCAATAATGCGCGTCTCTCCCGGCTTGCGCGTTCCTCATATCTCTCCATCCTTCGGTTGTGCCTCCTCATCTCAGCATATATGGCCCGTGTGGTGGCTGAGATGACCCTATTTCCAGCCAGGATGGCCCTGCTAACTGCCAATTGATTTTCACTGATGGCCAGCATTTGACTTGCTAGCTGGCTTTGGGCCTGGTCCTCTTCGTCAATGTGAGACATGATGTTCTGTAATTGGGCAGGGAGATGTAGCAGAGGACCTGGAGGTCTGGCGGCTGGCGGCTGGGCGGCTGGCGGCTGGGCGGCCGGCGACTCCGCGGCCGGCGACTCCGCGGCCGGCGACTCCGCGGCCGGCGACTCCGGGGCACTTCCTCCCGGGGCACTTCCTCCCGGGGCACTTCCGGCCGGGGCACCTCCTCCCGGGGCACTTCCTCCCGGGGCACTTCCTCAAGGGGCACTTCCTCAAGGGGCACCTCCTCCCGGGGCACCTCCTCCCGGGGCCGGTGCACTTGTGGCCGGTGCACTTCCTCCCGGGGCACTTCCTCCCGGGGCACTTCCGGCCGGGGCACCTCCTCCCGGGGCACCTCCTCCCGGGGCACCTCCTCCCGGGGCCGGTGCACTTGTGGCCGGTGCACTTCCTCCCGGGGCACTTCCTCCCGGGGCACTTCCGGCCGGGGCACCTCCTCCCGGGGCACCTCCTCCCGGGGCACCTCCTCCCGGGGCCTCTTCCGGCCGGGGCACTTCCGGCCGGGGCACTTGTGGTCGGTGCACTTCCTCCCGGGGCACTTCCTCCCGGGGCACTTCCTCCCGGGGCACCTCCTGCCGGGGCACCTCCTCCCGGGGCCCATGGTGGAGCCCATATGTCGGGGGAGCACAGTATGAGGGGGGAGCCCAGGGTGAGGGCTGTGCCCAGGGTGAGGGCTGTGTCCAGGGTGAGGGCTGTGTCCAGGGTGAGGGCTGTGTCCAGGGTGAGGGTGGAGCACCAGATGAGGGCTGTGCCCAGGATGAGGGAGGAGCCCAGGATGAGGGTGGAGCCGCTGAGGGTGGAGCCGCTGAGGGTGGAGCCGCTGAGGATGGAGCCGCTGAGGGTGGAGCCGCTGAGGATGGAGCCGCTGAGGGTGGAGCCGCTGAGGGTGGAGCCGCTGAGAGAGGCACAGGATGGTGTGGCTGGTGCAGGCCCTGAGGTGGCCACGCCGAAGAGGGCCCGGGCATCACTTCCCGCTCCGTATGAGCAAGTGATGTGGATGGTCCCGGGCCCTCCTGAATGTCCTGGGCCACTTCAGCTCTTCCTGCCTCCTCCTCTTCTGAATCTGGGGATACTGCAATGGAATAAACATATATTTCAGTTGGTTGCCATACACAATTGCCAGCTATGCATTTACATATCATTGACATCATGGTCACCTGTGAGTGACTGTGGTGCTTGTGTTACACAGATGAGCCACGGGCTGCATAATGAGCATTTTGGATCATGGCTCATATGAATGTGTACTGCATGTGCCTCAGACACGTGCTCTGCTGCATCTGCTGTGCAGTGTGTGAGACTGACCAATCGGACAAGTTTCCAGCAATGGTTGTTAATATGCAGCTGAGACATGGGCCAGGTTAGGACAGTATATGACACACATGCAGTGCTACAGAGTCTGTATCCACATATGCTGCACAGCCAAATTTTTACTCTCGATCGCAGTGGAGGCCAAAGTCAGGCCTGCATTTGTGGATAGCCATGCTGCACCCAGCTGAGAATATCATTCTCCAAGTCATTAAGTCTAATTGACTCATCTGTTCACATAAAGGAAATCCACATATACAGGCCTGTGCGCAGCACAGCAAGTTTGACTTTGGACACCCTGCTCTATTGCAATTAATCTGGATATAATTAGAAATTGACATATCAGGGAGACAAATTATGAACATGATAGGTTTGCTACCAGGTCTGAAATGGTTATTGTCGCCCCATAAATTTTTAGTCAACCATAGGGCTTACAGTGCTATTGGATGTGAATTATCCCAGTGTGTGGGCAGGGGTGTAGGAGGCCATATAATTCTTTAGCAAGGGTGGGCAGGTTCAGGCCTGGAGGGCCACACAGGTGAGCCAATCGCCTTTTCAGTCATCCTGATTGACTCACCTGTGCCCAAAAAGGATATCCTGAAAGTCCGGCATGTATGTGGCCCTCCTTACCCACCCCTGTTCTAGAGGGATACAGCTCATTATATACAACAGCCAGAACACAAGCCTATTTATACATACATACATACATACATACATACAGCATGATATCCAGAAAGTCCGGCATGTATGTGGCCCTCCTTACCCACCCCTGTTCTAGAGGGATACAGCTCATTATATACAACAGCCAGAACACAAGCCTATTTATACATACATACATACATACATACAGCATGATATCCTGAAAGTCCGGCATGTATGTGGCCCTCCTTACCCACCCCTGTTCTAGAGGGATACAGCTCATTATATACAACAGCCAGAACACAAGCCTATTTATACATACATACATACATACATACATACAGCATGTTATCTACAGGCTTTTAGCCAGCCCATCCCCCCACAATCTCAGCCAACCATGTGTGTGATATGATACTCACGTTGCAGGGTGTTAGGACGATCTATGTCCATCTGGCCTGGTATTCCCACCACAGATTCAGAAGGGATGAAGCGCATCACTGTCCTCTCCCATTCCTTATAAACATAAGTGACCGCGGGCCCACCACCAGTCTGACGTGCTGCTGCTGCCTCATTGGACATCTTTCTTTTCACAGCCATCTTTAAATCGTCAAATTTGTGCCGCACTAACCTCCAGTCCCTATTAGTAACCCCTACTGCCGACACAGCTCTGGCAATTTGGGACCAGGCCTGCTGCCTCTGGCTGGCATTAATGTCTCTGCCACCACATATAATTCCCTGGCGGGCACAGATTTCCCTGAGGAGAACCTGGATCTCCTCTCGGCTGTAATTGGGGGCCCTGGGCCTTGCCACAACCCGTTGCCTTACAGACGGTGCCTGGTCTTCCTCTTCTATCCCTGGGGCCGCTCCCTCATCCCCACTACCTCCCACCAAGGGATCAGGCCCCTGACCCTCTGCCCCTTCCACTAGAATGCCTAGCTCTGGGGGCACTTCCCTCCCCCCCTTCTCTCCTCCTTGCTCTCCTCCTCCTCCTCCTCTCCCTCCACCTCCTCCTCCTCCTCTCCCTCCACCTCCTCCTCCTCCTCCTCCCCCTCCACCTCCTCCTCCTCCTCCTCCTCCTCCTCTCCCTCCACCTCCTCCTCCTCTCCCTCCTCCTCCTCTCCCTCCTCCTCTCCCTCCTCCTCCTCTCCCTCCTCCTCCTCCTCCTCTCCTCCTCATCCTCCTCCTCGCCTCTCTTGCCTTACCACCTCCTCTCCTCTAAACTCCTCCAAAAAAAAATTAACAATAAAGCAAGATAATCTTTGTGTTGGTTTAGGAGGTAAAAAAAGATGCAAGTATTATGTGTAGTATTATGTGTGGGGGGAGGGGGGGAGGAGGTCCTGGGGGGGGGTGTAGGTGTGCAGTGGCCTACCACTAGGTGTTGCTATGTGTACGTATTAATCTATGTGTGTGAATTATGTGATATCAGTAATTATGTGTATTGTAAACAAAGGGTTAAATTATTTGCTAGTTCAAAATTAAAATTCTCTCCTCTCTCCTCTCTCTTCTCTCTCTCCTTGCTCTCCAAAAACCCACCAACGCCTAGACCTGTGTGTCTACTTGCAAAAGCTCCTGCACAGTCAATTATGTTCTGTTTTTGGCTCCCTTTTAAAGGCATACTGCCGTCAGGTTAAGTGGTACGTATCACGTATTTCGCGCTCTTTTCATACGCAAAGTGATCCGAGATATTGTAACTCATGCGCAAATCCTAACGTTTACGCATTCGCATCCATCGCTCGTATCTCGCAGCACTTTGAATTTAATAGCGTCGGAAATGGTTTCATTTTTAAACTACGTAGGACTTGCGTTTTCACCTATTATTTACGCAGCTCGAATTTAATAGGGCCCTTATTTTGGGGGATTATGACATGTTGCTTTTATGTGTAATGTTTATAGGATATTTTGTGCTTTACTGCTATTGTAATATTTGGTAACCAGTAGCAAACAAAATGGAGCCCATAGCATTTAAAGGGATATCTAAGTTTGCTGGATTAATACATTTCTGCACTCTATAGACAAAAAGCAGCCTATATGTATACAGCACATTTCATTAAATATTTTATTTTTATTAATATCTAAAAATCCCTCCAATGATTTTGTTGACACCCCCAGGGGCCTTCTACACAACTTCCTGATCCCCACCCAATCAGCATGCAGCACCTGGGGAGCAATATTAACCCACTATTTACCTGCTCTTGCTTGCTCAGCCAATAGTAGAGCAGTGTTATCAGCCTCCCAGTCACTGTTGGGATATGACTCATCCCTGCTTCCTGTATATGCTGTGCGGTGTTGCCATGGCAACTAACATAGTGCTATGTCTCAAATCTTTCATCTAACTGGATTGGCCAAAACAAATTATGGAGGGGGTTTTAACCTTAATTTCAAACTGTCAGAAATTACAATAGATTTTGCTAACTTCACCGTTAGTGTTTGAATGTTTATTTTGGTATTTTTTCTTGCATTTTTTTTTATATACTATTGATTCTCCTCTATCAGATGCATTCATAATCCAGGAAACTTACATATCCCTTTAACTGGTCTGAACTAGTTTCCATTCATGCATTTCCTTTGTTCTAGGGGACTGCTTTCTTTCAGTAGACGACTGACCCTTCTGTGACATCATCTATGTCCGCACAAACACAGGACTATTATGATTGGGCTATTCAAAGTCAAGCAGTACAGCTATCCAGCCCATTGGGGTTTGCACATTCAAGTGGGGAATGTTCACTCCCCAATCCATGTTAATGTTGTTTTTTATTTGTTTCTTGTCTTTTCTGAAATGGTCGAAGTGACCTTAGGGCTGAGCTTGCAACCTGTGATGTTTTGAGTTCTCCTAAGCTGTAGGCTGCTGGGGGCTGAAATATTGAACACAACAGGCACGACCTAGAGGATGCATGTTGCCCCTCAACTCTGGGTCGTCACAATGGGTGATTAACATGGCTAGGTAGAATTTGTTATGCCACTGTAACACTCATAATTGATTTTTCAGGGATTAGCATGGAGCTCATAGTGTTTATATGTTAATTTTTAGGATATAAATGCAGAATGTGGTCCTCCTAGAACCCCTGTGAAACTATTGCAGATAAACGAAGGATAACAAGCAATTCATAGAATACATTTTACTGACATTTTTATTAAGGAATTGTTATATTCATATTACAGGAGTAGAACTTTAAATTGACATGGTCTTGATACAGTAATATTGCATACCCCTGGATTTTGGTACTTATCAGTTGCTCTGTGTATGTTAAAATACTGATTTACAGTATTCTGCCAGACATAGAGTCCCTGCCAAGTCCCTGCACTTGCTAACTTTAAAGGCAAACATGATATTAGATATATATAAACCCTGGTACACTAGTGCAACTCTTGTGAATATTATTAAATGTTGTTTTCTATATAAAATACAAAACAGACTTAAAAAAATAAAATGTGTAAACATATTTTCTTTTTTTAATTGAACATATTTTAAAAATGTGAATAAAGGGGAATAAATGTGAATAAAGGCTAAGTTTTATTTTTTCTTGGTGGTCCACTATACTGCTTAACATTAAATAAACATTTGTATAATGGGGAATCACTAGATAATGCACCTTTTTCTTAAATTATGTGTATCCATTTAACACTATGAGCTAGTTTTGAGGCTTCATACTCTTATGTTTACATAGTTGAGAACATTTTTTCTTGGTAGTTTTTAGTGGAAAATGTTAACCTACAATACTGAAGATTTGCGTTATTCAAATATGGAGAAAAATACTAGGATATAAAAAACCTTTACCTGTTACTATTTTTCCAATACTATCTCCTTTGAACTTTTGGGCCTTGCATTTTCTATGCCCCCTCCAGGACCCTATACAATTCCATATTAATAAGTCTTTGATTTATTACCAAAATGTTGTAAAATCTAAATTATTATACTCTGCTCATGGTTTCCAAATACTGTGAAATTTGTCTTTCTGCTCCAAAATAGCATAAGAAATGTTCTCTATTTGGAATATTTAATTGTATATTTCTCTATTTATAATAGTGCTCCATTTGTGTGTATATATTAATATACTATTTGAATTTAGATTGTTAAGTATGTTATATAGCTGCAATATCCTGCTAGGAATATCACTACAATGGAAACATAGGCTTTCAAAAATGTTAAGGTTGAAAGACGTTTTTTTTTTTAGAGATTGTTGTATTAAATGTTTTACTTGAAAGTATTGTCATCTGTCATCATAATGTGTTTGGACTTCCTAAAAAGTCAGTATTTCACAATTTTAGTGATATGAAATAAACATGGTATACCCTGTTCTTGCCATCTTAAAAACAAGCTAATGTTGAGCTATGGGTTTTCAGAGAGATTTTGGTTCTTTATTAATATGTATTTTATATTTAGAAGTACAGTATATGATGTAATATATTTTTATGTTGTTTTTTTTCTTTTAGACATGCTTAACCATGCAACGTTCTTCCATTGAAAATCATAATCTTATGAATACATAACAGTGTTTTATATTTGGATTTGATAGTCCATCAAGAGTTTTATGTCTTTGAGTGTGCTTTGATATGAACAAAGTTCTATTATATTTAGTTAGCACCATATTTATTTATTTCAACCAAATTTTACATAAGCTAGTTACTTTTGTAATTGATGAAATGATTGGACATTTAAAAAATTAGGCTGATAACCTATTTATCTATTTAACCTATTTATCTAAACAACAAGTACTGTGAACAACATCTGGCGTTAACAGCTGAAGGTCTAGCCTAGAATACTTCTTTTTAAATAGTTAAAAACATTGGTTGTGAGAAAATGTAACCTTTATGCTACACATATAGTCACAAATTACAGCGGCATTCAACATTGTATGCATAAAATATATTAGTAGATGGAACTTATCCAGTCACTGAGGAGAACATTGGTACTCAATGAATATCACTAGAATCGCGAGATCTGTTCTTCAGTGATAAGTCATAGTTTGAATCTTGATTATGAACTTCTATTTTTCAGGCCCATGCCTGGCAACAAAATAACTTGGAAACTAGAACCAAGTAGTACTGAGAGCTATCCCCTCAGTCTCTAGTCCTATACCACCTGACCTCTCCCAGGTGCTCATGATTTGCCTTCCTTAGAGTCCTACTTGCATACGATCAGTTAGCAAATAACCTAATCAAACATTGTTACCAACCCACACATCATGCCAGTCCTGATTTACTTTACACCATGTCTCACTATCTCTAATTGTGTGTTACTGCATGCTGATGACCATTATATACACTTTTTTCATTGGACCAATAAAGTAACAAACTTCTGCTAACTCTCCTACCTTAACCAACCTGTACTAACTTTACAACTTTTTAATAGTGTTCATAATTTTGTATTTGGACTAATTGTACTTGAAATGGGATCACTGGTGGTCCAGGGTTTAGGATTTAGTGCTTTCTCTGCTGCAACCTGGGTTTGATTCCAGTGAGGGAAACAAGAGGTCACACCACCCTGAAGCGATGCAGGGTTGGGCCTGGTCAGTACTTGGATGAGAGACAACCTAGGAATAACAGGAGCTGTATGATGTGGCCCACTGGAGAGGAACTGGCAACCCACTCCAGTATCTCTTCCATTATGGTCCATGAGGTCACAGAGAGATGGACACGACTGAACAACACAAACACACACACTTTTTAAAATATTGTAAAGAGCTTTGAAAAGGAGCTATATAAATGTAAGAAAAGTGCTGTGAAAAAGTATTTACCACTTCTTTATTTTCTTTATTATTGCATTCTATTACATTTTTCACATTGAATATCTAGACATCTAATATTAAATAAAGGGAATCTGAGTGACAAAACAATAAATTGTATTACTTATTTCATTTAATTAATGAGCAATATACATATCCCATTGATAAACAGTAATTGCCAACTTACACGGGTTGTGTCAACCTTTAGCTGCAATGAATGTAACCAAATCCTACATATAATTCAATATCAGCCTTTCACATCGCTGTAGAGGTATTTAGACTACTCTTCGTTGAGAACGGCTTTGAATCAGAAACATTTTTAGGTTTTGAAAATGAACTGCTTATTTCAGGCCCTGCAACAACATTTTAAGAGGGTTTAGGCCTGGACGTGTGCTAGTCTACTGTAAAGCTTTTTATTGTCTTCTTTCCAGCCATGACGATGTGGGCTTGGTTTTGTTTTGGATCACTGCATGACCCAACTACCATTCAGATTCAGCTCATGGACCGATGATTGGATATTATCCTTAATTATTTCCTGAAACAGAGCAGAATTTATGGTTCCAAATCACACAGGTCATGTGGTAGCAAAGCATCCCACACCATGACACTACCATTACCATATTTGGGTGATGTCCTTTCTGTGGAATGCTGTGTTTGCTTAATGCCAGACATATTGGGACCCATGTCATCCAAAAGAAGTCTTGGACTCATAACTGTGCTTCTTGGCAAATGAGAGAAGAGCATTTACATTTGTCTTGGCAGTGGTTTGAATCTTGCTGCTGAAGCCCATTTTGTTCGATTTTGGATTTATGAACACTGACTTTAGCAGAGACGAGAGAAGAAGCCTACAGTTCTTTGGATGCTTTTTTTATGCTCCTTTTTTATACTGCACCCATAGAGAAATGTTGACACTACTGGGTTGATAAAGTACTGTTCAAAGTGTTCTCCATTTGGAGATTATGGATCTTCTCAGAATTGTCTTCTATAACCCTGACCAAAGAGAGAAATCTAAAAAAGTTTCTATCTCTTCAAAAATGTACTTTGTGGCATAGAGTGCTTGTTGATATTAGCTATTGTAACGTTTGTAGGCTTGAAAGATCAAAGTCTTAGATGTGTTGGAGTGCCAGTTTTTACAACCATCAGATTTTCAGCCTGTAGCTCGCAAATAGATTGCGGGTATCTAGTGACCAATTAAATAGCAGTAACTTTTGCAGGCTGCATTACGGCCTTCAGTAATTGCGAATTTAATAGTGTTCAAAAATCCTGATTTCCCCCAGAAACGCTTTATGTCCATAGCTTTCACAGCTGTTATATTGTTAGTTATCACATATTATAATTGTCTAACTGCGATTCGTCGGCACGCTTGAGACGAATCGCAGTTTGACAATGATAAACTGCGCATTGCGCAGCAGTAGCCGCGCTTGCGCAGAGCGCGGCGCGAGCCGCTCACGCCGCGCATGCATGCAGCGTGGCCTGAGCCGCGAGATGGGAGAGTGGGGAAGAGGGGGGGGGGAGAGGCACAGAGGGAGAGTGGGGAAGAGGGAGAGTGGGGAAGAGGGGGGGGGGAGAGCAACAGAGGGAGAGTGGGGAAGAGGCACAGAGGGAGAGTGGGGAAGAGACACAGAGGGAGGGGGGAGAGACACAGAGGGAGGGGGGAGAGACACAGAGGGATAGGTGGGAAAGAGACACAGGGGAGGTAGAGGAGGGGGAAAAGACACACGGGAGGGAGAACAGGGGGAAGATACACATGGGAGGGAAATGGGGGGGGGAGAGGGAAAGAGACACAGGCCAGGGGGGGACAGGCACAGAGGGAGAGGGGGGAGAGACACAGGGGGGAGAGATACAGAGGGTGAGGGAGGAAGAGACACAGAGGGAAAGGGGGGAAGAGGTACAGAGAGAGGGGGGAAACAGAGGAAGGGGTGAAAAGACACAGTGGCGAGACACACAGAGAGAGGCGGGGGAAGAGGCACAGAGGGAGAGGGGTGTAAGACACAGAGTGGGGAGAGACACAGAGGGTGAGGGGGAAGAGACAGGGAGGAAGAGGCACAGAAAGAGGAGGGGGAAGAGACACAGGGGAGTGAGAGAAGGGGGAAGAGACACAGGGGAGAGAGTGCAGGGGGGAAGATACACAAGGGAAGGAGAAATGGAGACACGAGGGGGAGGGGGAAAGAGACACAGGCCAGGGGGGAACAGACACAGGGGAGGGTAAGAGATGCATGGGAGGGAGAAGGGGGAAAGAGACACAGGGGAGGGGTTTAGAGACACGGGAGGGAGAGGGAGGTAAAAACACAGGGGGGCAGGAGATACAAGGGAGGTAGAGGAGGGGGGAAATAAGACACGAGGGAGGAAGTAGACAGAGGGAGAGACTCGCAATGAGCTCCAAAGGGGCTCATTGCAAGGCCTGTGATGAGCGCCAAAGGCGCTTATCACAAGGCCAGTAAAGTAGAGGGGGAGAGGCTTACATTGTGTGGCAAACAGCATTGCCAGGCTTCAGTTTTTATTGCCGTCATTTTTGACGGGCAAGTCGCTAGTATTAGTTATAATATTGTTAGTTTGGTACACATGTAAGAAACACTTTTTTTCTCTTGAACTGCAATGCTCATTTATCTAAGGGGGCAATTACTTTTTCACACTGTGTATAACTTTGTTCAATAAGTAAATGTAATAAGTAAAAAAAATGTATTTGCTCTAATAGAATACTTTGTCTAAATATCTGAGAATATTCGGTTTGAAAAGTATGTTATAAAAGGAAATCAGGAATGGGGCAAATAGTTTTTCAATGTAGACAGACATAATATCCACAAAATTTGTTGTATTAAGAGTGAATAACAGAAAGAAAGAAAGAAAGAAAGAAAGCACAAAGGAAAGAAAGGAAATACAAATAGTGTCCAAATGTGCTTCACACTAAAAAGAGTTAATACTAAAAATCAAAAAAATAGGAAACTTTATTATAAATGATAATGCAACAATTAAAAGTTTTCTATATGTGAGCCAAGGAGACAACTTACCCATATAATGTGCTTATGGAAAAAGAAGGATGCCTCTTACCTGGAAGGTGTAGAAGGCTGCTACTCCAAAATAGGTCCCTATAATAGCCTGAGTACTGTTATTCCAGTATGTAAAGAGATTGAAGAAGATAACCAAATGGGTAAATCAAGAGGTCTTTTCAAGAAAATTGGGAACCTAAAAGGCACCTTTCATGCAAAAGTTGAGTGATAAAAGACAAAAATGTCAGGGACTTAACAGAAGAAGATCAGATAAAGAAGAGGTGGCAGGAATACACTGAAGATCTATACAGGAAAGATCTTGACCGCAGTGATGACCTCAATAATTTGTCCAATGAATTGGAGCCAGACATCTTGGAGAGTGAAGTGAGATGGGCCCTAGGATGTCTTGCTGATAATAAGGCTGCAGGAGGTGATGGAATCAATCCCAATTGAACTATTCAAAATTATACAAGATGATGCTGTGAAAGTGTTACTTGACTTATGCCAACACATTTGGAAAACTCAACAATGGCCAATAGACTGGAAAAGGTCAGTCCACATTCCAATCCCAAAAAAGGCAGTGCCAAAGAGTGCTCCAATTATAGATCAATTGCACTCATTTCACATGCCAGCAAGGTAATGCTTAAGATTCTACAATCTCGACTCCAACAATATATGGACCAGGAACTACCAGATGTACAAGCCGGGTTTCACAGAGGAAGAGGCACAAGGGATCAAATTGCCAATGTCCACTGGATAATAGAGAAAGCAAGAGAGTTCCAAAAAAACATTTACTTCTGTTTCATAGACTATTCTAAAGCCTTTGACTGCGTGGATCACAACAAAATGTGGCATGTCCTTTAAAGAGATAGGAGTACCAGATCATCTCATCCTCCTCCTCCTAAAGAATTTGTATGTCGACCAAGAAGCCACGGTCCGAACCGAACATGGCACAACAGAATGGTTCGAGATCGGAAAAGGAGTGCGACAAGGTTGTATATTTTCACTTTATTTATTCAAATGATATGCAGAATACACCATGCGTAAGGCTGGACCGGATGAATCCAACGCTGGAATCAATATTGCTGGAAGGAATATCAACAACCTCAGATACGCCAATGATAGTACTCTGATGGCTGATGAGGGTAAAAGAAGAGAGTGCAAAAGTTGGCCTGCTGCTCAACGTTAAAAAGACGCAGATCATGGCAAACGGCAATCTCTCTTCCTGGCAAATAGATGGAGAAGAAGTGGAGGCAGTGACAGATTTTATTTTCCTTGGATCAATGATCTCTGCTGATGGTGAATGTTGTCATGAAATTAAAAGACGTTTGCTTCTGGGGAGGACGGCTATGGCAAGCTTGGACAAGCTAGTGAAAAGTAAAGCTATTAAACTATCAATAAAGGTCTGCATAGTTCGAACTATGGTATTCTCAGTATTAACATACAGATGTGAGAGCTGGACCATAAAGAAATCTGACCGCTGTAGAATTAATGACTTTGAATTGTGGTGTTGGAGAAGACTGCTTAGAGTCCCTTGGACTGCAAGAAGATCCAATAAATTGGAAAGATTAAAGGCACAAGAAGAAGAGGACGACAGAGGCGTAGATGGATAGATGAGATTACTGAAGCAATAAACATGAACTTGATGGAGCTCAGAGGGACAGTGACCGAGAGATGCACCTGGCGTGCTCCATAGATTCAAGGAGAGTCAGACGCCACTAAACAACAACAACAACTGTAATTCTAAAAAAGCTTAGACCACATATAGTAAAAAGCTGAGAGAGTGAAATTAACCCATCACATATAACAATATATCACATATAATAGTTGTCAAACTATGAGGCTTCGTCATGCTTTGCATGGTGCGTATGAGTTAGGCAATGAGCGCCAAATGAGTTATTAATGCGTAGCACTTAGGCAATGAGCGCCAAATGGCTCATGGGTGTGAGCCTCGCGAGGCGAGGTGAGCCATTAACCCGTAGACTTTAGGCGATGAGCACCGAAGGCACTCTTCGCCTATGAGCCTCGCTTAGTGAGGCGAACTGTTAAGGCACTAAAACTTGCCGAAGGCGCTCATTGCCTACTCGCCTCACAAAGCGAGGCGAGCAGTGAGGGTACTGAAACACACAGGACTTAGCCACCAAACACTAAGTAAACATGGGAACGCCTTAGTCTGCAAGCACCTGACAAACGCAGGACAAAATTACGAGACGCAGGACTTTGAAAAAAAAAATACTACATAGCGAAATTACGAAGTTAATGGCCGAACCGCAAAAACCAAAAAACAATAAAAACACAATATATACACAAAAAAATACTATAAAAACATCAGACATAGCATAGGGGGACAGCCAGGACGTCCGGGAGTCAGCTGGAATGCTCATTGAAGTCGATTTTGATGAGTTTAGGCACTTGAAAATCGACTAAGCAAGAAAAAAAATGTCCGCCCAAAAAAATGAAAACGAGGCTTCACGACCCTGGACCGCGCAAAACACTACCAACCGCGTACCACTTTAACACACAAACGTACAAGATACAAAATACACTATTACACAGTAAAAAAAAAAAATACGAGATACGAAAATTAAGAAATTAACGACCAAACTGCGAAAAAAAAAACAACAAAAAAATTGTAAAAAAAATACAACAAAAACATCACACACAGCATGGGGGAACAGCCAGGATGTCTGGGAGTGAGGTGGAACATGAATTTAAGGTGATTTGGACAACTTTTGCCACTCGAAAATCGTCGAGAAAAAGCGAGAAAAAAAATGTGCGGCAAAAAAATAAATAAAACAAGGGTACACGACCACCCGACTGCGCGTAACACTTCCAAACGTGTAGCACTTTCACAAAGAAACGTACAAAGTACAAAATACACTATTACAAATAAAGGAAAATGCATGCGAGCCGCGTAACACATTAATAATCTACAATGGCGCTTTACAAAACTAAACCAACAGCTTTTCCTCACGCACGCAGCCTATTTCTATTGCACAGTTGGGACATTCATTACACTTTATCATCAGGGCTCCAACACTCATTGTGTACACCTATAACTGTCCATTGTATGCTGCCAGAAAATACAAACAGATTGTTAGCTCCTAAGGCTATTGATTGCTGGATATATTAATTACAAATAGGTAAAGTATATTAATTTATTCAAGAACTAATTCATTCATTATTAGTTAACTAAATATAGATAAATATATATCTCTCTTTCTGATGATTGCTGAAGGTGCTCAGAGAAGCAAAAGTACACAAGAGGAGAGGCTCGCAATGAGCACCAAAGGCGCTCATTGCAAGCCATGCAATGAGAGCCGAAGGTCCTTAGAGTACAAAAACATTTACATTGTGTCTCAAACAGCATTCCCATGGCTTCAAATGTTATTGCCCCATAATTTTTGACGGCAAGTCGCTAGTGACAATATAAAACAGAATATAAAGTAGTCATGCAAATGCGTGCTGTAATAAGTATATAATAAAATAGCTAACAGTGTTCATTATATAGCGATATAACAGATACTCATATTGAATAAGCCACTGTCGCCACTGCCTCATTCAAAGCTTCTACACCTGATTCTAAATAATATTCTTTATGTACCACGTTGTATGGAGCTCATTACTCATTCAGGTAGAGGCAACACACTGAAATAGCCTGAATTATATTGATCATAACTCCATGAAATTAGCATCAATTTGGAAAAAAAATGCACATGCTTTTTCATCTTCTATTTAATGGTGTAAAGCAATATGTGGTCCTTTAATCAATAAACTGTAATACACACATTTATAGTAATGCAAAACAAATATATTATAGCTTGCCAAACAAACATATCAAATATGGTTACAGTTTAATGAAACACATAACTGTATACATATACAGCCTTATTAAATTGCAATTCGGCAAATTCTAAAGGGCTCTATATAAGCACAGAGCATATTTTTTTTTACAGGAGTTTTTAGTTCGTGAAGACCTTGCTTTTGGATAGAAGTTCACTAACTAAAAACTTCTGTAAAAAAATATGTTATGTGCTTATATAGAGCCCTTTAGAATTTGCCGAATTGCAATTTAATAAGGCTGATAGTGAATAGATACTAATGGAAAGGTATACACATAATCATGAATGACTAGAATTGCCATTTTGCTATTATAGATTGATTAATGGATGCCCATACTAGATGTGCATATACCCAAAATATTTCATAAGTAAATTAAGCAGTTAGTTATCATAGTCTTAGACCAAAAAGGAAATTTCTCCAATCATTAGATAAACCATTTAAATTTGATGGTATATGTTCAGAAACAGGATAGAAATAATAAAATAACACATTAAGCCAATGTGACCCAGCATAATAACATTCCTCTTTGAGTCTCTAATTGAGTCTCTAAGCTCAATACGGTATGAGCATCCACTGCAACTCATATGGTACTTGCTCGTATAATTTCTGTGTTCACTCTACACCTTGAGAAAGATTTATTTTCAGTAGTAAAACAATCATTGGTGCTTTAATTATTTGACTTAATATGTTATTTTTATTTTTATCCTACTTAAGGCATCATATTTAGTTTAGATTTAAGACTTTGGTAAGTAAATGCTTAATTTACTCGTGGATTCTTTCTGGTATATGGACATCTAGGATGGATGTCCATTAAACAATCTATAATATCAAAAGGGCTCTACTAGTCATCCATGCTTATGTTTATACATAATTTTTTCAGAAATTTAAAGAACTGAACTCCTTATACATGAGCTCCCAGAAGTGAAATAGACACCTACCTTCACCCCTCTATCCCACCTCCCCTTACTTTTTAAAGTCCTGGACTCTTTTCATAATGTGGGTTTTTTATTAGTTTATAACAAGAATAATCTCAGAATATAATCTTGAGGGATTAAGGAGTTGGCTGGAAGATACCTCTTTTATATGGATTATATGGAGAGACAGTAGATCTTTTTTGGTCCCTCTTGCAGGAGGATCTCTCTAACTGCTAAAGAGAATATCATAGGAATACTTTCTCCAAAGTGAAGTTCAGAACCTGATTTGTAAATAATATGGATATGGGCTTACTATAGTCATTCTAAATAAGCTATTGCTGAAAGCTGGTTTATTTATATACAGCTTTAGATATAGACACTTAAGTATCACACAAAATAAAGCTTGGAGTAAGAACTTCATATTTGGTGAAACATTTCAAAACTACAGGCAGAAGTGGAAAAAGGGAGAACAACAGCCTACAGCCAGGCATGAGGAGATGCAGTGAGTGAGAGAGCCTGGAAGAAGCTGAGACCAGAGAGTGATAAACCCACAGCATTTGTGATCAAGAACAGAGGGGAGGATAAAAGTGCTCTGCAGTGAGTAATTTAGCAACAAGCAAGAGCTGAAGCAGGAGAGGAGGCCTGAAGGGTAAAAGAAGGGGCGGGGAGCGCTGCTGCTGTGCACGCCGTAAGTCTAACAGGGAGCCATAGGGAGGGTGGTCTGCCTGGGGAGCCGAGTGCACCAGGAGAGAAAAAGGCCACAAGGAAAGCCCTTCAGAAAGTTAAAGAACTGAACTCCTTATACATGAGCTCCCCGAAGTGAAATAGACACCTATCTTCCCCCCTCCATCCCACCTCCCCTTACTTTCTAAAGTCCTGGACTCTTTTTATAATGTGGGTTTTTTATTAGTTTATTACAAGAATAATCTCAGAATATAATCTTGAGGGATTAAGGAGTTGGCTGGAAGATACCTCTTTTTTTATATGGATTATATGGAGAGACAGTAGCTCTTGTTTGGTCCCTCTTGCAGGAGGATCTCTCTAACTGCTAAAGAGAATATCATAGGAATACTTTCTCCAAAGTGAAGATCAGAACCTGATTTGTAAATATGGATATGGGCTTACTATAGTCATTCTTAATAAGCTATTGCTGAAAGCTGGTTTATTTATATACAGCTTTAGATATAGACACTTAAGTATCACACAAAATAAAGCTTGGAGTAAGAACTTCATATTTGGTGAAACATTTCAAAACTACAGGCAGAAGTGGAAAAAGGGAGAACAACAGCCTACAGCCAGGCATGAGGAGATGCAGTGAGTGAGAGAGCCTGGAAGAAGCTGAGACCAGAGAGTGACAAACCCACAGCATTTGTGATCAAGAACAGAGGGGAGGATAAAAGTGCTCTGCAGTGAGTAATTTAGCAACAAGCAAGAGCTGAAGCAGGAGAGGAGGCCTGAAGGGTAAAAGAAGGGGCGGGGAGCGCTGCTGCTGTGCACGCCGTAAGTCTAACAGGGAGCCATAGGGAGGGTGGTCTGCCTGGGGAGCCGAGTGCACCAGGAGAGAAAAAGGCCACAAGGAAAGCCCTTCAGAAAGTTAAAGAACTGAACTCCTTATACATGAGCTCCCCGAAGTGAAATAGACACCTATCTTCCCCCCTCCATCCCACCTCCCCTTACTTTCTAAAGTCCTGGACTCTTTTCATAATGTGGGTTTTTTATTAGTTTATTACAAGAATAATCTCAGAATATAATCTTGAGGGATTAAGGAGTTGGCTGGAAGATACCTCTTTTTTTATATGGATTATATGGAGAGACAGTAGCTCTTGTTTGGTCCCTCTTGCAGGAGGATCTCTCTAACTGCTAAAGAGAATATCATAGGAATACTTTCTCCAAAGTGAAGATCAGAACCTGATTTGTAAATATGGATATGGGCTTACTATAGTCATTCTTAATAAGCTATTGCTGAAAGCTGGTTTATTTATATACAGCTTTAGATATAGACACTTAAGTATCACACAAAATAAAGCTTGGAGTAAGAACTTCATATTTGGTGAAACATTTCAAAACTACAGGCAGAAGTGGAAAAAGGGAGAACAACAGCCTACAGCCAGGCATGAGGAGATGCAGTGAGTGAGAGAGCCTGGAAGAAGCTGAGACCAGAGAGTGACAAACCCACAGCATTTGTGATCAAGAACAGAGGGGAGGATAAAAGTGCTCTGCAGTGAGTAATTTAGCAACAAGCAAGAGCTGAAGCAGGAGAGGAGGCCTGAAGGGTAAAAGAAGGGGCGGGGAGCGCTGCTGCTGTGCACGCCGTAAGTCTAACAGGGAGCCATAGGGAGGGTGGTCTGCCTGGGGAGCCGAGTGCACCAGGAGAGAAAAAGGACACAAGGAAAGCCCTTCAGAAAGTTAAAGAACTGAACTCCTTATACATGAGCTCCCCGAAGTGAAATAGACACCTATCTTCCCCCCTCCATCCCACCTCCCCTTACTTTCTAAAGTCCTGGACTCTTTTCATAATGTGGGTTTTTTATTAGTTTATTACAAGAATAATCTCAGAATATAATCTTGAGGGATTAAGGAGTTGGCTGGAAGATACCTCTTTTTTTATATGGATTATATGGAGAGACAGTAGCTCTTGTTTGGTCCCTCTTGCAGGAGGATCTCTCTAACTGCTAAAGAGAATATCATAGGAATACTTTCTCCAAAGTGAAGATCAGAACCTGCAGCCTTATTAAATTGCGATTCAGTAAATTTAAAAGGGCTCTATATAAGTACACAGCATATTTTTTATACAGAAGTTTTTAGTTAGTGAAGACCTTGCTTTTGGATAGAAGTTCACTAACTAAAAACTTCTGTAAAAAAAATATGCTATGTGCTAAAATAGAGACCTTTTAAATTTACCGAATTGCAATTTAATAAGGCTGCTGATTTGTAAATATGGATATGGGCTTACTATAGTCATTCTAAATAAGCTATTGCTGAAAGCTGGATTATTTATATACAGCTTTAGATATGGACACTTAAGTATCACACAAAACAAATCTTGCAGTAAGAACTTCATATTTGGTGAAACATTTCAAAAACTACAGGCAGAAGTGGAAAAAGGGAGACCAACAGCCTGCAAAATACTTTATTTGGGAGCACCGAAACTGGCAAAGGAACGCCCTTGATGGACACTTTCTCTTTCTTTCTCTGTTTTTCTCTTATTGCCTCAGAGAACCTGACATTTATTAGGTTATGATACTTTTTTATGTAAGAGCAGAAATATAAATAATAGAAGCTTGAAATTTAGGTCTAGAGATACTGAGATTTAATAAAAGGGGCAATAAGAAAAAAGGGGAAGGAGAAGGTGGAGGAGAGAGGGAAAAGAGGGTTATAGAGAGACAAGAGGATCAAATAAAGCTCTAGGATAAGAGGGAATAAAAAGGGAAGATAAAAATGGATCAGAAAATGGAAAAGAAAAATGTACAGACGTCCAAGGGAAAAACAAAGGAAAAAAAAAATAATAATACTAAATCAGGGAAAGATTTCTTCTCCCCTGGAACTAAAATAAAAGATCATAATAAATCCCAACTGGGAAGTGATTTCTCAGAGAAACTTGATCTCTCTGTAGATCAATTTAATTTAGGGGAATCTAGAGAAGAAATAGAAAGTTCCCTTTCTGACACCCTAGCAACGGAAGCATTGACAGCCTCATCAATGAAGCTCTTGATGAAAGATCTATTAGCAGAATTCAAATCAGATTTAATTTTGGAGCTTACAACAGAAATCTCCAAAAACACTATGGCAATTAAAGATCTTTCACAAAAAACTGATAACTTAGAGATACAACATCTGTCTATGACCACCTATCAGAAGGAACTAAAAGCTGAACTGATTACTATAAAAGAAGAATTAGCAGACCTTAAAAAGAAATATAATAAACTAGAGGATCATTCAAGGAGAACTAATATTAGAATAAGGGGTATAGAGGAAAAAATTGAATACCAAGATTTAAGAAGTTATGTATTCGCCTTTTTGACCTCTTTAATTAAAATTGATTTCCCTGTGGAACAAGTCATAGAAAGAATCCATAGAATTCCCCTCTCAAAAAAAGCAGAACCAAATTCTCAGAGAGATATAATAATTAGACTACATTTTGCATCACACAGAGAGCAGATTCTCAGAAAATCATTTGAGAACCAACAATTTGGACCCCCCTATGAATCACTTAAAATATTTCCTGATTTATCAGTAGAAACGTTAATGAGAAGAAAAGAATTCAAGGAGGTCACAAAGGTTTTGAGACTTAAAAATATAAAATACAAATGGGGTTTTTCCACAAAAATCATTATCTCGGTAGACTCTAGGAAAGTGGTTTTGAACTCGCCTAAAGATGTAGAGAAATTCATTCAAGCAAGAGAAAAGCGAGTTTGAGTGTTTAAAGAAATGGATTTGATAGTTAAAGTTTCCAAGGCATTACAGAGTAAGATTAGAAACACCTTAGAATGACTAAGAGAGTGTTTAGATGTTTTTAAAAGGTTAAAACAGATTGTAATATGCACTAAAACTAATGCACTGACACAAGTGTTAAAAAGAACACTAAAATATATATTTTTTCACATAGAATTTATAAGAAAGTGTGTTTTTTTATGATTTTGGCACATCTACATGAGTGTTGAAAAGAATACAAAAGGATAAACTGAGTGACGTATGGCAGATTAGAAGCTGTAATCTGATGTGATCTGGGTATATTGATACAAGGGTTGAAAAGAATATAAAAATGCAAATGGATGCACGTAGTAGTTATTAGAGGTTGTGTTTTTATAAATATTATGTTTTTTAAGTGGTGCAATTATAAGCACATAAAACAGATATTAGATAGAATTTAAAGGATTCATCAATGAGTGATATAAGTAGATATGGGTTTGACAAAGGTTGTCAAAATGTTGAATTTGAGTTATGAATTTGCACAAGGTGGATTAAGTAAACACATGACCAAGGTTTTTGATTTATTAAATAAGGGTAAAAAGAAGAAAACTAAGATAGTGAATCTGATGAGAATGTCTTGGGGAAATATTCAATCGATTTGTTTACACTTTATTATGTCTGTATAATATCTGAGAGATAGTGGGTATTTCTATGAGATTCATTCAGGATGATTATATACAATTATATGAAGTGAATTAGCTATTTATGTCATTCTGGGTAATGATTTTTTGTCTATCCCTGAAGTAGGGTCCTTTTTGTGTCTCTTTATATCTCATGAAGAGTACATAAGGGTACCTAAAGATAGGTGGTTAAGTTTTATTTAACACAAGAGCTCTGTCTTAATGACAAGAAAATGAGAATAGAAGGTAAAATGCTTGCTGCAGAAGTCCGCTTAAGTGGATTAGTTTTAAACTTTTTATAAAAAGTTTTTGGAATGATTCGACCCCCCGTACAGACCTCCTCAATTTTTCTGGGGAGCGAGAGCGGGGAGCTGAACCATTTCTTCTCTAGAGAGAATGAGAGGATGTATGAAAAAGTGTGTTTTGTTTTTTTTTTCTCTCTTTTTTCTCTTCCTCTGTTGGCGCGGTTTGGGGGTGGGACTTCGGGGTGGGGGGAGGAGACGGAACTTAATTCTGAGAAATTGTATTGATTTAAAAAAATAAAAATAAAATGTTGATGAAAGTTAAGTTAGTTTCTCAGAATGCTCAGGGTCTAAACTCTCCCAATAAAAGAGCTATGTTTTTCAGTGTATAATATAATAGTATATATATATAGTAAGTAGTAAGTAGTACTATAATAGTAAGGCAGATATTATAGCCCTGCAAGAGACCCATTGGCAGACGGGCAAAGCCCCTTTATTTTATGATGGGCGATACATAAATGTATGCAACTCGACATATGATAAGAAGAAAGCAAGGGGCACAGCTATTTTTTTTAATAACAAATTTAATTATAAAGAGGAGTTCTCTAAAACAGACACTGAGGGCCGCTACTCACTCTCGGTAGGGACGATTAATAAGGATAAAGTAACAATCGTTAATATTTATGCACCGAATAAAGGGCAAATGAAATTTATTAATAGAACCCTGAAGAGTTGCAAAAAATACTTTTCGGGATTATTGATCATCTGTGGCGATTTCAATCTATGTTCAAACCCAGAATTAGATAGAAAACAGTTGAGATTAACTAAGATAACTAATCAAGGCCCAAATAGGTTTAATAAAATGCTTTGGAATTTTGAACTTTTTGACTCATGGAGGTGTCTACACCCCAGAGAAAGAGATTTCTCATTTTTTTCACACCACTATCAATCATATGCAAGAATTGACTATATTCTTATGAATGAAAGTATGCTTAAGAAAATAGTAAGAGCAGATATTTTACCGATATGTAAATCGGATCATGGACAAATAACCATAGAATTTGTAAGCGGGAGTGTAAATATAGTTCCTTCAACATGGAAAATTAAAGACTCCATTTTAAAAGATCAAGAAATGAGAAACAAAATAAAAAAAGAACTAGAATTTTATTTCCAAACAAATAGAAACACAGTTGTCTCAAGTATAGTAGTGTGGAACGCTCATAAGGCTGTAATTAGAGGAATATGCATTAGCCTACAGGCTCAAAAAAAGAAACAACAGGGACGCCCGTTGAGAGAGTCCTATATCCAGTTAGCCAAACTGGATTAGATCAACAAAAGTGCCCCTACTAAGAGTATTCAAGAGCAGATAAAGATTGTACAACTTCATATAAAAAAAATAGAACAACAACGGGTGGATAACTCCCTCTGGAAATTGCAAAAATATCTGTACCATTTTGGAGAGAAAGCATCTAAATTTCTAGCTACTAAATTTAAGGGTAAAAAGAATAAAAATAGGATTGATGAGTTAATGGTTGATAAAAAAACAATAACTAATCCTTCCAAAATTGTAGAGGCTTTCGGAAAATTCTATGAGAAACTTTATAATTTAGAGGAACACAATGAAGTAACTAAACCAAAAACGGAAGAAATACAACAGTTCCTTGATAAAATACACATCCCTAAATTACCTCCAGAGGAATTAGAAAAATTAAATAGGGAAATATCGGAAATCGAGATTCAAGAAGCAATATCTAATTTGAAAATATCATCTGTTCCTGGGCCTGATGGCTTCACCAATCAATACTTTAAAATATTCCAAAAAGAAATATGTAGAGATCTAAAAGCAACATTTAATGAAATCTTTAAGAAAGGCCTCGCGCCTAAAGAAATGCTAGAGGCTAACATCATAAATATTCCTAAACAGGAGAAACCACATATGGAATGCAGGGACTTTCGTCCAATCTCTCTTTTAAATGTTGATTTGAAGATCTATGCTAAAGGGTTGGCCAATAGAATGAATACAATTATGAGACTATTGATTGCTGAAGACCAAAGAGGTTTCATAGTAGGACGTCAGGGAACTGACAACATAAGAAAGTTGCTTAATTTGATTTCCATCTCTAAGGCGAACAACCTGCCTACAGTTTTTCTCTCCCTGGATGCGGAAAAGGCCTTTGACAGAGTCGGATGGAGCTACATGGACCAGGTTCTTGCCAAATTTGGGTTTGGAGAATTTGGTTCCAAGACCATTAAGGCTCTATATGTGGCTCCATCCACCTCTGTCATTGGTCTAGGGTTTAGATCACCTAGATTTAAGGTAACCAATGGTACAAGGCAGGGGTGCCCGCTTTCTCCCTTGATATTTGCACTTATAATCGAACCGTTAGCTATAGGTATTCGAGAATTAAGGAATATCAGTGGAATACAAATTGGAAATATAGATCACAAAATATCACTCTTCGCGGATGATGTGTTACTTTCATTAACCAACCCAGTTGAGTCTATAGGGAACCTACAAGAGCTTATAGATGAATTTTCTAAAATATCAAATTTCAAACTCAATATAGCTAAATCGGAAATTCTCCAATTAAATCTACAGGATAACGATATTGCATTATTGAAAAGTAAATATGCATTTAATTGGCAATCCCACATCAAGCATGTAGGCATACATCTCTATGCAGACCTGAAGCAATCAATTTTACAAAACTTCAGAATAGTTCATCAGAATATAATAGAAGCAATTTCACGTTGGAAAAAAATTCAGACATCATGGTCAGGTTGCATAATAGCAGCCAAAATGTTTCTTATACCTAAAATTACATATGTAATGAGGTGTATTCCGAGCCAATTTCCAAGCTTTATGATTAATAAACTTCAAAGCACTCTTGATAAATACATACACAATGGACGCAGAATAAGAATAAAAGCTCATTATATGGTGAATACATTCAAAAAAGGTGGAATGGCGTACCCATTGATAGTTAAATATCAAGAAGCTATTCTACTCACCCACCTTGTGAGAACTACTGAAGCTATTATAGATCACCATTGGAGTCAGATAGAAAATGAACAAATAAGGAATGGAGATCTGGGTCTCTTAATATTTCTCCAACGAAAAGACTGGGGAAATTTACCACCCGGAGATAACATACTTAAAAAATACATGAGTGCTTGGGTAAAAATCAATCAAAAATATTCATTAATACCTTCTTCCAGTGGGGTTACACCCATATTATTATTAGATAAAATATATCCATCTCCAATATTAAAATTTATGATAAAAAAGGGAGCGATTTTGCTTAAAGAGCTTTTCCAAAATAATAGGCTATATCCCTTTGAACATTTAGTTTTAATATTTGGATTGTCATCCAGGTACTGGTTTGAATATCTCAAAATAAAAAAATTCTTAAAATCATTGGGTTTCAATAATCTCAAAAATGAAAATAATTCGGATTTGGAAAACTTGATCCTAGCGGAAGATAAATCACATCTAGTGTCCAAGTGTTATAATATAATAAAGAAAAGTAATAACTTCAAAAAAACTATGAAAATGAGAGTATGGGAGTCGGAGCTCAAAGGAGAATGGCCAGTTGAAACTTGGATTAAAGCATTTACAATTACTGATAAAATCATTAAAAATGCTCCCTACAGAGAAAATTTCTTTAAACTAACTAATAGATGGTACTTAGCTCCGTATAACGTGTACCAAATTACTAGAAATGAATCTGAAAAATTGTGCTGGAGGGAATGCGGCCAAGTGGGGACTCATCTACATGTATGGTGGTCCTGTCCAGTCATCAGACAATTGTGGGAGGATTGCTTTCAGCACATTAGACAGGCTTATGAAATTTCAATGAGTTTTTCTCCTGAAATGATTTTGTTTCATATATTTCCTGAAACCTGTTCTAATGAACTCAAGGCATTCTTAATACAGATTTTTATGGCCGTTAAGTGCAGTATTGCACTGAAATGGAGACAAAAAGTAACCTTCTCTGTTCCAGAAATATTTACTAAAATTGCTAAAATTCGTGCGTTGGAAATAAATCTTGAGGATATAGGTATTATTATGATTCCTAGATATAAATGGAAAATATGGGACAATAAGTCTAGTGGGTGAGTGTGACCAAAATTAGCATTGTTCCGCCTCTTCCCTCCCCCCGGCTCCCCCCGCTCCCTCGCCTCGCAAACAGAGATTAGGAATATCTTTTGCTTTTTTTTCTTTTGGTGGTTTGTTTGTTTGTGTGTTTTTGTTTGTTTTTGAATGTTCATTTATGAATATAAGTTAGATTGTGGTAACATCTAGAGAATCAAGTATAAATCCTCTGGAAGGCCCGTTTATGGATGCAGGTGTCACCGCTATTGAATGGTCTTTCTAGCAATGAAGATATTTGTAATGGTACCTGTCACATGCTAGGCTGTAAATTTATAATATACAATAAAACTTGCAGAAGGAAGGGGGAAAAAGAAAGGAGAGAAAGGAAAGGAAAAGGGAAAAGCGTAATAAAAGGAGTAAACTTTATTGGCAGGTAGGTCCAACGGACCACCTAGAACTTGTGATAAAATGGTATTATAATATACTCTACATATAAATTGTTATATTTAGGTGTCTTGTTGTACTGATTAAAACATCATGAATGCCAAAAAGTACTATCTCTATATTGGATGGAAAAGGTATTACTCTAATGGCTATATATGCCAACCCAATCCCAAATTGTTTTGGAAATTTGTTAAAAATTCTCCCTTTCTTACATGTAACGAATTGGAGGGTATGATTGTGTTAATTTTAAATGTTTTTTTTTTTTTTTGCTTGCTTTTTCCTTGTGTTTGTATATATGTGAAATTTAAATACATATTTGAAAAAAAAAAAAAAAAATGATTTAAGACTTTGGTAAGTAAATGCTTAATTTACTCGTGGATTCTTTCTGGTATATGGACATCTAGGATGGATGTCCATTAAACAATCTATAATATCAAAAGGGCTCTACTAGTCATCCATGCTTATGTTTATACATAATTTTTTCACTAATATCCATTCACTATATTTATACAATAATAGGTTTCATTAAACTGTAACCATCTTTAAAATGTCTTGCTGACAAGCTATAATATGTTTACTTTGCGTTACTATAGATGTGTGTATTAAAGTTTATTGATTAAGCTATTTGCTTATTGTTTCATTCATGTATCATACTACATGCTTAACTATATGGTTTTTATATACTGTTTCTAATAAGCGTGGCTTAGTTTATATGGGTGTTTCAATCCATCCATCCAATTACCTTATATAGTTACTTCTGTATATCATATCAAAAACCTGGCAATTATAGCTATATATTTGAAATATGTATTTGTTGATGCACACTGGAGGTAATATTATTTCTGTTATACTCAGATCACCACCACATGAAGACATTCCTTTATCACTATTACTACCTAGTTATTTTTAGTTTGTAGGCTTATCCCAGTCTATTTTTGTATCTATCTGTTATATCGATATATAATGAACACTATTACCTATTTTGTTATATACTTAATAAATACACTTATTTACATAACTACTTTGTACAGCTTTTGTTTACATGCTTTATTTGATACTAGCGAATTGCCCGTCAAAAAATTACGGCAATAGAATTGTAAGTCAAGGAATGGTGTTTGGCACACAAATTAAGCGTTTTGGTTGTGGGAGTACTTTTGGCGCTGATTGCGAGCCTCGTTGTGAGCGGCTTCGGCAATGAGCTCCTTTGGCGTTTATTGCGAACATGTGTTGTGGTGTTTTTTAAAGTTTTCTATATCTGTATGTTTTAATGATAATTAATTAATTAATAAATAAAATCATAAATTAATATACTTTACCTATTTATAATTAATATATGCAACAAGCAACGTGCTGAAGAGCTAACAATCTGTTTTGATGTTCCTGCAGCATCCAATGTAGATTTGCAGTGTTGTTGAGCTGAGGTGTAAGTGTCAGCAATGTGTGCAGTGTATAGTGTAAATAGGCTGCGTGAGCGAGGAGAAACCGTTAGTGTAGCTGTGTTCTTCTGCATTGTGTAAGTTAGTGTTGTAAAATGGTGGTGTCATGATTTAATTGTTTAAGGACTCATATTGTCAGTAATTTATGAATATGTCCAAGGGAGCATTACATTGTTGCATTGGGATTATGTGTTATTATGTGGTTATATGTTGCCTGTACATGGTTATAATGTATCCTAGTTAAAATATATTATAAGAGGGAAAATGTTATATAGAACATATGTGGAATTGGTAGAAATGCTCTGCATAGAAGTTAGCTGCAGATCATTGCCCACTCACACATACAGACCTTGGGTCAAGACAGATGCATGTACTTCAAGTAGTCCTAAGCAAACACTTGAGTTTAACATAAAGGTTTGTTCACTAGATATCTAATGAATTTGATCTCAAGAGCTTTGATAGCCCAAGGTTGCAATCCAGATGGTCTGACATCACACATACACAAATGTACACAAGGGTGTGGTATTGGAGAGTATAAATATGTTGTTTAGATCATTCAATAAAGGTTGAGAGATAATTTGCACATAAACAAGGTGTGAGACTATTTATGTGTGTTGTATCCTGACTTGGGGAGTGGTCTTGCCATGGGCCACTAAGTGACCTGGATCCAGTATTCTCTGCCTGTACCTTTTGGGCCTTGCCCTCTTCAGAAGCCATCTTTTGTGCCACAGAGAACAGGAACTACACGATTCTGCTGGGGTAGCTTTGAACTAGGTTCATATCAAGCCCCCTTGAAGAAGCAGATCATGACAGGCGGCGAATGTGTATGTGATACGCGGGTTTGGATGATTTATCGTCCTTGGTAGTAGTGTATCTTGTACAGCTTTTTGTAAAAGTCGTAAGTGCTTGGTGGAGTTAAATTAAGTGTAAGATGACTTACTTGATGTCCTGGGTGTCCCCCCTTGCTGTGTGTGATGTTCCTATTTTAATTTTGGTTGTATTTAGTGTTTTTGTGTTTTTCAGTGTGCAGGGTTCGGCAGTTACGTTTTTATTATTTGCGGCTCGTATTTTTTTTCCATGCAAGTCACGGTTTCCTTTTGTAGGTGTTTTTTTTCTGCTACGGTTCTCGCAGTGTGAATTGTGTATTTGAGTTTTGTGTTCATATGTAGTCCCATGGGTCGTAGGTATGATGGTAAAGTGTTGCGGGAACGTAGGGATGATCGCCTACAATACTCATCTCCACCAGCGCAGGGAGCGCCTTTGGCGCACCCTGCCTAAGTGTTACGGGGTCGTGGGGATGAGCGCCTACGGTTGCAACTGCTTTGTGAGGCTGCAGTTTCCCAGTTGCGTTAGCAACAGATTTTGGCAAGCCCGGCTTCTGACAAAAATATATGTGATACTATTTAGACACAGCAGTGGACTGATGATTGGATATTATACTATTCCTGTTTTTGCGTTATTATATTCTATCAGATTTTTCTATATGTGGTCTAAGCTTTTGTGGCATTATAGTACACAGACTATTGTAGGAACACAGACAGTTTTCATAGGAGGGTCTGATAGGAGGTATACCTTGGGGCATCATAGTAGTTCGGTCTTTTTCCATATGTACATTATATGGGGAAGTTGTCTGCTTGGCTCACATGCATGAAACCTTTAAATGCAGACATTATCATTTATAATAAAGTTATATTTTTTGATTTTTAATAATAAGGGGAAAATACACTCAGTACAAAGGGAAAACAATTTATGGCAAAAGGCAATCTTGATAACAATTGTAAAATAACATTAGTTTGCCTATTATCTAGAAAAAAGTCAAATTCCCCCAAAATGATTTTTTTTAATAAAAGATAAAAAAATAGCAATCTGTTTCAATTGTTTTTCCTCTTTTTTTTTAGATCCTTGCGCGGGTGGAGATGAGCGCCATAGGCGCCATAGGCGCTCATCCCTACTACCCAGTACGACTTTGGCGCTCACTGCACTGGTGGAGATGAGCGCCGTAGGCGCTCATCCCTGCAACCTGTATGATTTAGGCAAAGAGCGCCTTAGGCACTCATCCCTACGACCTTGCACGACTTGTGCATCATACATACAACCCGCGGAACTACACATCAACACACAACTCAAATACACAATTCAAAGTGCGAGACCCGTAGAACTTTGAAAAAATCGCATATAAAAAATGACTGCCACTTGGAAAAAAAATAATACGAGCTGAAAAAAATTCAAACTTAAAGGCCGCACCACGCACAGCGAAACACACAAAAAAAATACAAAATGCAAACTAAAATACATAAAAAAATACACACACAGCAAGTGGGAACAGCCAGGACTTCTGGGAATGAGGTTACACCCCAATTTAAATACAATTTAAAGATTTTTGCCACTCAAAAATCCCCTAAGCTAGAGAAAAAATGGCGGGCAAAAAAACGAAAACGAGGCTACACGACCCCTAGGCACGCAAAACACCGCCAAGCACATACGCCTTTTACACGGACCCGTATAACCTACTAAATACACTATTAGGAAGCCCGTTCATTGTCCCCTTGATACGGTGCAGTTTTCTTGTCCCCTTAGCAGAAAAACACCCCCAAAGCATATTGTTTCCACCTCCATGTTTGACGTTGAGGATGGCTTCACAAGGAGCGCCAGCAGTGTTTAGAGGACCACAACTACATCAGGGGAGAGGTTCACAATGCGAGCCAAAAGTCCATCAGCGCAAACCGTGGCAAAGAGCGCCAAAGGTGCTCTCATAACCAAACATATACCAACCAAGAGGCTCGCAATGAGCACCGAAGGTATTCACACAACCAAAATACTTACTTTATATACCAAACAGCATTACCTATTCTATTGCAGTTATTTTTTGACAGGCAAGTCGCTAGTGTATATATATTTAAGAAACTAAAATCTTAAATATTAAAATATATTTTCAATAATATACAATATGTAACAATTAATAATATAGCAAAATGTCACATTATTCTAAGAGCTATTTGGGGATATAAGTGCAACAACGATATGAGCCACCTTGAAAAGAAACAATTAGAAACAAAATATAAACATATATTTACAGTATATACTTGAGTATAAGCTGACTTTTTCAGAACATTTTTTATGCTGAAAAAGTCCCCCTCGGCTTATACTCGAGTGAGGGTCCCACTTACCTATTCTCCGATGCAGTGCTGTTGTTCCTCCTCCTCCCTCCTCTTCCCCATCCTCCTTCTCTCTCCTTTTTCCCATACTTCTCCTCCCTCCTTCCCCCTTCCTCCTTCCACCTTCCACCTTCCTCATTCCCCCTCTCACCTGTTCTTATTAGCCTCCAATCAGCTCCTGCTGCTAATCGGACCCCGCAGTGCGTCTTATGCCTATCTCTGGAACCAGCATATGCTAATGACATGACGTCACAAGCGCGTCACGTCATCAGCAGATGCCAGTTCCAGAAAAAGGCATAAGACACGCTGTGGGGCTCCGATCAGCAGCAGGAGCTGATTGGAGGCTACAGAGAAGAGGTGAGAGGGGTGAAGGAGGGAGGATAAGGAGGGAGGATAAGGAGGGAGGAGGAGGAGGATGATGAGGGGGAAGAGGAGGATGAGGGGGAAGAGGAGGATGAGGGGGAAGAGGATGATGAGGGGGAAGAGGATGATGAGGGGGAAGAGGATGATGAGGGGGAAGAGGATGATGAGGGGGAAGAGGATGATGAGGGGGAAGAGGATGATGAGGGGGAAGAGGATGATGAGGGGGAAGAGGAGGGTGGGGGGTGAGAGGGGGAGGAGGGTGAGAGGGGATGGGGAAGAGTAGGGTGAGAGGGGAAGGAAGGGATAGGAGGATGATGGGGAAGGGGGGAAGAGGAGGATGATTGGTGAAGGGGAAAGAGGAGGATGATTGGTGAAGGGGAAAGAGGAGGATGGGGGAAGAGGGGGATGAGGGAGAAGAGGTGGAGGAGAGGGGAAGAGGAGGATGAGGGGAAAGGAGGAGGATGAGGGGGAAAGGAGGAGGAGCAGTGGGGAGGAGGATGAGGGGGCTTAGGGCTCATAATATATGTTTTTGTTGACCCTATTTTCCACTTACACAGCTAGTTTACTGTTTTTCTTTTAAATAAATATTCAAAAATACTTAACCTACGGATGCCTAAATTAATGAAATTTTATTGGTATCTATTTTTATTTTTGAAATGTATCAGTAGCTGCTGCATTTCCCACCCTAGTCTTATACTTGAGTCAATAAGTTTTCCCAGTTTTTTGTGGTAAAATTAAGTGCCTCAGCTTATATTCGGGTCGGCTTATACTCTAGTATATACAGTAATTTTTATTGGGTCATTAAAGAAACACCCTCAAAATATGTAAGTGAAGGTGGAAAAGAAAAATTAAGTGACAATAAAATCAGAAAATAACTTGTGTTAAGAATACATGTTATTACGTTCTTTTCATAATAAAATAGGGTCAAGTTGCTATAGAAACAAGGGTATATATTAGATACTACGGATACCTGCTTGCCTCACAAAGGAAATGCATTCTGGAATCTGTATGTTATACGTATTAGGACATAGCACCACACAGTGTTATTAAACGGAATGGTAGCAATCTAGAAGTGAGAAACAATTATACTAAACCAACCATTCACTTATTTTGGTTCATTGTGTAAAAATGTTGTCATGTTGTCACACAATATGTAGAAATATAATGTATAGGAGAAAAAAAATTAAGTAATGGATTGTACATTGCATTTCACCCAAAACATGTTAAGAGCAGTACCTTATTTAGGAGTACAACTGCAATCCACTAACAGTGAATTGTAATCTGCATTAAATGTGAGACTGTCCTTTCAAAAGAAGGACATTTGTGGGTTGGTAGGGATGTTTTATTAAAAGAGAGACTGTCGGAAGACATTTAATGGGCATTTGCAGTTTAATGGGCATATGTCCATAACAGTGAGACATATACTTTTTGAAGATAATACAAAAGGTTCCCAAAGGCTAATTTCAAGCATGGTTAAATATTTTAATTATTGAGGGCCCCATTTCATGGCTCATGTTAAACGAATGGGAGTAAAGGTTTCTAGCAAATCACTAACTAGCACATAATGCAAAAAATCTAGCCATTTCATAATTGCACGCCTGATAGGACCTCCATGGCATTTAACATGCACCCATATGCCATGGAGGTCCTGCAAGAACCTCCATGGCACCTATTGTTAACCCATTTTCTACAGAGGTCCTGTAAGGACCTGTGTGGCGTTTAAAATTACCTCCACATCCAAGAGAGTTCTGTTAGGACCCATGTTGCTCCTAAATAAATTACACCAAACACATAAATAAAAATAAGGGGATACATTTAATTCTTACCTACCCTTTTATACCCTCCAGCTGTGATTAACGATGGACAAATCCTCATTCTTCCTCTGATAAATGGTCTATCCATGTTGATAAATGTTTCAGGTCCTCTTCAATCTTGGTTGAAGCCAGTGCTCCTCATCTTCTGTCCCATTGCAACAGGCATTTGCTTAAAAAAATGATTCTTTAAAACACATATATTTAATATGATTTTTTTCAGGTTCTGATTGGCTAAAATATGTGTCAATCATATTTCAGCCAATCAGCATTGAGTATTTTATGTAACCCTGCTCAACATGGCATAGGAATAATTAAAATGCAAAGACTGTCAATCTGTGCATTCTAATTGGTTTCAAATATTTTTAGGTAGTGGCCCCTTGTAATGTGCCAGAAGATGAAGTGGACCCAAACATCAGGGGAAAAGATTGAGGTCATGAGCATTGTTGATCATCGTTGGGAGGCATAAAAGGGTAGGTAGACATTAAATGTATTATCTAACAGGTTCAACTTGTGTTTATGGTTTAGAGTAATTTCTTTTTAAGTTTTATAACTTTTTGGTATTTTTTCTATTATTATTATATTACGGTATTATTTTATGTAGAGCATTTTTTATATTTTTACTTTCCTTTTCGGGTTATTGGGGGTCCTTTTGAACACCCATGGGGTATGTAATTTACATGGTGTTGGTAAATGGGGTGCCATACCACATAGGGGTTAATTTTACGTACCATGTGGGTCCTTTAGGGATCTCCATTGCAAGGGTAATTTTAGGAGCCATGTAGGTCAATAAAGCTAAAATATAATTAGCCTGATCCTTATTATCTATACTAGCAACTTGCAAGTCATAAATAATGGTATCATATGTTATGTTCAATTGTATGTTCTGTCTCTCAATGTGCTGTCTTTCTCTGAGCTGTCTCTCTCTGTTGTGCTCTCTCCCTCTCTCTGTGTGCCCTCTCTTTGCACCCTC
This sequence comes from Discoglossus pictus, assembly GCA_027410445.1. Classification (NCBI taxonomy): domain Eukaryota; kingdom Metazoa; phylum Chordata; class Amphibia; order Anura; family Alytidae; genus Discoglossus; species Discoglossus pictus. The sequence continues at coordinate 214,025,199 of CM050166.1, read as the reverse complement.
TCTCTGCCTCCCTCCTTCTCTCTTTCTGCCTCCCTCTCTCTCTCTCTCTTTTTCCTCCTCCCTCTCCCTCTCCCCCTCCCACCCTCTCTGCCTCCCTCTCTCTCTCCTTCTTCCCCTCCCTCTCTATATGCCTCTCTTTCTCCCTCTACCTCCCTCTCTCTCCCCCTTCTCCCTCTCCCTTCCCTCTCCCTCCCGCTTTCTCTCCCTTCCTTTCTCTCCCTCTCTTCCTTCCTTCCTCCCTCCCTCTCTCACTCCCTCTGTCTAGCACTCCCTCTCTCTTCTCTTTCTGTCTCTCTCTCTTTCTCCCCATCCCTCTCTCCCTCTCCACCTCCCTCTCTCTCCCTCCCCCCTCTTGTCCTTCCTCCCCCCCTCTCCCTATCTCACCCTCTCTCCCTCTCTCTCTTCTCTCTCTACCTCCCTCCGTCTCTTCCCTTCCCTCTCTCTCTGCCTCATCTTTCTCTTTCTCTCCCTTCCCCTTCACTCTCCCTCCTTCTCTGCTTCCTCTCTCTCTCTCTCTCCCTCCACCTCCCTCTCTATCCGCCTCGCTCTGTCTCTCCCCCTCTCTCTCCTTCCCTCTCCCTCCATATTTCTCTCTCCCCCTCCCTCTGTTGCAAGCATGCAGATTGCACATTAGAGCTGCTCCGCCGTGCATGCACAGTTATGGTGTAGATGTGGGGCAATCAGCTTGTGGGGCAGAAAGCATCTTGCAGGCATTACTCACAACTGATAACTATTATAGTGGATTACAGCCTGAACCTTATTATCTATACAGTGAATTGTGGGAGGGTTTAAAGAGCTATACAAGAAACAACAACAAAAAAATAACAATATCTAACTAAAATGTTTCATATTTTAGAAGAAATAAAGCAACATTTACACATAGTTTTTTGTTCTCTATTTGATGGTGCAGATTAACTGTGCCTTTAATGCACTGCAAGTGTGGATTTCTGTGCGTTATTCACAACCAAATATTCAAGAGAAGATGGCTAGTTGTTATTGTGTCAATACAGTTTTTTTTAACATTTGTTTTTATTCAAGTTATATAACAATTGGAAGCAGATTCTGAGAAGCCTAAACATCGACTTCATCACTGAATAGGTCATAAATTGTGCATAATAAAATAGAATGTTCCCAGTTTAGCCTCTGGAGTGAAACTGTATTTTGTATAATGCCCATAAGATTTTAAATGCACAATTTCACATGAGATGACACATTGGAATTGGTTCCTTCTAGTTTAGGAGTGATAGGATAGCAAATTAGTGCATGAAGCCAAGACTTACTTCCCTATACTGCGTCATCTAAAAGACAAGTACATAAATAAATAACTATGGTGGTAAATACTAACAATAAGAAAATATATTTTTTATGAGTTCACTTGTTATCAATTAGGTACTCAACAGGAATCCACTAAGACTACGTGACTTGAAGTCACACAAGGCTGAGGTGGGAAATGTGAATCATATTCAGAATGTGTATAATAGCAATGCCACCTGCATACTTGGTATCTCGACAGTTACATATACATGTAATCAAATGGAAATATTAAGTGTAACATGACTCCCAAGATATAAATATCAAGTCAACCCTACTTTTTTTCTTTTCTCTCATATATATTGCCATAGCATGTATTTTTTGATGTCAGTAAAAAGATCTGGTAATCTATCTATCTACAATACACAACTCCTCAAGTCAACCCTACTGTTTTTTCTTTTCTCTCATATATATTGCCATAGCATGTATTTTTTGATGTCAGTAAAAAGATCTGGTAATCTATCTACAATGCACAACTCCTCTGGTGGGTGGCAATGTTGTGTATTTTCTTTTTTGCATTTAACTTTTTTCTGAAGTGTAAGGCCCCCTATAACCTGGCTTAACCCCGCTGGGTCTCCTTGGCCACACACCCCTACCAGAAATTGGTCTGTGTCTGTTTAAAAAGAACATTTATACCAACGCTCCAAGGTGGCAGTCTGGAGCTGTTCAGTACTCTGGGAATACATATCAGGGAAGAGGTGAGAGAGCAAGGATGAAAGCAAATTACAGGTGGATGGATTATGTGAGGGGGGAGCAAAGAAGATAGGGATGAATTCAATGTGAGGTGTGAGCTGAGAGAGTTGGGTTCTCTGTGGCCGAGGGGATCTTGTATGGCCGACGGGTCAGGGAAGGCCAGATTGGGGGCCCCTACACTGCACTACAGATATTGAATCCTTTACCCCCAGCTATGGAAAGGGGTATTGCAGGGGAGAGATTATAGGAAGGGGTCTTGGGGAAAGGTTCTCGAGGTTGGGTACTGTTATAGAAAGGGGTCTTGGGAAGGGGCACTGAGTGAGTTGGTATTAAGCTTGGAGCCAAGCATAAAAATATATTTTTTCATTTCTAGCTGCATTACCTCCCCAAAACTCCTGCCTTTTGCTAGAGGAATTCTCCCTCAGGATCATGAGGACGGAGGGCTTCTCAAAGCTTGGCGTCATACCAAGATCATCAGCAGGAGCATTAGGAACACAAGATCACAGAATCAGCATAAACTGTACAATCTGCTCTTCAGTGGGTTTGAAAAGGCCAGGGAGGATAATCCTATCCACAGATCTCATCCAGTTCATCTATCTCCCTTTTCTAAAATAGCAGCATAAGTTCAGAATGCAGATCCAATCTTGTTCTCCAATCCCCTTCTCACAGGATAGCAGCAGAAGTTCAGCCAGTGGCGGCTGGTGAACTTTCAAGTTGAAGGGGCGCCAGGGCGAAACATAGCCCCTCCCCCTTTACAAACCACACCCATTTTTATAACTCCTCCCCCACCATCATAATGACCTTTATAAGCCCCGCCCAATGACCTTATACTTGTAAAGCCCATTGAAATACATGATCAGCAATGCAGCAATGTCAAGAAGTAAAGTAACAATGTGTTAAATTCATTGGTATACAATACAGATTGAAAAAACTCATGTGACAAGACTACAGCAATATCATAATTGCACCTATACGCATTAACAGAAAAATTAAAGCAGTGACACTTACCATTAGTCGGCTGTTCTTCTCAGGGTATTCACGTTCAGTAAGTTGACCAACGAGTACAAACAAATCTGCTGCCACATAGGGTTTGCACCTGTGGTTGAAAGAAAACAAGCAAATCAATCAGACCATTCAAGAACAAAACCATACCTTAAAAACCTTAAAAGACCAAGTGGAACCAAACATACCTTAGAAGACAAAGTGTGACCATATAGGCCCCAAACATACCTTAGAAGACCAAGTGTGACCATATAGGCCCCACACATACCTTTGAAGACCAAGTGTGACCATATAGGCCCCAAACATACCTTAGAAGACCAAGTGGAACCATATAGGCCCCAAACATACCGTAGAAGACCAAGTGGAACCATATAGGCCCCAAATATACCTTAGAAGACCAAGTGGAACCATGTAGGCCCCACACATACCTTAGAAGACCAAGTGTGACCATATAGGCCCCACACATACCTTAGAAGACCAAGTGTGACCATATAGGCCCCAAACATACCTTAGAAGACCAAGTGGAACCATATAGGCCCCAAACATACCTTAGAAGACCAAGTGGAACCATATAGGCCCCAAACATACCTTAAGGGACCAATCAGGACTGTAGAGGCCCAAACCAGTGGATCTTGGGATTCAAGAAAACAACAACATTTCCCTTCTGTTTAGACAACACAATAATCAATGTCAAACAAACACGTTGAATTAGCATATGGATAACCATATGAGCAGTAACGCCACGCCAAGGCTTCAACAATTGTTACTGACCATTCACACACCTTTCATAGCTCCTTCCATATGCACACCCACACACCATTCATACTTTACTTACCACTAGTTATTTTTGGTAGTGAAGTGGTGCCATTTCTTTACTTACCCTTGAAGGATGCCTCCAATTCCGTCAAACCAATGCATTCAACCGCTCCAGGGCCATGGTGCTTCTTAAATACCTTTTTATCCTCTTCAATGTGGAGAAACATCTTTCTGATTCTGCAGTAGTCTTCGCTGTTGTAAGGAGGATTCCTTATAGCTTCACTGTCTCTGTGAAATCATTATGCAGATTAAATTGATGGTAAAGTTGGTGCAGACCAACAGCACTCGTACAGACATGAAATTCTGGCTTACCGTACAGAAGTGACAGCTACCCTTGGAAGTTCCTCCAATTCCTTCAAACCAATGCATTCAACCGCTCCAGAGCCATGGTGCTTCTTAAATACCTTTTTATCCTCTTCAATGTGGAGAAGCATCTTTCTGATTCTGCAGTAGTCTTCGCTGTTGTAAGGAGGATTCCTTATAGCTTCACTGTCTCTGTGAAATCATTATGCAGATTAAATTGATGGTAAAGTTGGTGCAGAGCAACAGCACTCGTACAGACATGAAATTCTGGCTTCCCGTACAGAAGTGACAGCTACCCTTGGAAGTGCCTCCAATTCCTTCAAACCACGCCAAGGCTTCAACAATTGTTACTGACCATGCACACACCTTTCATAGCTCCTTCCATATGCACACCCACACACCGTTCATACTTTACTTACCACTAGTTATGTTTGGTAGTGAGGTGGTGCTGCTTAACGCAGTTTATCTTTGCACCCTGGGGGTATGCATTCTTCTTTGCTTCAATCACTTGCATTTAAATTTTGCACTGCGATCTTTCAAAGAACAAAACTTCTCAATGGTTTTTTCATTGAAGTCTGGGATCTCGGAAATCAGTTGCTTTTCCATTGAGAGCATCGCCAATGCATTCAACCGCTCCAGGGACATGGTGCTTCTTAAAAAGGTTTTTATCCTCTTCAATGTGGAGAAGCATCTTTCTGATTCTGCAGTGGTCATCGGTGTTGTAATCAGGATTCTTAATAATTTCAGTGAAATCATTCTGCAGATTAAATTGATGTAAAAGTTTGTGCAGAGCAACAGCACTTGGACAAGCATGAAAATCTGTATTCCCATACAGAAGTCACAGCTCAGTGCGTAATTGTTCCTTCTTCAGTATTGGATATGCTTGCACGGTGTCTTCCAGAGCTTGGGTTGGAAAGCAAGTGTCATGGGTTTTATGCAAGTCACTATGAACAAGTTTGGCACTGACTGGGTGATTTGAAAATGAAAAACGTTCTTTTGCATGAACCACCACTATGTCACATACCTCTCTTGAAAGTTGTCTCAAGGTTGAGATCTCCGCACTCCGTCTGTGGAATGTTACATCGCTAGGCAAACTTGCTTCTATCTCGTCAACAGAATTACGGATTTTCTGGATGCTGCTGACAAAGTCTTCTGTGACTTTTTGGATATAAACAGTATCCGTGTCTCGCTTCTGAAGCTGACTATAGAGGATGTCAACATGTGGCATTATTAAATGAAATAATTTAAGGAAGTAAAGGAACTCCCTGTCTTCCAGCAATCCAATGAAACCTGCGGCTTCACGTATAGATGTTTGATCAAAGTTTAGACATGCTTCAATTGTCTGGAAACACTCAAGTAGCGCATCTCTGTTCTCGTAGATGACGTTCACGGTCCTAACGTTGAAGTTCCATCGTGTCGGTGCACCTCTTGGAAGTCTTCTACAAACTACCTCATCCAAAACTCCAGTCCTTTTTGGAGAGCGTGAAAAAAAACATGGTATGCCGCCTATGTTTGAAAAAAAAAACTCGAACTCTTCCAATCCTTGAAACTGCTTTCTCCATTATTAGGTTCATTTGGTGAGCATAGCAATGGACGTAGTGTGCGTTAGGGTACACGTCTTTTATTTTTCTTTGAACTCCTCCTTGATCTCCACGCATCACACTGGCACCATCGTAGCTTTGAGCTATGAGTTTCATCTTGTCTTCTGGCTCTGGGAGAACAGTATTCAGACTTTCCAGCACAACAGAAGCAATCAAGTCTGCATCCGTTGATTTCATTTCCGTGAAGCCATCAAATCTTTCCACCACTTGATACTTCTGGTCAATGTAGCGATAGACTACAACGCACTGTGTCCTAGCGGAAATATCAGTTGTTTCATCCACTTGGATTGCCACAAACTGGGCTTCCTTAAGCTCTTGGTGAATCACTTCCTTAATAACTTCATGCATGCAGTCCAGTAGCTCATTCTGCACGGTTTTGGACTTGCCCTTAAACACAGTTGCAGTCTTCAAATGCTGTTCCATTACACTATCGATACTGCCAACCAAATCCACCAGGCCTCGAAACACTCCTGGATTTAGTGATGTTTAACTTTCATTGTGTCCTCTTAATGTCAGTTCAAAAGCGCCACAAAAGCGAACACAATCAATTATCTTCGAAAGGATGTACCGGTTCTTAGCCACTTCTTCGTTTTTGAATACTGACTTGGTATCCTTGGTCCAGTTGAACTGCAATGTTCGCCTGTTCAAACATCTCAAACTTGATCCTGTTATCCAAGTGAGCTTTAGAACTTTTGTGTTTCGTCAATTTATCAGCTAGATGTTTGACGTCAGTCACTCCAGTTTTGGTCCAAGCAGCGTCACCACCAAATAGGATGTATGGGAATCAATATAAGGACTTCCTAGAAACGCTTCCCCAAAGCCAGTTGTTCTTCTTGTACCATTCAGTATTGAAAGTACGGATATATTGCTTCCCTCTATCTCTTGCGATTTGCTGCAGATTTATCTCTGGTTGGTCAGGTCCTAACCGTTTTACTACTACCTTCTCCTCATAGGTTAGGGTGCCGAAAGGCTTCACAAGTAGAGAGTCAATAGTATTCATTTCTGATACCAATAGAAGAAAGAGATCACGGTATATTAATTTATATTATGTCACAAAATTACTTGAAAATAACAGTGTGTTGAATTCATTGGTATAAATTACAGATTGCAAACCCTCATGTGACAAGACTACATCAACATCAAATTTGCACCTATACGCATGGACAGAAAATTAAAAGCAATGATACTCACCAACAGTTGACTCTCCTTGCGGGGGATTCACGTTCAGTAAGTCAACCAACGAGTCCAAACAAATCTGCTTCCACAGATAGTTTGCACCTGGGGGGTGAGAGAAAACAACAACAAAAAAAATTAGAAAGTTCAAGAACCAAACCATAACTTTTAAAACCTTAAAAGACCAAGGGTGACCATATAGGCCCCAACCGCACCTTAAAAACCCTAAATAACCAAGTGTGACCATATAGGCCCCAACCGCACCTTAAAAACCTTAAAAGACCAAGTGTGACCATATAGGCCCCAACCGCACCTTAAAAACCCTAAATAACCAAGTGTGACCATATAGGCCCCAACCGCACCTTAAAAACCTTAAAAGACCAAGTGTGACCATATAGGCCCCAACCGCACCTTAAAAACCCTAAATAACAAAGTGTGACCATATAGGCCCCAACCGCACCTTAAAAACCCTAAATAACAAAGTGTGACCATATAGGCCCCAACCGCACCTTAAAAGACCAAGTGTGACCATATAGGCCCCAACCGCACCTTAAAAACCTTAAAAGACCAAGTGTGACCATATAGGCCCCAACCGCACCTTAAAAACCCTAAATAACCAAGTGTGGACATACAGGCCCCAACAGCACCTTAAAAACCTTAAAAGACCAAGTGTGACCATATAGGCCCCAACCACACCTTAAAAACCCTAAATAACAAAGTGTGACCATATAGGCCCCAACCGCATCTTAAAAACCCTAAATAACAAAGCTCCTACATGGAGCTCCCCCCGCGACTAATTGTTTTTTTCCCACGCTCCGCCTTTTATACTAATTTTTGAAGGACTCTGATTGGATGAACATTTTTGATTGACATTGATTTCAACCAATCAGAGTATTTAAAAAAATAGCAAATTAGCAAAGCAGGTATGGAAGCCTATAAGGGCAAAAAAAGTTAGTGTGAACTTGTGTGACCCTGTATGTATTATACATATTACAGGGCTATTTATGTGTTATACATGTTACAGGATAATATCCTGTAACATGTATAGCAAATAAATAGCACTGTAATATGTATAATAAATAATGTCTAATACAAATACATGAGCAATATAATCAAATAATTAATAAAGTACATCAATTAATCACTTAATAAATATCAATTAATATTTTTTTTATGTATATGTTTATGTATATTTATGTATATTTTTTATGTGTGTGTGTGTGATTGATATATATATATATATATTGATTGATATATATATATATATATATAGATATATATATATATATATATATATATATATATATATATATATATATATATATATTGATATATATATATATATATATATATATATATATATATAAATATTGATAAATATATATATATATATATTTATATATTGATATATAGATATATATATATTGATATATATATATATATTTATATATTGATATATAGATATAGATATATATATTGATATATCTATCTATCTATCTATATATATATATATATATATATATATATAATTAATTATATATCTCAATATATATATATATAGATATATATATCTATATATATATATATATATATATATATATATATATATACACACACACATTTTTTTTTTTTTTTAATGTACAGTTTGGGCCTATATGGTTTTGATTGGTTATTTAATGTTTATAAGGTCATATAGGCCCCAACCGCACCTTAAAAACCCTAAATAACAAAGTGTGACCATATAGGCCCCAACCGCACCTTAAAAACCCTAAATAACAAAGTGTGACCATATAGGCCCCAACCGCACCTTAAAAACCTTAAAAGACCAAGTGTGACCAAAAAGGCCCCAACCGCACCTTAAAAACCCTAAATAACAAAGTGTGACCATATAGGCCCCAACCACACCTTAAAAACCCTAAATAACCAAGTGTGACCATACAGGCCCCAACCGCACCTTAAAACCCCCCAAAAAACAAAGGGTGAACATATAGGCTTCAACCGCACCTTAAAAACCTTAAAAGACCAAGTGTGACCATGTATATATATATATATATATATATATATATATATATATATATATATATATATATAGATAGATAGATAGATATATATATATATATCAATCAATCAATATATATATATATAAATCAATCAATATATATATATATATATCAATCAATATATATATATATATATATATATATATATATATATATATATCATTCAATATATATATATATATATATATATATATATATATATCAATCACACACACACACATAAAAAATATACATAAATATACATAAACATAAAAAAAAATATTAATTGATATTTATTAAGTGATTCATTGATGTACTTTATTAATTATTTGATTATATTGCTCATGTATTTGTATTAGACATTATTTATTATACATATTACAGTGCTATTTATTTGCTATACATGTTACAGGATATTATCCTGTAACATGTATAACACATAAATAGCCCTGTAATATGTATAATACATACAGGGTCACACAAGTTCACACTAACTTATTTTGCCCTTACAGGCTTCCATACCTGCTTTGCTAATTTGCTAATTTTTTTAATACTCTGATTGGTTGAAATCAATGTCAATCAAAAATTTTCATCTAATCAGAGTCCTTCAAAAATTAGTATAAAAGGCGGAGCGTGGGAAAAAAACAATTAGTCGCAGGGGGAGCTCCATGTAGGAGGAGCTCCGTTAGTTTGTTGTGTTTTTTTTTTTAGAGCGTCGTTTTTTTTTAGGTGGAGGCCTCTTGCAATGGGCCAGAATGGATGGACAATGGCTTCAATCAAGATGAGGAGACAAGGGCTTCTATCAAGATTGGATTATGGAATGACATGGGCTTCAATCAAAATTGATTGGAATGCCCGACTATCCAGGGCAGAAGGCCACCGTTAAAGGGGTCAATTTGACAGGTAAGTATGTGCTGTTGTTTACTTTATTATTATTATTTTTTTTTCCCTTCCCTTATTTTTATTTTATCTTTAAAAGTGACAGGCAATTTATTTTTTTTTTTTAACTGCAAGCAATGTTTAAGATAAAAATGGAATAAAAATAGGGGTGGGGTTGTCTTGTGTTTAACTGTAGGTTGGTAGTTAGGTCAGCGTGGGGTCAGGTTTGGTCACTGGGTCAGGGGGGTAGGTAGATGGGTTGGTAGTTGGGTCAGGGTGGGGTCAGGTGTGGTCACTGGGTCAGGGGGGTAGGTAGGTGGGTTAATAGTTGGGTCAGGGTGGGGTCAGGTGTGGTCACTGGGTCAGGGGGGTAGGTAGGTGGGTTGGTAGTTGGGTCAGGGTGGGGTCAGGTGTGGTCACTGGGTCAGGGGGGTAGGTAGGTGGGTTAATAGTTGGGTCAGGGTGGGGTCAGGTGTGGTCACTGGGTCAGGGGGGTAGGTAGGTGGGTTGGTAGTTGGGTCAGGGTGGGGGGTGATCAGGGGTTGGCATTGGCATAGGCCCCATATGTGTAGCACAGTCAGGCCCCATGGGTCGGTCGGTGGGTCGGTGGCTGCGTAGGCCACATGGAGGTGATCGGGGGTGGCACAGGCCCCATGGCGGGGATCTGATCACCCCCATGTGGCCTGTGCCACCCCGATCACCGCCCGATTACCCCGATCACCGTGATAATCGGGCGGTGGCATAGCATAGGCCACATCGGGGTGATCGGGGGTGGCACAGGTCAGGTCTTTTGGGGCTACTGGCACTGCGGGGCGGGGGTGATTGGGGGTTGCCCAGGCATTGCAGGCCTAGGTCGGTGGTAGGTAAGTTGGTGGGTGGGTGGGTGGCAGGCCAGGCAGGCATAATGGGGTAACTGGGGGGACCCTTACTTTTATTAGGGGCATAGGGGTTTGGTTTGGCCAGGGCAGGTAGACTTACTTACTGTTAGGTTGGGCAGATGTGAGTATTTTCAGCCAGGGAGGTCTCTCTCAGTCAGTCTCAGCGGGAGCAGGAAACAGAAAGAGGGAAGGGACTGGCTTATGGTGGTTTTATTAACTGTGGATGTCAATCAAAAAGTTAACTCGAGGCCCTATTAGCTGGCGGGCGCTCGGAGCTAACGGTCTGGGTGGGTTTAGGTGGTTCTCCTGACAACTGTACAGCCTTCCATCATTGATTGGTCAATGATGGAAGACTGTCAGTCATGAAATGGATACATTATCACTGCCCATGCATATCGTCATTGTGCTGGTGGGCGGAATGCATTAACGGTCAGGGGGCCAGGCCTCATTGATTCATAGAGTCTAAAGGTTAGTGTAGTCAGTGTAGTGTAATATGATCACACAGGGATGCAGGGAAAGCTACAATAGATACACAGCAGCAGTTAATATTTACACACAAGGGCAAGGGGTTATCTTAAAGTGACAGTGTCCCAGGGAATAGTTTGCTTCATTTATTAATGTAATAACACTTGACTGCTGATGTACACATTATATTTAATTGTTTTTTGGGTTATTACTAATAAAATATTGTGTTTTTTTTATTGCAGGGTCATGAAAATATTTGGGAGGGCGTTTGCCCCGACGCCCCAATGGACGGGCAGCCACTGAGTTCAGCATACACATTGATTACAACCCACTAATAACAAAAGTCTTCCCTCTAAATGAAACACATCATGCATATGTATACCAAGCAGAGCAGCTTTATTCCTATCAGACCTATCCCTCTTTTGATTGACAGGCATATTTTTCCTGGCTGACATATCTTTACTCACACCAGCTGTCTCAGGCTTGGGGAGGGGATAATTGTTAGGGGCTGATTCACTTTTACGACCCTCTAAGAGGAGATAGAGGGGGTCTGGAAATGTATTATGCTTTGATCTGTTGCAAGAGCCTGTATTTACACTATGTGACCTGCTCTGCTTAGGTTGTGTTTGGGGGGGTGAGGTGTTTGGGGGGGTGAGGGGGTTGGGGGGGGGGGGTGAGTGACAGGAGTGTTTGTAATTCTTGTTGTCAAGACATCTGGGGAGGTTATGTAATTTGGGGTCAAGAACCAGTCAACGTGGCCCCATCTAAACAAACTGGTTGATCCCAGTACATCAATAATAACACATAGATGTAAACCCAGAAACCGTGACAGTACTTTATGCGCACCATGTCCAGCTGTCCATCTAGTTAGGTTAATACTAGGTAAAAGTAATAAATAATTGAGCTTGAAAGTTTTGAATTTTAAACAGTGCAATAGTTTTGATGAATATATATCTAATAGTACATAGTCGGCTTACTTAAAGTTGACATCTATAAATGCTCTGTTATAACTATTTTTTTCTGAAACTGTTCTTTCCTACTATTTGTTAAACTTGAATTTTGTATTTTTTTTATCAGAATTAGTTTGAGGCATATGAAAGTGCTTCTGTACGTCAATATTCAAATAAATTAGGTGACATGCAATAAGAGATATTATCAAATCAAGGCATTTGTTTGGCCCTCCAGGACTGAACGTGCCCACCCCTGGGTTAGAGGCATTCATGGGCTTCTAATGGAATATGCCTCAATGTTTCAAACATAAAGAGGCTAAAAGCACAGAGAAATACTTGTAAATAAAAAGGGGGATGGTAGTGAGCAAATCTATTGGCTAATAGGTGTAATTTTCTATAATTGATAAATTAACACTTTGTATTACTTCTGTAATGGGCATTAGACATGCCATGCATTGCAAAATTAAATCACTAGTTTCCGTGCATGAAGTGTCAGATTGGTCTAGTATAAGTAACATGGATCAGCTATTAAGACGGAATCTTACTTTTCATTGTTCAATCCACTACAATAAAATATAGCCATGCAGGAAACTAGTCATGAATCATTACCACTTCTGTGCAGAGACAGCACATCTACAACAGAAATACAAGTAGTCATGCTTTGATGCAAGATAGTTATTAGATCTGTAAGCATAGCTATGTGCAGCTCATTTCATTAGTGTGTACTCACAGGGAATGTATTTATTTATTTATTTTTGGTTTGGAAGTATATTGAGACCATCATGGAATTTAAAAATTAACCTCATGGCATGTTTCTGGTTGTTAACCTCATGGCATGTAAGTCCTTAAATTGCCTCAGTGGCACCCAAAAAGTTAACCCCATACCACAGGGCCCGTGGCGGTGGTGGTGGGGGCTGGATAACCAGGCACAAGAGATTTGGGACAGGGAATGTGTGTGAGGGAGGAAGGCAAGAGAGATGGAAGACCAGGGGTGAGACATCCCTGCACCTAGTTGCACCTATATATATTATTGGTGTTGTTCACATTTGTCTGTGTTTCTGGTTGTTCCTATCCATATGGTTTTCTTGGCCAAGATTCTGGAGTGGATTGCCAATTCCTTCTCCAGTGTACTGCAATTTTTCTGATCTCTCTATTATGACCTGCCCATCCAGGGTGACCCTACATGGTATAGCTCAGTAACATTGAAGTACACAAGCCCCTTCCCCACAACAAGGTAGAAATCCAAAAGGTATATATAATGAAACTCATTTTTTTAACTTAAATGGACATGTAAATGAACTTTTGGAGGTGCCTGATGCCCCCCCTTGCTGTAAGTAAGTTTTTTATGTGTTCGTTGTGTTTATTTCTTGTGTTTGTGATGTTTTGATGCGCAGCGTTTGGAATGGGTCTTTTGCGGCCGTATTTGTTTCCGATGCGGCCGTATTTTGTTGCGATGTTGCCGTATTTTTTTGCCATATACGCAGTTAGCTTTTACGTGTACGACGCAGTGTATTTGTTTCTAAGTCGTGAGTATGTGTGTTAAGAGCGTGTGAAGGGCCTTTTTTACTGTTTTTTTGTTAAGTCTTGCTTGTGTGTGTCTGGGTGTAAGCGGGTGTGAGGGGCCTTTGAGGTTTTTTTTGTTAAAAAGTCGTGTATGTGTATGTGTGTGAACACAGCTGACGTTGAGCCTCCACCTCCGCAAATGCGGACCCTCGCTTCGTGAGGATCCGCATTTGCGGGGACGTTGGGATGCTCCCACCACCGCAAATGCGAAAGCGCTCCTTGCCAGCAACTGCGGCCCTCGCAAAAAAGTACTAGACACGTTACGACCCATTACGACCTTGCAAAAATCGTCCGCAACCCGCGGACATGAAAAAATGAAAAACACAATAAATATACACAACACATACATAAAAAGCTTACCTACAGCAAGAGGGAGCATCCAGGCCCTCAAAAAATGAAGTTACACCTCAATTTAACTCAAAATAAAAGAGTTTAGACACTAAACTAACTTATACAATGCGGAAGTACACAGCTACGCTAACGGTTTTGTCTTGCGCACGCACACTATTACTCTACACACATTCATCACGCTTACACAGCAGCTCCACACTGCTAATGCTGCAGCAACATCAAAACAGATTGTCAGCTCTTCAACACAATGATTCCTGCATATATTACTTCAAAATAGGTAAAGTATATTTATTTTATTATTATTCACCAAACAGCATTAGCTCACTTACAATTTTATTGCCGTCATTTTTTTATGATGTATCCACTCTCTCTGCATCTGCTGTTATTATTTAAACTGAGTGTTCCAGGCTTGAAACTTGATAAAGAAAGGTTAAACCTCTAGAAAGCTTGTCATTATAAATAAGACGTTGGTCCAATACAAAAGGTATTAAATTATATTGCAATACTCATTATTAATATATATATATATATATATATATATATATATATATATATATATATATATGCATGTTGCGGGCAATGTGTTGCATGCGGGCATTGTGTACAATGCCCTGGCATTCTGTACAGTGACCGGCCGCTGTGTTGATGTACAAAATAGGGAGAAAGAGAAGAAAGAAAAAAAGGGCAACTTTTGGTAGGATCTAATTTCATATACCAATACTTATTTCATTGAAAAGTGGAGAGAATAAATGGGAAATTATACATGACTATAGTACATTAAAGAGACAGAATTTAGATGAGCATGGGAACCCCACCCATAGAATGGCCTTGGAAAGTACAGAAGACATAACCAAATGGCCAAACCATTCAAATCATTGCAGACTCCAAGAAAAGTCGCAGCTTACAAAATTGTATTATAAAAATAGTTTATACTTTTATTCTAAAAATATCAGCGATCCAAAAGAAAAAAAGAAGAAAAAATGTGCACCAAAAAGAAGGGAAATGAAAAATATTAAAAAATAATAGAGAAAGTTGGGTGCTTTAGGCGGTGGGACGCTTACTGTTTAAGCATCAGAGTGATATGGGGATCAGGCTCAAGGAGAGTCCCTGTCCATATAGAAAATGGATGCACAACCATAAATTGCTATAATAGTCCCTGTTAAATAAGGTACCTTGGATAATGTCCTATTATATACTATTTAAATAACCAGCCACTGAACCCAGACAGTGGTCTTATTATAGGCAAAAAATACGATGCAGAGATATACTATTGAAGTAAGGATTCGATTTTCCACTATAATATCAATATATTTCGTAATTTATAGTATTAGTATAATCCAGACATACTTCACCTAGATATAGTATATAATATTGCATATAGTATAAATATACTACACATTTAGATGTTTGCAAACTGATAGTAAGTATATATGACAGCTGCTATTGACCGATCTAGTTTTTAAATGGGGATTACCATTAATATGGCTGTATGAATATGTATAACAACTGTTATTAGCAGATCTAATTTTTTTTTAATGGTAATTACCATTAACATTGCTGTGTAAATCACAAGCCAACTTATATATCTTTAGCCTGCTACATGTGTATAAATGATAGAACATACTATAACATTCTATGGTCATTGGATTCTTGAAAACTAGTAAGTACTTACTATTGCAGGACATCTATAGGTAGGGAACTCACCCATACACGAGCCTATCCCCCATCATGCTCTGCATCTCCTCAGCGTCTGACGTCACTTGTCAGTGACGCTCAGACTCCGCTCAGCACACCAGGAAAGTCGCGCATGCGCAGTTCACACCTTGCGCATGCACAGTAAAACCGACGCGCATTTCGCGATTTAGATTGCTTCCTCACAGGGCTGTGCTTCTCAGCCTTCTCCCCTTCCTTTTATGCAGCAGCCTAATTGGCCCCTATCAATTAATGACATGATTTTTTCATTATTACTCCTATTTTTAATAGTACAATTATTATTGGGTATGTAAATAAAGTATAGGAAAAAGATTGTTTTATCTATACTCCTGATAGAGATGGTTATCCCATCTTACTTCGAGAGAGTGTACTAAACCCTATAATTGAATGGATTATGTATAAATGACACTATAATAATGGAGCCTAACAATTTGACTGTGCTGATAATTAGTGAAAATAAAAAGAATGGAATTTTATCATACTTCACTGATAAGCACTCAAAATTTTTACTGTATTGATAATTAGTGAAATAGAAAGAATAAAATTGTATAATGAAAGATGATAATATTGAAAGGATTAAGAATTCCTCTATTCAATGAGTAATTTATAAAAAAAACTGTGAAATTGATATTTTCATTTAATCCATTTGGGGTCATTGTGCTAAGGAGAAAAATCCATCTGCTCTCTGCTCCAATAAGAGCATTTTCCAAATTTCCTCCACGGATTCCCAGTGTTACATGCTGTACCATCCAACATTTGAGTTCATCAGAATTTGAATTATGGAGTTTAAGAAAGTGACGAGCCACCAATGTTAATTTGCGGCCATTTTCCAAGTCTTTCTTACTGTTCTTGATGTTTCTGACATGTTCGTTTTCTCACTTCACGGCTCATCATCCCAACATATTTCTGATCTGGGCATGTACATTTAAGTACATAGATCACAGATTTGGAGCTACAGCTGAAAAAAATCCTCTGTAATGATATAGAAATCACAAAGTTGTGGAGACCAGTAGCCAAGGTCAGCAATAATCCAGTTCCGCAAACTTGTAGGTGAAAACAGGAACAAGGTTTATTGAAGTGATCAGAAACCACACAATAATCTGGCAAGGATCAATAGACAGGAAGTGCCTTATATAGGCCAAGGACCAGACACAGCTGAAGAGACTTAGGTACTGATACAATTGCTAGCAGAGTCAAGCTTATAAGGTCTCAATGGAATTCACAACAGGCAGGCTGGCGCAGTGGTAGGGAAGAGGTATAGCAGCCTGGGGACCAGGGTTCAAAACCCACCAGAGTCAATTCCTCACATTACCCCCGCCTCTATAGGTGTAGCCTCTGGATGCCCTATTACCTGGTTTAGCAGGGTACTGCACATGAAAAGACCGAAGGAGATCAGGAGCGTGAATATTGTCCACTGGTTCCCACAAACTCTCCTCCTCACCATAGCCTTTCCAGCGAACCAGATACTGAAGCTTGCCACGGAAGATTCTGGAGTCAAGAATTTTGTCCACTTCGTACTCATCCTCACCATCCACGAGGACTGGAGGTGGGGCGGGCAGGGCTCGGCCAGGGAAAGTGTTTTCATGAAAAGGTTTAAGCAGTGCAACGTGAAACACTGGATGTATTTTCATGGAATTCGGGAGTTGTAAACGGAAAGTGACAACATTGATCTGAGCAATGATCTCAAAAGGTCCCATGAACCTTTGACCCAATTTATGAGAAGGAATCCGAAGCTTGAGATTCCTTGTTGACAGCCACACCTTGTCACCAACGTGATAGACTGGGGCCTCCTTTCTATGCCTATCAGCAGCTCTTTTGTAACATTCCTGAGCCTCCAAAAGAGTCTCTTTCAACAGTGCTTGGGAATCACGTAAGGCCGTTAGCCGGTCAGTGACAGCAGGAATGGAAGTAGTAATTGGGAGACTGACTAGAAAGGTCGGATGGTAACCATAGTTGGCAAAAAATGGGCTCAAAGAAGTGGAGCAGTGTTGGGCATTGTTATAGGCAAACTCGGCCGTGGGTAGAAAATCCAGCCAGTCATCCTGCAGGTAACTAATATAGCACCGCAAATATTGCTCCAAAGTCTGGTTGGTTCGCTCAGTCTGTCCATTACTTTGCGGATTAATTAATACCTAGATTAGAACAAAAATGTTTGCAAAAACGAGACGTAAACTGCACTCCCCTTTCAGAAACTACTTCATCAGGCACTCCATGCAAGCGAAATATTTCCCGAATAACCAGGTCAGCCGTCTGTTTAGCTGAAGGGAGACCACGAGCTGGTATGAAATGACCCATCTTAGTTAACCTGTCCACAACAACAAGAATGGTAGTGTGTTCCTTAGAGGGAGGTAGTTCCACAATAAAGTCCATGGATATAGATCCCCAGGGACGATGAGGAATCGGAAGAGGCTGAAGCAAGCCAACAGGGGATGAGCGAGGAGTCTTATGTCTGGCACACACATCACAAGAGGACACATACTTCTTAACATCCTCATGATACTTCGGCCACCAAAAGGATCGGGCAAGTAGCTCTTGTGTCTTTCGGATTCCTGGATGACCTGCTGGTTTTGAGTCATGGTAGAGACGTAAAAGGTCCAGTCGCACTGACTCCGGAGCAAACAGACGTTGTTGAAAAATCCAAAACCCATTACGCATCGTCATATGGAGGTCACGAGGAGGATCACGAAGAACTGGGTCTTCAGCGTAGCCCTTTTTAATGCGAGACATCAGATCAGAAGGAAATGTAACTCCTATAAATATATCCTCTGGCAAGATGGTGGTCTTGGTTACGGTAGTATGGAGGGGGTCAGCTATTCTAGACAATGCATCCGCCTTACCATTCTTGGAGCCAGAACGGTATGTAACCAAAAAATTAAACCTTGAGAAGAATAGGGACCAGCGTGCTTGTCTGGCTGACAGTCTCTTAGTTGATCGAATACATTCCAGATTTTTGTGATCTGTGAGGACAGTAATTGGATGGGTAGCTCCCTCCAAGAGATGTCTCCATTCGGTGAAGGCAGCTTTTATAGCCAATAGTTCTTTATTCCCTATGTCATAGTTTCTTTCTGCTGGCACCATCTGGCGGGAATAGAAGGCACACGGATGTAACAGCATCTTAGGTCCAGTCCTTTGAGACAGTATAGCACCAACAGCTGAATCAGAAGCATCAACTTCCACAATAAATGGTAATTCCGGCTGAGGATGTACCAGGACAGGGGCAGAGGTAAACAGAGTCTTCAATCGGGAAAATGCGGTATCCGCCTTATCGGACCACTGAAAAGGAGTCCCTTTACGTGTGAGTTCAGTGATCGGTGTAATAACGGCAGAGAAATTCTTAATGAAACGCCTGTAAAAATTGGCAAACCCCACAAATCTCTGAACATCTTTTTCATTCTTGGGGATGGGCCAGTCCAGCACAGCTTTAATTTTACTTGCGTCCATACTTAAACCTTTGGGAGTTATTACATACCCCAGGAATTTAATGTCTGTTTGTTCAAACTCACATTTTTCTAGTTTAATGTATAGGCGGTGGGTACGAATGCGCTCTAGAACTATACGGACCTGTTTTCTGTGGTTTTCAAGATTATCAGAGAATATTAGGATATCATCCAAATATGCCACAACAAACTGATCCAGGAGATCTCGTAGTACATCATTGATAAGATGCTGGAAAGTTGCAGGGGCATTACACAGCCCAAAAGGCATTACTAGATATTCGTAATGCCCGTACCTGGTTCTGAAAGCTGTTTTCCATTCATCATTGGGTCTTATGCGAACCAGAATATATGCCCCCCGAAGATCAAGCTTCGTAAATATTTTAGCTGAGCGGAGTCTCTCCAAAAGTTCAGGAATCAGAGGCAAGGGGTAGCGGTTTTTAACAGTGATGTTATTAATGTCCCTGTAATCAACGCATGGCCGTAGGCTGCCATCTTTCTTTTCTACGAAGAAAATAGGAGCTCCTGCTGGAGACGTAGATGGTCGAATAAAGCCTTTGGCAAGATTTTCTTGGAGGTATTCACGAAGAGCTTTCAATTCAGGCTCAGAAAGGGAATATATACGGCCAAATTGGATAGCAGCCCCAGGCAACAGCTCTATTGGGCAATCATAAGGCCTTTGTGGTGGAAGCTGATCAGCATTCTTCTTATCACAGACATCTGCAAAATCCCGATATTGTAGAGGAAGCTTAGTCAAGTTTGTAGCAACCATTTCATTAATTGTTGTGGCAACAGGTGTTACCTTAGAGGGTTGACAATTTATTAAGCAGTGTTCTGAAGGAAAGGACAAAGTTCTGATCTTCCAATCAATCTGTGGGTTATGCAGAGCAAGCCAAGGTACCCCCAAAAATCACTGGAAACTGTGTTGAGGAAATTAGGTGGAAAGAGATAGCCTCATGGTGATTCACTTCCACAGTCAACTTTAAGGGCACAGTCTCATGTGTAACCGGTCCTGACGTAAGTGGAGAACCATCAACTGTCTCCATTAACACAGGTGAAGAATTAGGGATAGACTGAATTCTATTTCCTGCTGCAAATTTAATGTCCATAAAGTTTCCGCCTGCTCCAGAATCTATCATAGCGGTAGTTGAAATTTTACGATCACCACATTGCAACGTGATAGGCACCACAAAATGAGGATGTTGAGTCAACATACCCTCTTCACCATGAGCCAGAGAAAACAAGGGTTGTGTGACAGAATCCAGTTGATCCGAAATCTGGGATTGGTGTCGAATCTGTGCACCCTCAGCCGCCATAGCTATTGTTCTTTTGGATTTGCTAGGGCAATTGATGGCATAGTGCCCTGCACTACCACAATACAGGCATAAATTGTGAGTGCGTCACCACTGTTTTTCTTCGTTGGATAATGGCCCTCTTATTAGATTTACCTGCATAGCCTCTGGCTCAGAGTCTGTAGGTGTTTGTGGGATCGGAGTAGAAGTTCTTGAATAGGAAATTGGAGTAGTACTTGGTCTAAAAGAGCTCTGTCTTTCCAATCTTCTTTCAGAAAGTCTCCAATCAATACGGATAGCCAAACGCACAAATGCATCAAAGTCAGCAGGAAGATCAACACGAGCTAGCTCATCTTTTATAGCTTCTGAGAGACCTTTTCTGAAGTGGAACCTCTGGGCTGATTGGTTCCAGGTAGTATCAGCAACCCACTGTCTGAATTCAGCAGCATATTCAGCCACCGAGCGCCTCCCTTGATGCAAATGAAGGAGAGTGGCTTCTGCTGTAGCACATCGATTTGGGTCATCAAAAACTAGGCACATGGCCTCAAGAAAGTCATTTAGATTACCCAAGACTGGACTGTCTTGTTCCAGAAGAGGGGAGCCCCAAGCCAGGGCTTCATCTTTGAATAAGGAAAAAATAAATCCCACCTTCTCTCTTTCAGATGGAAATTGGTGAGGTAACATCATGAAGTGCAAACGGCATTGATTTAGGAAACCCCTAAATTTTTGGCGATCTCCTCCAAACTTTTCTGGCAGGGGCAAGCGGGCCTCTTCAGCAGGTGTAACAGTAGCAGCCGCAGCATCACGTGCCCTGTAGCTGGTGTACTCACTGTGCATTGACTGAAATTTATTTTGCAGTTCAGCTACCTGGTCCTGCAGCACTTGGATGGTCTGTGCCTGGGTCTGCACAGTTCTTGCAAATAAAGCAACCTGCTGGGCCAATGCAGAATCTGTCCCGGCAGTCTCCATGAAAGGGCCAGATTATTCTGTAATGATATATAAATCACAAAGTTGTGGAGACCAGTAGCCAAGGTCAGCAATAATCCAGTTCCGCAAACTTGTAGGTGAAAACAGGAACAAGGTTTATTGAAGTGATCAGAAACCACACAATAATCTGGCAAGGATCAATATACAGGAAGTGCCTTATATAGGCCAAGGACCAGACACCTGACCAGACACAGCTGAAGAGACTTAGGTACTGATACAATTGCTAGCAGAGTCAAGCTTATAAGGTCTCAATGGAATTCACAACAGGCAGGCTGGCGCAGTGGTAGGGAAGAGGTATAGCAGCCTGGGGACCAGGGTTCAAAACCCAGCAGAGTCAATTCCTCACATCCTCACTTTGTGACAGTTACCCATGTGATCAAGAAACTGCGTTGTATTTTTAATGTGAGAGCAATATTTACAGTGTCCACATTTATGGCTTCCCATTATCCGGGTTGTGGATAATTTAACTGTTTTCTTAACAAAGTGGCTTCTCACAAGCGTATGTCTTAAGGATGGAGCCAGTTGCCAGCTAGCTTATATCCCTTTGGGTAACCATCTTTTCAGGTCAATGTCAGTCAAGCTGTGTTGATGTTACACGGGCAATGTGTAGAATAATGACAACAAGTTTTTTTTAATTATTAGCCCAAATCAACCATAGTTAATCATAAGGATCATTTATTAGAGCATCATTTATTAGAGCAAGGCAAAGAACTGTGGCAGTTTGAATGACAGAGTTGACGGGTAGCACTGCGCGCACACTTTTTGGAAATACATTCATTCAATGCATGATTTTAATATGCCACATAACGAATGAATAAAACAGTTAACATAAACCAATATTCTTTGTCTGCATTTTAGTTACCAATACAACTCAATATATATAAGGCACGCCAACAGAAGGGGCCCTGAGCTATGAGAGGTGGGCCTGAGGAGCTGGGCATGACGAGTGCCCGCGCTGAACATAGCGATGGCCCCGCTGTCGACTAAGCTCCGTCGAGTTACGCCACGTCGGAGGATGATTATATTCTTTGCCTTCCTTTAAATCCAACATTAATTTGATAATGACAAAATATTCTTAAATTGGATCAATACTGTTTTTAGTATAATGTAGGTTCTGGCCAAATTTTTAGACCATCACATATATAGTTGTGAGCATGCGGGTTGTTGCCAAAGCTGCAGGCTCGCGTAGCAAGCCTGCGGCCCTCGCAAAGCAAACCGAAGGCGCTTCTTGCCAGTAACTGCTGACCTAGCAAACTTTACGGACTTACAAGAAACAAATACGAGACGCAGGACTTAGAAAAAAAAACATTACGACCTCTCAAAAATACAACCTTACCGCCCGAAACACCTGAAAACGTTAAAAACACAATAAAAACACACAAGAAACACATAAAAAACTTACCCATAGCAAGGGGGGCACCCAGGACCTTGAAAAGTGAAGTTACACCTCAATTAACTCGAAATACAAGAGTTTAGACACTCGAAAATCACCTAAGCAAGAGAAAAAATGGCCACCTAATAAAACGAAAACAAGGCTAAGGACGCAAAACTACTACACTTACTCGCAAAATGGAACGAATGCTCCAGACCAGTTCACGAGGCAAGTAACACACACTATGCGGCACGTACCACACTGCTATTACCCACCATTTTACATGAAACACACAACTATTAGACGCAAACTGGCGGCTGGAAAGCAAATTTAAGGCTGGAACGCAAATAGCGCATGCGCATTGCGTTCTAATGGTTTCAACCACCTCCAAGTTTATAAATACTACCCACTTTCCAGAAAATTTTACATTTCTCTCCGGGGGATGAACACTGTGACTGGATAGTTCATTGCTGCCGTTACTTCAGAAGATAATTACTTCCAACTGAGAGGTAAGCTATAATACATTTAATTTATTAAGAAAGACCCCCCAAAAAAAACAAAAAAAAACATTTAAAGATTTACACCAAAGAAGTCATTCATGTATAGTGACATTTGAAATATACACATGTGTGTATAGGCCCTACAACAAGCTAATCTTATCTCAAACAAATCAAAGAAATATATTCAAGTGACATTAATTCACAGGAACTAATGTCACAAATTTTTTTTTACACACATAGATATTTAACCTGTAGCTCAATCTTTCCCATTTTTTGCACTATTCAAACAGACTCTGCATCAACAGCGTCACTCAAGAATTTGCAGCGTGGACTCTGAAAGTGGATTACTTTTAAAGAAGACAAAGAAAGAAGAAGAGGTAAGATACAAAAATACATTACATGCAGAAAAATACCATGCTTTTCCCAAACCAAAACAATTAACATACAATTAACCATTTACCTTTCTCTTTCAAACAGACACTACAAGAAGACTGACGGATCAACATTGGCAGTAGGGGACCCTCTGTCATTCATACACCAAAAATACTTCAATCAAGGTATAGTATAACAAGTAAAAAAAATAACAGAAATCCCATCTTTCCTGCCCGCCAATATCAAAAGTAAAAAAAATAAATAGTAGCCTTAATACAAATTACAGCAAAACCAAAACACCACACTTCAAGAAACATTGCATAGAAAAAAAACTTTTAACACAACGCATAACTAAAACACAAAACAGGATAGAACAGCAAACATTAGCAACTTATTCTTCCTGTTTACTCTACAACAACCTCTAACCCTCACTCAGAAGCCAAATGAAGCATCCCAAAACTGGCAGATGCAAAATAGGATAGTACTGCAAATATTCCCAACATATAGAAAATACAATTCACATTCATCTTTAGTCTACAACAACCTTTAAACCTCAGCCACAAGCCAAATACAGCATTGCAAAAGTGGTGGACACAAAACAGGATAGTCCAACAAACATTGCTAACATATACAAAATGGAACTAACATTAATGTTTAATCTACAACAAACTCTAACTGTAAACCAGAACTAAAATCCAGCAATTTAAAAGTGGCGCACAAAAAACAGCATAGCATAACAAATCATAATGACAGATACACTATTCAAAAATAAAGAATACTGTTTTATGGCAGTAATAGAATTACACCAGTGGTCTACACAAAACACCATACTAATAAATTAGAGCCAGCGCTGCACGGTTTCTCACACACTCTCAAATCAATAGCATTTTACACACAAGAAAGAAACCAAAAATGATAACACATTGCTTTTCAAACAAATAAACCACGCTATTCATCAACAATAAATTTTAATCAAATAACATTTATCTTTCTCTTTTACAACAAGGTACAGTACAACAAGTAAAAAAAGAGAACCAAAAATTAACATGTTTGCTGTGCAGCAATGTTAAGATACAAAATAAAACAAAACAACAACACACCAACAACAATAAGCCCCACAAATCACCATCCTTCAACAAATATTGGTGACACATTTCTAATTTATCAACCGTGACGAAGTGCCCTTCGCCACTTTGTCTTGGAGAGGACTGTTTGCCGGCCTCCTGCCTTTTGACTATGGACCGGCATTTAAATACTTTATTTTCCTATGCAGAAAGACTTTGGTTCCATGGCCATTGAACTGTATGTATGTGGTCTGAGCGCCATTCAGTAATAATGTGTGCTCAGACCTAAGCTATCTGCAGATATGTTCTGGGTTATAAAATGTTGTTATTATATCTGTAAAAATATTGTATTGTGTGGTATGCAGTCAAATATCTTTGGTCTCATACACTTGGTCAGGAGTTGCCCATCTGCCTCTTAATAGTATCTGATAAACCACACAAGAGATAGCAGAACAAAAGGGTTTTAGCAGACAAGATGGCACAATGAACAATGGGGGTAGGGACTCTTGAATAATGAGATGACCTAGGGTTTCCCCATACTCCCAGCAGGGGAAGAAGTGAGCTTAGAGATGTTACTCTCTCCACCGCCAGAGGTAGAATGAGCAGTTAGCCACACCTAGTGGGCGGCTCCTGGGGGAGGGGACTCCTGGCTCCCACACCTTAACCCTGTCTGATTGGCCAGAGGTAATTAGGGGTTGACCAAAGGTAGTCACTGCCCCTACTGTGTATGTGAAGTGTTTAAAAATGTGTTTTGTAATTAATAAAGAAGAGAGTTCACTGCTTGACCCTCAAACACAGAGGTTATGTCTCGTTCTTGGGGGGATTCATGGTATGCTGTTGCAGACTGACTGCCAGCAGCTATTCGTGAGGCTCCAGTTAAGCTACGGCGGTTGTGGAGTCTGTGGTGGTGGTGGTGTCCGGTGCGGTGCTTGTAGTCCTCGGCGCAAGCTAGGACGCGTCCATCAACGGAGGTACCCGGTCGGGGTGCCAGGAGATCCGTTACATCAACTAATTAGCTTTTACCTACAACAACCTTTAACAGTTAAACCTAACTTCAATCTGTCAAACAAAATGTGCCCAAGATAAAACAGGATAGTAGAACAATCAGTGAAAACACATAAAAAATTCAACTATAAATTCTCTGTTCAGGGCCCTAACCTACAACATTAAGCACAAAACCAAAATAGACACAGAAAATAGGATACTACAACAAATATTACTAACACCTACCAAAGAACAATATAAACCTTCTTTTCAGACCCACACCATATAAGCCTAAAAGTAAAATATAATTATACTATTACAACAATCACCTACAGTAAAAATTTAAAACAGCAACTAAGCATTCTAAGCCAACCCTACAAACCTACTAGATAAAAAGCAGCAAGCAACAAAAAAATCCCAAAAATGACATATACTTATTTAACACTATAAATCTACTACATCTACAATGACCTACAATGCAATTACCTTGGCTCTGCTATGTCTCTAAGCCAAAACTGAAAACCTACAAGATAAAAAGGAACACCAAAAAAATAACACATACTAATTTAACACTATAAAGCAACTTCATCTACAATGACCTATAATCACATACAAACAACGGAAATGTATAATCAGAACAGTGTTGCACCAAAAACATTGGAGTAACAAAAAACACAAACAAGCACTTCCAAAACAATTTTAAATCAAAAACTAAACTAATGACACATTCTTTTCGTTTACAGATTAAGATGGCTGATAACGACAACAAACAGGAAAAGATAAGACGTCAAGCTAGAGAACGACAACAAAGCTGGGCAAACCAGCAGACGCCGGAGCAGAAGGAAATTCGACGAGAAAAAGACCGGAAAAGACTAGCTGAAAAAATAAAAGCTACACCTAAAAAAGCAACAAAAAAACAAAAACATTTAGAACCTGTTCCTGAACCATCACATAACATTTCCAATGATGAATTACAAACTGAAACTGATATATACTCTTCAAATTGTACTTTACTTAAGTCTTTAGCAGTAGAGGTTCATAATTGTGGTGACATGAATATTCTCCGTCAGTTTTGTGAGGCTTATCATTTCAAACAGGAAAGACACAGAAATGGGCAGTTCATTAGTTGCTGTCAAAAAGGCAAGGTCAAACTTCCAGAATGACAACAATTCCCAACATATTTATAAAACATTATGACTGAACCTACTTTTACAGACTACAAAAATGTCAAAACTAACATAAGATCATACAATAATGCCATATCCTTTGCATCGATGGGGGCAACATTAGCTGCTAATGTACCAGGACATGGCCCTTACTGCTTTAAAGTCCAAGGCCAAATTCACCATCGTACTTACCATTTAAATCCAGAGGAAGGAGAGCAAAGAAAATTTGCTCAACTATATGTCCTAGATACAATGGAAGCTGTTGACCAACATATGCAGAACAACTTCATGCAGAAAGACATCAATTACCAATCTCAAAGGTCAATATGGTGCTTAAAAGAGATAGACATACTGATAAACGCTGGTTTAATTTGCCAACATTAAATGAGGTTGCAATGGCCTTTTCAAAATGATGAAGGAGAACCACCATTTCAAAGAGACATTAGAATATATCCCAGAAATGAGGAGCAACATTTCATTCATATCTGTATCTTAAGTACTAATTTAGATCCAATGACATATCCCATTTTTTTCCCACACGGAGAAGCATGTTTGCAAACACAATTAACCCTTCCCAGTTACCCAAATTCTAAAGTACGAGTGCAAAATAATATTTCCATGCTTGAATTTAAAGTAGCTCAAATTGCCATTCAAAATACATTCAATCCAATTTTATGTGGTGGAAAACTAACACAACAATGGATTATTGATTCCTATTTGCAAGTTGAGGCAAATAATTTAAACTTCATAAAATATCAACAAGATAAACTACGTGTAGAACAGTATTGTGGATTAATGGATTATGTCGCTGAGGTTGCTACAAGCAGAGACATGACAGCTGGCAAAGCCATCATTTTACCATCTTCTTTCCAGGGATCTCCTCGCAATATGCGAGAAAGATACAATGATTTATTTATTACATTTACATGTAATCCCCAATGGCCAGAGATTACACAAAGTTTACTTGTTGGCCAACCTGCTTCCGATAGACCAGATTTAGTAGCCAGAGTTTTGAAAATTAAATTAAATGAATTAATACGTGACATCACTATAACTCAGTTATTTGGCAAATGTTTTGCTTATGTTTATACAATTGAATTTAAAAAAAGAGGGCTTCTTATAATCCTTCAAGAAAAAGATAAGTTAGATACTGGTGACAAAGTGGATTCTGTCATTATTGCTGAACTACCAGATCCAGAACTATATGGTAGACTATATGAGATTGTAACTCATCGGATGATTCACGGACCGTGTGGAGATGTTAATCCACAGTCACCATGTATGGAAAATAATAAATGTACTAAAGAATTTCCAAAAGATTAGGAGCAACATGGGGTGGAGTTAAGAGCGGCAGGGGAGGATTTAAGAGCGGCGAGTGGGCTGGAGGAGTTGTGTGGGGCAAAGTCTTGCGGGCATACGTTTCGGTCCGAGCAGGATTACAACAACTCATCGCGAGCCCCGGCAACCTCCCAAACAACTGATATGTGCAGGCCGCTCATTGCAGCCGGGGTCCCTCCTGTCTCTCTCTCTCTGTCCTTCTAGGCTGTCTCTCTCTGTCCCCAGGCTGTCTCTGTCTCACACCTCAGTCCCCATAATGTGTCCCGGGGCCTACCCAGGCTCTCTCGGTGCAGGATGGGAATGTGCATGGTACAGGCTGGGAAGGTAGTACGAGCTCCTGAAGGGTGACTTCCGGCCAGAGCAGGAATACAATTGTGTTAGTGGGCGGGGGGAGGTGCTGGGACAATAGCAAGAGGGAGGAGTTGAGAGCAGCCGTGCGGACCTCACGATGAGCGCCTGCCTACAGTGCTCATTACAGCTGGGGGTGATGCGGGTTTATATATGTGATCAGGTCCGGGCACGACAAACCTTCCTTAGTTTTGTGTTTAAACATAGTAGGTTAATGATTCTTAGGGGTTTGTCTTACCAAATAAACCTAAAAAGCTTACTCTGAGAACCCTTCAAATATTTTATATTCACCGAAACTGGGAGAGTTCTGAATTAATATAAGAGTTTCGGAAGGGTATTCATCTTAAAAGAATGAATCCTCCATAGCCAGGAAATAGGTTATCTAGACCATTTTATTATGTCTTCACTCAGAGACTTAAAGAGGGGGATGTAATTATATGTAAGTATGGAGTTATACAGATTAACTAAATGGGGTGTTAGTTGTTCCAGAATTTTTATATAGTTCATATTGGAGAAACCATCAGGGCCCGGAGCCTTGCCTATTTTCATGCCTTGAATCCTTTTCTTTATTTCCTTTTGGCTAATTTTAGAGTTCAGAGTTTCCAACTCGGTACTGGTCAGAGCAGGAAGATTGCAGGAATTCAAGAAGGATTGCATACCATAGGTTGATTTGATCCCTGAGGCCGTGTATAATTTTTTATAGAAATTGGTGAAGGTATCTTACAGGGCCCGTGGCACACAAATAGTTAACCCGGGCCTCAGGGGTACTGTAAGTACCCCCATGGCACCTAACATTAACCCTCCTATGCTGCATGGTCCCCATCGCCCCCGCAGGGTGCCTTAAAGGTCCTTAAAAGGACCCGCGCTTCAATTGTAATTCACCACATCACTCATGGGGCTCTATACAGAACCCCATGAGCCTCTAATTAACCCTATCAGTCCCATAAGGGTTTATATAATTAACCTATAATTAACCCTGACATTAACACTATAAGTGCTATGAGGGTCCTCCAGCACCCTCATGACACTAAGTCTAGGCACTACCCTACATTACACTATTAGCAACCCCAATAAACTAATACATCGAAATTAAACCCCTCTAAGTAATTAACACCCCCTCTAGGTAATCAACCCTATTTAACCTCATCATACGTAATTACCCCTATCACTAAATACATAGTCCTATTTACCCCTAACTGTACCCATTTACCCTTAACTGTACCCAATTACCCCTAACTGTACATACTTACCCCTAACTGTACCCAATTACCCCTAAATTTACCTACTTACCCATAACTGTACCCAATTAACCCTAACTGTACCCAAAAAACCCTAACTGGACCTAAGTACCCCTAACTATAACTAATTACCCCTAACTGGTCCCAATAAACCCCTACCCTATTAACCCCTATCCTACATATTAACCTCTATCCTATCCTATTCACCCCTACCCTACATTATTAAACCCTATCCTACCCTATTAAACCCTACCCCACATTATTAACCTCTAGCCTACCCTATTAACCCCTATCCTATCCTATTAACCCCCTTCTACCCTACTCTATTAACCCCTACACTACCTACTTAACCCATAATAAAATCCCTAACACCCCAATAAGTACAAGAAATAAAAACACCCACATTATAGAAAATAAAAAAACCCACTAAGTACAAAAAACAACTACATATTACATGAAAATAAAAAAGCATTACAGAAAAATAAAAAAAGACTTACACACAAATAAAAAAAGATTCCAGAAAATGAAAACCACTATTACAATAAAAAAGACTTACAATTTGTAATAGAGAAAGGGCAAATGAGTCCACTGACCTGGCCAAAATGCCCCTCTGGCGGTGATCCCGGTCTTCATTCTTCTGGTCCAGGAAAGGCACCGCCATCAAAAACCTAATGTTCTATAAAATAAAAAATACTGTTACTAAATGGAGCTCCTCCCTTCAGGAGCTCCCTGACGCAAATGAAGGTCCCCTCACATGCTCCTTTCTAAAAAACAATGTGAGTGTTCCGATTGGCTGAAATCACTGTCAATCAGATTTCATCCAATCAGAATGGGATACAGGAGTTAATAATGTACAGTAGTGGTTAATTGGGTAGGATAGAGGTTAATAGGGTGGGATAGGGGTTAAAAATGTAGGGTAGGGGTTAATAGGGTAGGATAGGGGTTATGCCCCCTGCATCATGGGGGTTTAATTTAGGAGTGGGGGGTTAGGAGCAGTGGGGACACTTGAGCATACGTAAGGGTTTTAAAGCCCTTGCGAGTACTCCTTGGTACCCTTAACTTGTGGTTCGACTTTTGCCATTCTGTGGGCTTGACGCAGTGTGCACATATTTATACTTGAGGCTGTGGGTCAGTGTACTTCAATGGAATATGAATTAGCCACTTATTCAAGCAAGTTTGAAACTTATTCCACAATCTCAGAATCTTAGCATATTCCCAAAAATAATGTAAATATTTTGGATTAAACATCCCACATTTCACAGGCACATTATCAATATCTCCACCAATTCCCAACATTATGTCAGGAGTAATGTAAATCTCCAATTATTTAAATTGGTTTAAGATTCCTGTTCAAAAATAAATCTGGACTGACAATTCCTTTACAGATGAAAGTGCATTACAAGAATAGTTATCTTAAGTTGAGGGTTATTATACTATAAGTTATTACATACACCTAGATAACAGAGAACTTTTCTCCAGGTAATGGGCAATGTTTTGACTTAACTTGCTTGATGTTATACTACAAGTCAGAGTATACAAATTCTTGCCTAGCTGTAATCTTACCTTATGTATTCTGAGATGCACATTTATGTTGATTGGAGATCCAATCTAATGAATACTTTCCTAAGTTCGGAAGGTTTGTCCCTGGGTTTTGTGATTTTATTGTTATTCCAAATAAGTTGTCTAATAAAGACATGAAGGAATGTTCCATTTAAATTGCACATTAATTGCATTATTTGATTTAGATAGACACAACATCTGATTTATTTCTCAACATTTATACATTATCGTGAAATGGAACTAAATAGATAGATCATCTTAATAATATGATTTGCAAACTTGGGTCTTCTATAATTATATATATATATATATATATATATATATATATATATATATATATATATATTGTTATGGTCAAAGTTTGTTTAAACAACAACGGAAATATAGGGCAATTTTGACAAGTCCCCCTTTGTAACATTAAATGTTCTGATTTAAATCCATTGATTAATAAAGTTGCAATAGGAGCAGAATATATTAGTTGAATTGATTTTACAAAATTTCACACTATACCATTATGTGCCAATGAGGTGAATACGTGATCCCATCCAACCATATGAAATGCTTAATCTGCATCTATATTTAAGATGTGTTTATTTTTTTGGGCATAGACATTACATAAGATACCTTTGCAATCTGTATTTTAAGAATTATAAACCTCCACTGCTGGTCTACTGCAATTTTGGTGATATTATAATCGTATCCTTCATGAACAATATTGTTACCCATCTTGTTTTTTTATAGGTAATACATATTACACTCTGTATGCATAGTGTATACATTTTTTCTTGCTCAATATCGCTAAGATGGGTGTCCTAGAGAAGGGGGATATCAGTTTTTGTATTTATTTAGATCTCTTAAGATTGCCCTACATTTCTATGGTAACTTATTTCCCCCAATATAAAAGTAGTTATTCTATATGCTATAACCTATCATTAATCTCAGTGAAGATACATTTTCCATAAAAGGATAAGGTTATAGATAATTAAAAGAAATCAACAAAACCACTTACAATTGGCTATTGCTCCCTTACCCACTGATCAAGAAGTCCTGGTTTAACAACTGCATGTCTCCAAGGAAGACCCTTTACATATAAAAGAAAACAGTAAAACATGAGAGAGCACAATGTCATAATTTTCCATTACCAGCATCATTTTCACGCAATTTCACTAGCAAGTCATCTCTAATTCATGTTGATCATGATTGCACCATTATGTGTGTATACTTGTAACATGGTTGGGTACAGAAGTGAAAAAGCTTCTACCCTTAGTAGTGAGCAGAAAGTTGTAAATTTACTTTGTTTTTGTAATAGCTCACAAAAGCTCAGTCTTGAGTTGGATACTTCATAAGAGCTGCACTCCAACCTTTTCAATACTTGAAATAATTTGATGTGAACCTGAAAGTTCAGGAATTTCACTAACATATTTCTGTTATATATTGTCTCATCTTCCTGGTTTCTTACAACTGTGCTCTTGTGGGTTCCATGTGCATTAATTTGTACAGTTCTATTGAGATAAACTGGATCAACCCAGGGCCTTTAATTATTTCTGGTAAGCACACTAAGGGTAGATTATTATGTATTGCTCTGCTTTCTATCTACTCCAATCTACTGTAATCTCTGGTGAATACTCTTGATTATTTTGTTTAGATTAGTCAATTGCTTTTTCCAATAAATTTGGTGATACTCCAAATCTGAACTTCTCTTTTTCACCTGAATGAATCTTTCATTCATGCTCTTAATATCATCCGTTAAAGGGAAGAGAATAGAATGAATGACCTACTGTAGGCCTCTATTGGGGAACTAAAGGATGCAGTTATTTGAAATACTATAGAATGTGCGACTCGAGAAAGCCATCCATACTGAACTGTCCATTTGAAGTTTCAAATCTTTTTTTAAAAATTTTTTTTACTTCCATTTGTTTGGCTTCATGTGATCATACACCTGACATGTCTGCTACAGTTTAATTTATTTATCCATACACAAATATGTATTGTTGGTCCAAGAACTGTCAAGTAGTCTTTATTGAATTGGCAATTTATAAATGTGTTATCTGCTTTCATCCACTACTGTATGTTAGACAGACTCCATTAAGTCCTAAAGTGTTTTTGATCCCCCACATAGTGGGTGATCGCATAGGGGGTCCAAATTTAGTCAAGTAGCAATAACTCTTCCCCCAATCCTCTAGTGCCTTTAACTAAAGCTCTTGTATAACTCAATTTTTAATCCAGCGCTGTGTTTCATCATTCAATCAGCAACTTGGCAAGTGGGTATTATTCCCAACTCCTTCCCTTTATTGAAACATTTAGGGATCCTCTTGGATATTCACAGACACATACTATGCCATTCAGTCGCAACTGTGCAGCTGCCCTCTTCACTCCCCCACTGCTCCCTCTGTATCTGTTGGTTACTTCAGGCTCCATTGCTGGATATGGAAAATGCAACCCCAACAGCTTTCTAATTATTCCAACAATGTTCTTCACCTGTCAATCCTCCTCCCATGCATATCCACCAACTGGCAGCCTTTCCACACCATGCAGCAGACAAGAGGTAGCTCTTACAGCTTCTTGTCTCCTTTACCTGACAGATGTCCTTGTGATTGAGGCCTCACACTCAACAGGGATCTGACCTTCTGTCTTCACCCCACATCTCCAGCACATGAGCCTCCATGCTGTTGCTGCTGCATCAGTGAGCATAGGATGCTCACGTCAGACTAGCAACTTGTACCTGCTCCTTTTTACCTGTTTTCGGAAATCTGCTGCAAACACACTGCCTTTGTCTGCTGCATGCGCCAGAAGCCTAAAAGTCCTTTTAACTTCATAGACTGTTTGTAGATTTTTAATTAGATTCATGTACGATTAACTGCCAACACTGCCTAAATAAATAATACAAAAATGTATTGTTTTTTTTTATCTGTGCCATATGAACACAGTGGGTTGTTAAAAATAAAACTAGTTTTTTAGGCAACTTACATTAATCTCAACTTTTTTGTACAGGTCTATATATTTAATTAGAGTTACAACTATTTAAAAAAGCTAATAGCATCTATGTTTTATTTTATATATTAATCACCATTATTGATTAGTATTGGCATGTGCAATAGACATATGACAGCTGTAGAAATCAGAACAACTACGGATGCAACTTTATATTAGACCACTTATTCACAGAAACTGAAAAAAATATATATTGTTTTCTATTACATGGGTGGAGTGACATCTAGTGGATAAATGAAAACTAACATTGGTAAAACAAATGACAACATTGGTGTGATCAGATTGTGGTTACCAGGGAAGGATGATAACAGCAGTAACATTTATAATGGAACAAGACATGAATGCTCATAGTCTCTTCATATGACGATAACTAATTGTTTGCTTTATGATAATAACATACTTAGAAACAACTTTAAATACAAACGAGAAAATAAAAACCTAAATGTATTGGAGTCTCTCTCTCTGTGTATATATATATATATATATATATATATATATATATATATATATTGTTTAAAGTGTGCTGTAGTCCAAAGGATCACAGAGAGCCAGCCATTAGTGATGTCGCGAACCTAAAATTTTCGGTTCGCGAACCGCGAACGCGAACCTCCACAAATGTTCGCGAACCGGCGAACATCGGCGAACCGCCATAGACTTCAATGGGCAGGCGAATTTTAAAACCCACAGGGACTCTTTCTGGCCACAATAGTGATGGGAAAGTTGTTTCAAGGGGTCTAACAACTGGACTGTGGCATGCCGGAGGGGGATCCATGGCAAAACTCCCACGGAAAATTACATAGTTGATACAGAGTCTGGTTTTAAGCCATAAAGGGCATAAATTACCTAACATTCCTAAATTGTTTGGAATAACATGCTTTAAAACATCAGGTATGATGTTGTATCGATCAGGTAGTGTAAGGGTTACACCTTACATGACTGGGGGTCTATAGGTGACATTAGTACTGACCTTTATCTGACTGGGTGTCTATAGAGTGACATTAGTACTGACCTTTATATGACTGGGGGTCTATAGGTGACATTAGTACTGACCTTTATCTGACTGGGTGTCTATAGAGGGACATTAGTAATGACCTTTATATGACTGGGGGTCTATAGAGGGACATTAGTACTGACCTTTATCTGACTGGGTGTCTATAGAGGGACATTAGTAATGACCTTTATCTGACTGGGGGTCTATAGAGGGACATTAGTACTGACCTTTATCTGACTGGGTGTCTATAGAGGGACATTAGTACTGACCTTTAGCTGACTGGGTGTCTATAGAGGGACATTAGTAATGACCTTTATCTGACTGGGGGTCTATAGAGTGACATTAGTACTGACCTTTAGCTGACTGGGTGTCTATAGAGGGACATTAGTAATGACCTTTATCTGACTGGGTGTCTATAGAGGGACATTAGTACTGACCTTTAGCTGACTGGGTGTCTATAGAGGGACATTAGTACTGACCTTTATCTGACTGGGTGTCTATAGAGGGACATTAGTACTGACCTTTAGCTGACTGGGTGTCTATAGAGGGACATTAGTAATGACCTTTATCTGACTGGGGGTCTATAGAGTGACATTAGTACTGACCTTTAGCTGACTGGGTGTCTATAGAGGGACATTAGTACTGACCTTTATCTGACTGGGTGTCTATAGAGGGACATTAGTAATGACCTTTATATGACTGGGGGTCTATAGAGGGACATTAGTACTGACCTTTATCTGACTGGGTGTCTATAGAGGGACTTTAGTACTGACCTTTATCTGACTGGGTGTCTATAGAGGGACATTAGTACTGACCTTTATCTGACTGGGTGTCTATAGAGGGACATTGGTACTGACCTTTAGCTGACTGGGTGTCTA
Organism: Discoglossus pictus; assembly: GCA_027410445.1. Taxonomy (NCBI): domain Eukaryota; kingdom Metazoa; phylum Chordata; class Amphibia; order Anura; family Alytidae; genus Discoglossus; species Discoglossus pictus. The sequence continues at coordinate 213,988,947 of CM050166.1, read as the reverse complement.
TAGAGGGACATTAGTACTGACCTTTATCTGACTGGGTGTCTATAGAGGGACATTAGTACTGACCTTTAGCTGACTGGGTGTCTATAGAGGGACATTAGTACTGACCTTTATATGACTGGGAGTCTATAGGTGACATTAGTACTGACCTTTATCTGACTGGGTGTCTATAGAGGGACATTAGTAATGACCTTTATATGACTGGGGGTCTATAGAGGGACATTAGTACTGACCTTTATCTGACTGGGTGTCTATAGAGGGACATTAGTAATGACCTTTATCTGACTGGGTGTCTATAGAAGGACATTAGTACTGACCTTTATCTGACTGGGTGTCTATAGAGGGACATTAGTAATGACCTTTATCTGACTGGGTGTCTATAGAGGGACATTAGTACTGACCTTTATATGACTGGGGGTCTATAGGTGACATTAGTACTGACCTTTATATGACTGGGGGTCTATAGGTGACATTAGTACTGACCTTTATCTGACTGGGGGTCTATAGAGGGACATTAGTACTGACCTTTATCTGTCTGGGGGTCTATAGGTGACATTAGTCCTGACCTCCTGCTGCAGTATTATTACTCCCAGTACTCCCAGGCTTGCTACTATTAGATATAATAACCTCAGTTTCGTTTTCTTATCTGTTGGTAACATCAAAATATGATTATTAAATATTTCATATTTGTTTGTTTTTTTCTCCCAAAGTGAACCCCTTTGTGTGTGTCCCACAGATGTGTCGTTTCCGCTCTGCGTATGTTGGATTTGCACCGCTCAAAAAGTATGAAAAGAGATCCCCCCCCTTGAAGCCCATTAATGACATCATCAGTAAATTGTATGTAACAGATTCCAGTGTTTAGGGTTTATGACTAAATACTGCGATCATATCACTTATGACAAAAATCCGTATTTGTCGTATTATTCAGACGCGCGTGCATCTTTGTGTTACATTTCCTGATACTTTTATTATCTTGATCTTTATATATTTACTAGCGACTTGCCCATCAAAAAATGGCGGCAATAAGATTGTAAGGCAGGTAATGGTTTGGACGAGACATTCATTCTGTTGGCGGTCGGAGATCCTTCAGCGCTCATTGCGAGGCTGTTGGTTGTATTTTTTTTCTGATAGGCGCTTTTGCTGTTATTCTTTGGTCGGCGGTGATGGTTTTTTTGCGCTTATTGCAAGGCTTTGTATGCTATGAGCAGCGTTGGCGCTCGTTGTGAGGCGCACAGTGAATGGCTTTTATGTTTAATGTGATAATGTTTTTTTTGTGTATATGTATTTTTGTATGCTAATGAAATAATTACTAAATGAATATACTTTACCTATTTGTAAGTAATATATGCAGGAAGCATTGTGCTGAAGAGCTGACAATCTGTTTTCATGTTCCTGCAGCATACAATGTAAGTTTTCAGTGCTGTGGAGCTGCTGTGTAAGTGTCAGCAATGTGTGCAGTGTGTAGTGTAAATAGGCTGCGTGCGCGAGGGGAAGCCGTTAGGGTAGCTGGGTACTTCCGCATTGTGTAAGTTAGTGTTGTAAAATGGCGGGGAATGTGTATGTGGTACGCGGGTGTGGATGATTTAGCGTCCTTGTTAATAGTGTATCTTTACCTCGCTTTTTAGGAAAATCCGTATGTGTTTTGCGTGTTTAGGGTCCTGTAGCCTCGTTTTCTTTTTTTCAAGGGCCATTTTTTCTCTCACTTAGGTGATTTTCGGGTGTCTAAACTCATGAATTTGGACTTAAATGGAGGTGTAACTTCACTTGCAGAGGTCCTCGGTGCCCGCCTTGCTGTGGGTAAGCTTTTTATGTGTTTGTTGTGTGTATTTATTGTGTTTTTAATGTTTTTAAGTGCGTGCGGTTCGGGCGTTAAGGTCGTATTTTTGTGAGCTCGTAATGTTTTTTTTTCTAAGTCCCGTATTTTTGGATGGTAAGTCCGACGTGGGAGCCTTCGGCGCTCCTTGCCAGCAACTCTGGCCCTCGCTTCGCAAGCCCGCAGCGTTAGCAACAACCCGCCTGCTCACAACTATATATGTGATATCTGTAACGTCTTCCCCAGTTGGCACTTGTAAATCGGCTAAGCGACAAAAAAAATGGCATCCAGAAAAAATGAAAACGAGGCTACACGACCCCAAACCGCGCAAAACATCGCCAGCCATGTACGACTTTTACCTAGGAACAGACGAGGTACAAAATACACTATTATAAATAATGGAAACTGCTGGCGAGCCGCGTAACACATACACAATCGCCGCCATTTTACAACACTAACTTGCAACTAATAACATTATAAATCTAAAATGACGCGTTACACGACTATACAAGCGGTTTCCCCTTGTGCACTGTGCACATTGCTGACACTTACACCTCGGGTCACCAACAGTCCAAATGTACACTGTAAGCTGCAGGAAAATCAAAACTGATTGTTAGCTCTTCAGGTTATTGATCACTGGATATATTAATTACAAATAGGTAAAGTATTTTAGTAATTAATTAATTCATTATTATTTAAAAAAATATATATAAAAAAAATACGCTTAATAGCATATTTTACACTGCGGTTACTTTACATACATTAACGCTTCACACTTCCTAATACATTTGTTCATTCACAATAGTTATTATTGTGCATTCATTTAATAAGTATTAATTAGTAATGGAAAATAAAAATGTAGACTTTACACTACACTAAAATGTTTTACTTTTTACTCTGCAGTTATATATCTGGATTACTGCTCATTGGCTGCCAGCGATAGCACTCTCAAAGCAGTTACAATCTAAATCACTTTATTATGCTCTGAGACCTGAATACATTTTTTAATTTACACTGCACAAAAAAAATTATATATTTAACACTGTACTTATATATCTGTCTTTGCGATGAGCGCCGAAGATTGATCGTTGCAAAGCACGAAACATGAAGGACACGAGGGAAGAGACTCACAATGAGCGCCGAAGGTCCTCAGAGTTCAAAAAGCATCACATTGTGTGGCAAACAGCATTGCCATGGCTTCAAACTTTGGTTTCAAACATCATTTGTGCCAGGCAAGTCGCTAGTGATATAATATAACATAATGCAACTGGGGGGGGGGTAAGGGGTAAACCCCCCCCCCCCCAGATTTCTTATTGTATGTATGTATGCGTATAGAAGCTAAGAGGGGAGGAGAGAGGGGGAGGAAACACAGGGGAGAGGGAGAGGAAGACACAGGAGAGGGGAGAGGGGGAGGAAGACGCAGTGTAGAGGGGGAGGAAGACACAGGGCAGAGGGGGGAAGAGAAACAGGGTAAGGGAGAGGTGAGGGGAAGAGACACATGGGAGGGGGGAGAGACACAGGAGAGAGTGGGGGGTAGAGACACAGGGGAGAGGGGGGAAGAGACTAATGGGAGGGAGTGGTGAGGAGACACCGGGGAGAGAAAAGGGGGTAAAGACACAGAGGAGGGGGGAAGAAACACAGGGGAGAGGCGGTAGAGACACAGGGGAGAAGGGGGAAGAGACACAGATGAGGGGGGAGAGACACAGGGGAGAGGGAAGGGGGGAAAGACACAGGGGAGGGGGGAAAGAAACACAGGAAGGGAGAGGGGGGTAGAGACACAGGGGAGGGGGGAGTGACACCGGGAAGAGGGAAGCAAAGACACAGGAGAGGGAGCAAAGAAACACTGGGGAAGGGAGAGGGGGTAGAGAAACAGGCAAGGGTGGGAGAGACACAGGGGAGAGGGGGGGGAGAGAGACACATGGGAGGGAGTGGGGGGGAGACACAGGGGAGAGGGTGGGAGAGAGACACATGGGAGGGAGTGGGGGGGAGACACAGGGGAGGTCTTCTGCTTTATTATTATTCTTATTATTATTACTATATAATGTGCAATACAGACCACTTTTTGGCAATGAGCGCCGCAGGCGCTCATTGCAGGCGAGCCGTTAATACGGACCACTTTGGCAATGAGCGCCGTAGGCCTCTATATATCATTCCTGGCTTATTCAGATATATGGAGGATGAATCCGTGGACGTACCTGAATCCCACAAGAGAGTGGTCGCCATGTTCATGTGGTGTTTATTATGACACTAGCGACTTGCCCGTCAAAAAATGACGGCAATGTTATTGTAACTGAACTAATGTTGTTTTGTGTGTAATAGTAAACATGTAATACATTAATAAATGAATAGACTTTACCTATTTGGAAGCATTGTGTTGAAGAGCTGTGAACCTTGTTTGCACACAGACCTACAGCACCAAGCACACTGACAGTACACACAGACCCATAGCACCAAGTACACTGGCAGTGCACACAGACCTAAAGCACCAAGCACACTGACAGTACACACAGATTAACAGCACCAAGTACACTGACAGTACACACAGACCTACAGCACCAAGTACACTGGCAGTGCACACAGACCTATAGCACCAAGCACACTGACAGTACACACAGACCTACAGCACCAAGTACACTGCCAAGTACACACAGACCCATAGCACCAAGTACACTGGCAGTGCACACAGAACTACAGCACCAAGAACACTGACAGTGCACACAGACCTACAGCACCAAGCACACTGACAGTACACACAGACCCATAGCACCAAGTACACTGGCAGTGCAAACAGACCTACAGCACCAAGTACACTGACAGTACAGATTGACCCACAGCACCAAGTACACTGATAGTACACACATATATACAGCACCAAGTACACTGACAGTACACACAGACCTACAGCACCAAGTACACTGACAGTACACACAGACTCACAGCACCAAGCACACTGACAGTACACACAAACCTACAGCACCAAGCACACTGACAGTGCACACAGAACTACAGCACCAAGAACACTGACAGTGCACACAGACCTACAGCACCAAGCACACTGACAGTACACACAGACCCATAGCACCAAGTACACTGGCAGTGCAAACAGACCTACAGCACCAAGTACACTGACAGTACACATTGACCCACAGCACCAAGTACACTGATAGTACACACATATATACAGCACCAAGTACGCTGACAGTACACACAGACCTACAGCACCAAGTACACTGACAGTACACACAGACTCACAGCACCAAGCACACTGACAGTACACACAAACCTACAGCACCAAGCACACTGACAGTACACTCAGACCTACAGCACCAAGCACACTGACAGTACACACAGACCTACAGCACCAAGTACACTGACAGTACACACAGACCTAAAGCACCAAGTACACTGACAGTACACATTGACCCACAGCACCAAGTACACTGATAGTACACACATATATAGAGCACCAAGTACACTGACAGTACACACAGACCTACAGCACCAAGTACACTGACAGTACACACAGACTCACAGCACCAAGCACACTGACAGTACACACAAACCTACAGCACCAAGCACACTGACAGTACACACAAACCTACAGCACCAAGCACACTGACAGTACACACAGACCTACAGCACCAAGCACACTGACAGTACACACAGACCTACAGCACCAAGTACACTGACAGTACACACAGACCTAAAGCACCAAGTACACTGACAGTACACATTGACCCACAGCACCAAGTACACTGATAGTACACACATATATACAGCACCAAGTACACTGACAGTACACACAGACCTACAGCACCAAGTACACTGACAGTACACACAGACTCACAGCACCAAGCACACTGACAGTACACACAAACCTACAGCACCAAGCACACTGACAGTACACACAGACCTACAGCACCAAGCACACTGACAGTACACACAGACCTACAGCACCAAGTACACTGACAGTACACACAGACCTAAAGCACCAAGCACACTGGCAGTGCACACAGACCAATAGCACCAAGTACACTGGCAGTGCACACAGACCCATAGCACCAAGTACACTGGCAGTGCACACAGAACTACAGCACCAAGTACACTGACAGTACACACAGACCCATAGCACCAAGTACACTGACAGTGCACACAGACCTACAGCACCAAGCACACTGACAGTACACACAGACCTACAGCACCAAGTACACTGACAGTACACACAGACCTAAAGCACCAAGCACACTGGCAGTGCACACAGACCCATAGCACCAAGTACACTGGCAGTGCACACAGACCCATAGCACCAAGTACACTGGCAGTGCACACAGAACTACAGCACCAAGTACACTGACAGTACACACAGACCCATAGCACCAAGTACACTGACAGTGCACACAGACCTACAGCACCAAGCACAGTGACAGTACACACAGACCCATAGCACCAAGTACACTGGCAGTGCACACAGACCTAAAGCACGAAGCACACTGACAGTACACACAGATTAACAGCACCAAGTACACTGACAGTACACACAGACCTACAGCACCAAGCACACTGACAGTACACATAGACCTATAGCACCAAGCACACTGACAGTACACACAGACTCACAGGACCAAGCACACTGACAGTACACACAAACCTACAGCATCAAGCACACTGACAGTACACACAGACCTACAGCACCAAGCACACTGACAGTACACACAGACCTACAGCACCAAGTACACTGACAGTACACACAGACCTAAAGCACCAAGCACACTGGCAGTGCACACAGACCCATAGCACCAAGTACACTGGCAATGCACACAGAACTACAGCACCAAGTACACTGACAGTACACACAGACTCACAGCACCAAGCACACTGACAGTACACACAGGCGCTCATTGCAGGTGAGCCTCGCATAGCGAGGCGAGCGTTAATACGGACCACTTTTTTATGGAGCAAACTGCTCCATATGTATATTAATAACTATACAACTTTCCAAACATACACATCTCATTGCAATACGCTAGTAATAATAATAATGCACAAGAGTCCTTCAGCACTGCACTGGACACTGAATAAACTTGCCTAGCTATGGTTTTCCCTATTGATGCAGTATCATCCAAACTGTCCCTCCTCTCAGTAAGACTGCAAGGTACTTATGATTCCAAAATGGCTGCTGTCCATGAGGTAGAAGGGTGTAGAAGGGAGTGTATGCTGCTGATTGGCTGGAATGTGTCTGCTGACTGTGACATGCAGGGTCAAAGTTTGCTCAATGATAAAGTATTGGGGGCGGGTCGAATCTCGCATATGTTCGCAGTTCGCCGCGAAAGCGAACATGCTATGTTCGCCGAAAAAAGTCCGCCGGCGAACTATTCGCGACATCTCTACCAGCCATGACTGAATGACTAAATTATATATATATATATATATATATATAGAGAGAGAGAGAGAGAGAGAGAGAGAGAGATTGCCACTCTAATAAAATGTTTATATTTATATATATATGTATATAAATATATATTTATATTGTTCAGTCATCCAGTCATGTCTGGCTCGCTGTGATCCTTTGGACCGCAGCACATCTGTCAAGTAGTTAGAAGGAAAACTTTGAAAATTGGTGGAGGCAGATGTTATAGCAATTGTAATAGTTACAGTTCTAAATGTTGTTTGTATTCTAAACCAGAATTCCACAGTAGAGGTGATATAGCTGAGCAGAGCCGTCTATGGATCTCTGTATTACCTGTGTAATGCTGAAGCATGTAACTGATCAAAAATGTTATTTTGCTTTACCTGTTATTATGCTTTAATAAAATAATAATAATAATAAAAAAAGCTCCATCAAGCTAAGAAAGAGAGAGAGATTGCCATTCTAATAAAATGTTTGTACAGTAAAAATGCTATCACTAAATACTACAATACACTGAGTATGTATCTGGATTTGCTGCTTCATGTATATATATATATATATATATATATATATATATATATATATATATATACAAGGTCAAGTCACATTGTTATGACCACTGTCTTCTTTTAACAGCAGCAAGAGGCTTTTGTTTTGGGGGGGAAAAGGGGATACCTAAACGGGGTAATGTCATAGTCTGAAATAAGCAAGATGCATAGCACCTACCAGGGTCACATGTGGTCACTACACCACTGCAACCGGAATCTGATGAAAAAAAGGATCATCAGAAATCTCTCCATTTAATTAAAGAAATCATTAATGTGCATAGCACTTACAACTTGTCTAGATCTGCTCAATGAAAATGATGATTCAACCTCTGGACTGTGTAATCCAATCCAGTTTCAAACATGCAAAAATCTGAAAAAAGCGGTCAACTAAAAAAAGGCGGAGGAAGATAAAAAAAAAAAATCATCATTCATTTACAGTACAGTGCTAAATACTGTAACTGTAACAATATACCAACTATTAGCTAGGTCTCTGGATAATCATCAATATTGGAAAATACCCATTATTACGGAGAGGACACAAAGGTCAGCAGCCAGATTCAATGTTACTTACATCAGACCCAAGGATCTGTTCTCAGACTGATATTGAGGTCAGGATCATATGCTGCACTAGTGCATATATCAATGTTGGCTATCATTAACATGCCATTGTGAGACTTTGCAAGTCAACCGCCATAGCGTTATTAGTTTACATTTCAGCTAACAACAATCATGTCTTAGATCTCTGGTTATATGATAGCTTTAAGATTGTGGGAGCTATTTTAGGAACAACCTGTCTATCTGCTCAATGAAACAGATGCTTACACTTCTGGACTGTGTAATCCAATCAAGTTTCACACATTTACAGAGCCTGTGATATCATGTCAAAAGTTCTTAGACATTCTGGAGGAATTCAGTATAATTTCCTACTTTAAAATAAATCAAACTAAGTCCGTGGCTTTGAAAAGAGGTTTAAAGATAGAAGATAGGGATGCTCTAGAGCATATGCTACAGTGTAACTGGCATTCAAATAGTATCACCCACCTAGGAATCAAATTCTCATTCCAATTGGGTAAATTGATTAAAGCTAATTTTGATGAAACCATGAGTAAAATAAATATTACCTTGACCAATTGGAAACAACTAAATATATCATGGTTAGCTATAATTGCAGCTATCAATATGAATATCATCCCAAAAATCACTTACTGTCTGAGATGTATTCCGGGAGCGCTGGCATATTACTACGTCAAAAAAATACAAGTGCAGCTAGATAAGTTTATCTATGGTGGGAAGAAACCCCGGGTGGGAAAAATAATAGCAAATCAAAAGGTCGAGAAAGGTGGGTTAAATTCCCCCTGTATATTAGATATTTACCAACAAATTTGTATAGCACATCTTATTAGCTGGAATTTAGTAAAGGAAAAACCTAGATGGATGAAAATTGAGGAGGCCTTATTAAGAAATATTAAGATCCATTCCGTGTTGTGGCTACCTAGCTTGAACGAGACGGTGATTAGAGAGCTCCCAAAGAATTTGGTTTCCCTAACCAAATTTTGGTATAGAAATAGACTATCCATGCAGCTAATTAACCTTCCCTCACTGGCTGCCCCAATTGAACTTTGGGTGGGGGATGGCGAAAAGCCATTGATATAAATGCAAATATTAGAGAGGTGTTAAGATCTGTCAAAGTATCTAACAGAACTCACAGCCCTGGGTCTAAAGAAGTTAAGTTGTAATATAGGGGATACAGATGTAATATTTTTTCTCTGTATATATATGTATATATATGTATATATTGTTTAAATCTGGTTTGGAGGCATACGTTACCCCCGTCAAGAGGAAAATACGAGGGGAAAGGGGGAAAGAGAGAGTATTATCAGAAGAGTGTCATGAATCGTGATTGTTTGTCTGTTCTGTACTTTGTATCTACGTCTTGTTTTTGTACTTGTATTATTTTGTCTGAAAAAAAAAAAAAAAATTCACACATATAGTGCGTTCCCTAAACAAAAATCTGTAAAAAAGTGGTAAAAATAAAGGCGGAGGAGGATAAAAAAAAAAAACATGCATTCACAGTACAGTGCTAAATACTGTAACTGTAACAATATACCAACTATTAGCTAGGTCTCTGGATAATCATCAATATTGGAAAATACCCATTATTACGGAGAGGACACAAAGGTCAGCAGCCAGATTCAATGTTACTTACATCAGACCCAAGGATCTGTTCTCAGACTGATATTGAGGTCAGGATCATATGCTGCACTAGCGCATATATCAATGTTGGCTATCATTAACATGCCATTGTGAGACTTTGCAAGTCAACCGCCATAGCGTTATTAGTTTACATTTCAGCTAACAACAATCATGTCTTAGATCTCTGGTTAGTTAGCTAGTTCTCATGCTAACGCACCGGCCATGACCATTAATAATGATGTGTCATCTCACAATAAATGCTTAACTGTGACCAGCGTCAGTGTTCAAGGTTACATAGTTACATTGTTAGATAGTTACATAGGGCCTCATTCTATTATCGGCCATAAATCGGCCGCAAAGCTGCGATTCCTTGCGGGGCTCCCGTTACCTTGCAATTCAATTATACGGCGCTGCAAGGATATCCCCTTACGGCCGGCCGTATATCTTGCAACCGGCCGCAAGCTCAGAAATCTTAAAATGCAAAAATAAATTCAAGATGGCACTGTAAAGCTCCGTAAATGCTAGGGATCATAATGGGGGACATGAGGATTAATAGCAACCCCCTCTCAAGCTTGCACATCAGCCTAAATCCGAGATTACATTAACTGTTTATTTTCTGGCCGCAGCGTGGGCGGGTCTGAGGTGCTCCAAGCCCTCTGGACTTTTTACATGGATATGTGACATAAATTTAAAAAAATTATATTTACGGATTTGAGTGTAGGGGAATGTTGTGCTATTAATGCTAACACCTACAATCACTTTATATTCTCCTCAGAGTGCAGGATGGCTTTATTATGGCTTTAAAATGTGCTTAATTGTGTGTCTGCGGGACCTTTTTGCTGCAAGTAAGCTGCAGATCGGTTTTAGCCTTGCAGAGAGGGTTCCCGGAGCAATTGAATAGCAACCGGGGCTTTCTTGCGGCCGAAACTCTTGCAGCCGTTTAAGATCAAAGGCTTTCCTCCGGCGCCGGCCGCAAGCCTGCCGGAATCCCCGGCCGGAAGGGAATAGAATAGGCGAATAGCTTGCGGCTGGTCCTTGCTGCCCCGCATCTCCTACGGCTGTTAATAGAATGAGGCCCATAGTATTTAAGGTTGAAAAAAGATTTTCAATCCATCAAGCTCAACCTTTTAAGATCTCCTCTAATCTGCAATATGCGGATTAACAATTAATTAGTTGTATAAAAAAAAAAAATCAATTCCCTCCTGATCCCAGTCACCGGCAACCGAACTTCTCCCTGGATCAGTACTGTCTCTCTAATTATCCATGATAACCCTGAATTCCCTTTTTAATTAGAAATAAATCCAGTCCGCTTTTAAAGTTATCTATCGAATCCGCTGTCAGCACTTCCTCTGGTAGAGAATTCCACAGATAAACCACCCTTACTTTGAAGAACCCTTTTCTTTCTTTAAGGTGGAATCTTTTTACTTCTAACCTCAAGGTGTGTCCTCTTGTCAGTTGAAAACCTCTTGGCACAAAAAGCTCCCTTGACAAATCTTTGTACTGACCCTGGATGTATTTATATAAGGTAATCATATCTCATCTTAGACGCCTTTTTTCTAGAGAAAATAAGTTTCATTTGGTTAGTCTTTCTTCATAACTTAGCACCTCCATTCCCTTTCTTAGTTTTATTGCCCTCCTCTGTACCTTTTCCAGCTCTAAAATGTCCTTTTTATGAAGTGGTGCCCAAAATTGTACTCCATATTCCGAAAGGGGGTGTACTAGAGATTTGTATAGTGGCAGAATTATATTTGCTTCCCTGGCTTCTATACCCTTCTTAATACATACTAATATTTTATTTGCCTTTGGAGCTGCTGCTTGGCTTTGAGCACTGTTACCTAGGTGATTGTCCACAAGCACTCCCAAATCCCTTTCAATATCTGATACACCTAGATTTGCTCCATTAAGATTATAAATTGCATGGCTATTTTTCCTTCCCAGATGCATAACTTTACATTTATTCATATTAAATCTCATCTGCTATTTATATGCCCATTCCTCAATTTTATGTAAATCCCTTTGGAGGGAAAGCACATAACTATCTGATTTAATTACCTTGCGCAACTTTGTGTCATCAGCGAAAATGGAGACATCACACTCCAATCCTACCTCTAAGTCATTAATAAATATGTTAAAAAGGAGAGGACCTAATACGGAACCCTTAGTAACCCCACTTACCACATTAGTCCAATCGGAGTATGTTCCATTTACAACAACCCTTTGCTTCCATGTCTTTAAGCCAGCTCTCAATCTATGAGCAGATATTTACTGCAACTCCTGTATCTCTTAGTTTGCACAATAGTCTCCCATGTGGCACTGTATCACAAGCCTTTGCAAAATCCAAAAAGACTACATCTACTGAGTTGCCTTGATCCAGGTTCCTACTAACCTCCTCATAGAAACTAATTAGATTTGTTTGACATGACCTATCACTCATAAATCCATGTTGACTCCTACTTATAAACCTGTTCAAATAGACATATTATTGTATATTATCCCTTATTAACCCTTTTAAAAGCTTCCCCACTACAGAAGTGAGGCTCACTGGTCTATAATTACCCGGATTTGTTTTTGCACCTTTTTTAAATATAGGTATCACATCAGCTTTTCTCCAGTCATCTGGTAGAGACCCTGCTTTTGAGTGAATCTTGAAAAATTAAATATAATGGTTTGGCTATTACAGAACCCAGTTCCCTTAGTACCCTTGGATGTATTCCATCAGGACCCGGGGCTTTATTAACATTTATTTTTTTCAACCTCTTTTGGATTACTTCCTGTGTTAACCAATTATTTGGCAAAGGTAGTGTAGCCCCATTATGTTGCCGTGTCCCCACCACTGGTACCTCCCTTGTGTATACCGAAGAAAAGAACCTATTTAGCTCATCTGCCTTTTCCTGGTCACTAATTTTCAGACGGCTTGTTTCACATTCTAATGTTCCTATAACTTCCTTCCTCGCCTTCTTCCCATTAATATACATAAAAAATATTTTAGGGTTAGTCTAACTCTATTTTGCAATTCATTTTTCATTTTCTATTTTAGACAGTCTAATAGCCTTTTTGCCAGCCTTGTTGATTTCCTTGTATTCCCGTAAAGCAGTATCTGTCCCCTCTTGTTTGTATAATTTAAATGCCTGTTTTTTACTCCGTATCTTGATCTTTAAATCATTGTTAAGCCACATTGGATGGGATTTACTCCTTTTACTTTTATTCCCACACAGTATATGCCGATGTGTATGTATATTTAGTAAGGATTTAAATGTTGTCCATTTATGTTCAGTATTTTTACCTGCCAGTTCTCTGTCCCAGTCTATACTTTGTATTGCTGCCCTTAGACCGTTAAAATCTGCCCTTTCAAAATTAAGAGTTTTAGTTGGCCCCTTAAAAAAATGTTTTTTTAATTCAATCTCAAATGAGACTGTGTTGTGATCACTGTTTCCCAAAGGCTGCCCTATTCCAACATTTGATACTATATCAATATTATTTGTGATGAGTAAATCTAAGATAGCTTCATTTCTAGTAGGCTCAACCTGGGCTAGATAATGATCCCTGAGTGTACTCAAGAACCTGCTCCTCTTAGATGAACTGCTGCTCTCATTTATCCAGTTTATTTCAGGGTAATAAAAATCTCCCATTATTAGAACTTGCACATGCTTAGCTGCATTTTCAATCTGTAACAATAATTGTATTTCCTCACTTTCAGCAATATTTGTGGGTTTATAGCATACTCCTACTAATATTCTTTTGGAATTTGCTGCTCCACTATTTAACTCTACCCACAAACATTCAGCTTTATCACTAGCTCCACCATAAATTTCTTCTCTGACTATAGGCTTAAATTCAGGCTTAACATACAGACAAATCCCTCCTCCTCGTTTACCATTGCCTCTATATTTCCTAAATAGGTTATAACCATCCAGATTAACAGTCCAGTCATGAGATTCATTCCACCACGTTTCGGTAATACCTATTAAATCACATTTTTCATTAATTGCTAATAATTCTAACTCTCCCATTTTTCCTTGCAAGCTTCTGGCATAAGCAAGCATACACCTTATGTTATGAGTCTGTAGTTCTGAAGTGCCTGCCACTGTACTTGAATTACTTAGTACTACCTCCCTATTGACTATACTACCCCTCCCCCATCTCCTCCCCTATGAGTTGTTAATTCACCCCCTTTTACCCTCTACACTTTCTACCCCATTACTTATATCTAGTCCCTCCCCCCATCTACTAGTTTAAAAACTCCACCATCCTATACTCTAGTACAAAAGCTCCCTCATCATTAAGGTGCAATCCATCCCTACTGTACAGATTGTACCGAAGTGAGAAGTCACCACATCTTTAGCAACGCATTAACCTCCCTAAGCTCCTTCTGCCTCCCTGGGCTAGCACGTGGCACTGGTAGTATCTCAGAAAATACTACCTTGCAGGTCCTTGCCTTCAGCTTATTACCTAGTTCTCTAAAATCATTCTTTAGCACACTCCATCTTCCACTAACTTTGGCATTGGTACCAATATGTACCAAGACCGTCGGTTCACTTCCAGCCCCTCCCAATAATTTGGCCACCCGATCCACAACATGATGAGCCCGAACACCTGGGAGACAGCAAACTGTTCGATTGCTGGGATCTGGGTGACAAATCACCCTGTCTACCTTGCTAATAATAGAGTTCCCTACAACCAAAACCTGTCTGTTGCTCTGCCTATTCTGCCCTCCCTCTCCTCCAGTAGAGCTTTTCTCCCGACTGTTAGAGGGAACAGCTCTATCTGGCATTGCCATTCCTGAATTGACATCCCCAACAGTTTCATTCAATCTGGCAAATCTGTTGGTGTTTGCCAATTTAGAACTGGCCTGCCTCCTCCTGTTCCCCCTGCTTCCCCTTGTAACTGTAACCCAGCTACCTCCTTGGACATCCTAACTAGCCCCAGCTCCACCCTCCATGCTAGGCCCAGCTAAACTGTGCTCAGTGAGCACCAACCCCCTTTCCAGTGGAGCAATATCACTAAGTGCTGCAATTCTCCGCTCCAGATTTGAGCTTCCAGAGAGGCAACATGCTCACACCTCTCACAGAGGTATGGACCCTGGATCATCTGTTCCAGTATTGCATACATATGACAGGATGTACACTGAGTGAGGTTGCCACTGGACTGACTCATAATTATTATTATTATCTACAAAATGTCAGTGGGAAAAATAAAGAATATAAAATAATATATTTGTATAAAGTTTTCCTCCTTTGCACTATAAATCTGCCCTCCCTTTTCTTTGAAGTCCCTCCTTTAATTTAAACTCTTTTACTAGAATTGCGCTTGATACTGAAAATGTTCACAAGCTCAAAAGTTCGCCCCTTCTCCTGTTTATATTAACTTTTGCCTTCTCACCTGGACACAATTAGTGCACTCTGCAATTTATCAGCCTTTACTTGTAAGATTACTTCCAAACAGCCCCAAAACAGCTCACAAACCTTTTATACTAGTTTAACAGTCAAGCCACACCCCTCTCACCTGAGAACAATTAGTGCACTCTGCAATTTATCAGCCTTCACCTGTAAAGGAAAATCCACTTGTACTATCACCTTCACAATATTATATTATTAATCAACATTGATATCACATCCATCAGCTATACAGGTGATAGCACATGTTAAAAGATACTCATGATACTCGCATCCCTTTCCGCTGTTCCCACTGCTTTTACTGCGGCCACTACCTCCTTCCATGCCTGGGCAAGGGTCTAACTTCCCTCCCCCCGCAAGGATAACGGGGCATCCACGGATGGCACCAAGAAGGACCACATTCTCCTGTTGCATGTAGCTCAAGGCCCTGTGCTTGCCTTTAGCCTCTTGTCCTCCCGAATGTGTATGTGTATCCTTAGCTCCCTCAATTGTCTCTTAGGGAGGTCCCTCCCCCGAACTACCACCCCGCCTGGCATAAGGCTCCTCCCCCTCTGTCACTGGACTAGATGTGCCTATTTCTATGGGCACCCTGCCAGTACCCACCTCCTCTACTCCAATATCCTTCCCTCTTCTGCTCTCCACCTCCTCCACTCCTCCGCCATTCTCCTCTCTGCCACTCTCCTCCTCCTCCTCTCCACCACTCCTGACCTCACCCACCTCCTCCCTCCATTAAAACCCCAAAAGGAATATAACAATAAATACAAATAAGTGTTACAGTGTATATATATATACATATATATATATATATATGTATATATATATGATGGAAAAAAGAATGTGGGTTCTATTTGTATTTATTAACTGTTGGGGCATGGGGTGTTGGGGATGGGATGGAAGTGTGTGTATGGAGTGACCTAGCTCTATGTGTATCTATGTGTGTAAGTTAATATATGTGCATTTGTATTATGTTTAATCTGTAAATATGTGTAATCAAATATTAAGTATAAATTTGTAATTAGATGAATAATAACAAAACCGAAAGATACTGCTCTCTCTGTACTCTCTCTCTCTTTCTGCTCAAACCACAAACTCCAGGACCTGAGTGCTACTTCGTCAGAATCTACAACACAGTCAACGTATGGGCGGGTGGAACAAAACTTTATAATCTCTCTATGTCAATCATCTTTGGCTAGCTTGCTTTCTATTTGCTGAGAGGCCTGCATTGCACTCCATAATACCATGATTGGATCGTAACTGCGGACCGCTTTTATTCCAGCCCATTAAAAGTTTGTGGGCGTGGGAGGGGTTTATGGGGTTGAGTCTTGCACCCTTGCGCAATTGAATAGCACCGGAATTGTGGCAGAGTTCAAGCCCACGGTAGGCCCGCAGACATAAGGCCTTGCAATTGAATGAGGCTTTTTATCTGCATTTAATACGTTTCCTTTTTTGATATACATCTAGATATGATATATACAGTCAGGTCCATAAATATTGGGACATCGACACAATTCTAAACTTTTTGGCTCTATACACCACCACAATGGATTTGAAATGAAACTAACAAGATGTGCTTTAACTGCAGACTTTCAGCTTTAATTTGAGGGTATTTACATCCAAATCAGGTGAACGGTTTAGGAATTACAACAGTTTGTATATGTGCCTCCCACTTTTTAAGGGACCAAAAGTAATGGGACAATTGGCTGCTCAGCTGTTCCATGGCCAGGTGTGTGTTATTCCCTCATTATTCCATTTACAAAGAGCAGATACAAGCTCCAGTGTTCATTTCAAGTGTGCTATTTGCATTTGTTGCTGTTAACTCTCAATATGAGATCCAAAGAGCTGTCACTATCAGTGAAGCAAGCCATCATTAGGCTGAAAAAAACAAAACAAACCCATCAGAGAGATAGCAAAAACATTAGGTGTGGCCAAATCAACTGTTTGGAACATACTTAAAAAGAAGGAACGCACCGGTGAGCTCAGCAACACCAAAAGACCCGGAAGACCACGGAAAACAACCCTGGTGGATGACCGAATAATTATTTCCCTGGTGAAGAAAACACCCTTCACAACAGTTGGCCAGATCAAGAACACTCTCCAGGAGGTAGGTGTATGTGTGTCAAAGTCAACAATCAAGAGAAGACTTCACCAGAGTAAATACAGAGGGTTCACCACAAGATGTAAACCATTGGTGAGCCTCAAAAACAGGAAGGCCAGATTAGAGTTTTCCAAACAACACCTAAAAAAGCCTTCACAGTTCTGGAACAACATCCTATGGACAGATGAGACTAAGATCAACTTGTACCAGAGTGATGGGAAGAGAAGAGTTTGGAGACGGAAAGGAACTGCTCATGATCCAAAGCATACCACCTCATCAGTGAAGCATGGTGATGGTCGTGTCATGGTGTGGGCATGTATGGCTGCCAATGGAACTGGTTCTCTTGTATTTATTGATGATGTGACTGCTGACAAAAGCAGCAGGATGAATTCTGAAGTGTTTCGGGCAATATTATCTGCTCATATTCAGCCAAATGCTTCAGAACTCATTGGACGGCGCTTCACAGTGCAGATAGACAATGACCCGAAGCATACTGCAAAAGCAACCAAAGAGTTTTTTAAGGGAAAGAAGTGGAATGTTATGCAATGGCCAAGTCAATCACCTGATCTGAATCCGATTGAGCATGCATTTCACTTGCTGAAGACAAAACTGAAGGGAAAATGCCCCAAGAACAAGCAGGAACGAAGACAGTTGCAATATAGGTCTGGCAGAGCATCACCAGGGATGAAACCCAGCGTCTGGTGATGTCTATGCGTTCCAGACTTCAGGCTGTAATTGACTGCAAAGGATTTGCAACCAAGTATTAAAAAGTGAAAGTTTGTTTTATGACTGTTAATCTGTCCCATTACTTTTGGTCCCTTAAAAAGTGGGAGGCACATATACAAACTGTTGTAATTCCTACACCGTTCACCTGATTTGGATGTAAATACCGTCAAATTAAAGCTGAAAGTCTGCAGTTAAAGCACATCTTGTTAGTTTCATTTCAAATCCATTGTGGTGGTGTATAGAGCCAAAAAGTTTAGAATTGTGTCGATGTCCCAATATTTATGGACCTGACTGTAGGTCCAGACAGTGCTGCTTTTGCCTAGTTCTTAACTTTCTGTGTAAATAAAAAAAAAAAAAAAATATATATATATATATATATATATATCTATATTTATATATATATATATATATTTTTTTTTTTTTTAAATCTAATTTATTACACATTTATTGTAAATCTGGCAATGCCAGACAATGCGAGAATTGTGGCCCTCTGAGCAACTTCGGCTCTCATCGCGAGCCTCTCCCCCCTGTGTAGTTTATGGGCCTCACAATTAGTGTTCCTGCCTTGGTGTAAGTGTTCCTGCCTTGGGTTAAGTGTTACTGCCTTTGTGCTGTTTTCTTACTGCCTCATTTTCATTGTGTTACGTTTTTTTCGGCTGCCATTTTCTATCTCGCTTAGGCGATTTTTGATTGTGAAAAAACGGCAAATATGCCTCAAATTCACTCACAGGCTCCTGGCTCCCCCCCTGTGCAGTGTGTTAGTGTGTAATTGAATTTGAGGCATAATTGTGTTTTTTTTGGTTGCCTTTCCAGTTGCGTGGTTTGGGTGTTTTATGTGTTTCGGTCCTAATTCCTTCGGGGCTGGCAATTCCATTTGCGTGGTTCGTCCGTTTTACAAGCTTCGGTCCCAAGTCCTACAGGGCTCACAATTCCATTTGCGTGGTTTGCATGTATTACAGGTTTTGGGCCTAAGTCCTACGGGGCTCGGATGAGCGCCTTTGGCACTCATCGAGAGCCCAGGCAATGAGCGCCTTTAGCGCTCATTGCAGCATAAGTCCCGCCGGCCACGAGGTGAGCAGTTGAGGCATGCTTAGGCTGCAATGAGTGCCTTCGGTGCTTATTGCAGCCTTAGCGTGCCTCAACTGCTTGCTTTGCAATGCTCGCAGTTGCGGCCCTCGCTGTGCGAGAGCCGCAAAAGCATGACCAACATCGCAAATGTTCCCAACATTCGCAAGATCCACAACTATTATAGTGATTGATATGGATAGATAGATTTGCCTGTCATGAGTCATTAAATACCACTGTTGTGCATTTGTTAGCTGGGCATAGCCTAGTAAAATAACATTTTACATTTTTTCTTATCTTTTTATCTCCTCAAGCAGAGCTTGGAAGCAGACTGGGCTGATGTCTCTGATGTCAGCTCTATTGTAACATGCTTGTAGCTGCCCCATAGGCCTCACCCAGTGATAGTGCATGACCCCATCATTTTACTTTGTATGCTCAGGCTTTATTTTTATTCCAGCTCACAGGAAGAGCCAGTTGACATGTAGGAGGAGACTCACAGGGAGAGGGGGAGAAAGACATGGGGGAGAGAGACATGGGGGAGATGAGGGAGACGGGAGAGATCAGAGAGGATGGGAGAGAAACATTGGGGGGGGGGGAGATGGGGAAAGGGTCAGAGAGAGATATGGGGAGGAAAGGAGGGGAGCATTGTGCACTGGTGGGGGTGGGGGGGGATGGGAAAAGAGACACAGTGGATGGAGGGAGGAAAAAAGGCATAGGGGACTGAGAGGGTGAAAGAGCCACAGGGGACTGAGAGGGGGGAAGAGACACATGGGACTGAGAGGGGAAAGAGACCCAGGGGACTGAGGGGGGAAGAGACACAGGGGACTGATGGGGGAGGGAGTGACACAGGGGACTGAGAGGGGGAAAGAGACACTGGGGAGGGAGGAGGAGGGAAAGAGCGGGGCCCTCACCAGAACTAATTTTAATAAAACAATTAATATAAAAATAGTTGCAAGGAAAGATTCTAGTGCTATTAAAAGGAACACATATTAAAGGTTAGTTTACAAATTGTATCTAGTCAGGAATCCAAACTTTGATGAAAGTCATTAAGTTGCTTCAGTCATTAAGTTGCTTCATTTCCATTTCATGCACATATTCAACTGTGTCTCCAAATATGAATTAAAATTTGACACAAACATGCTCATATAATTAATGTATAATTATATTTTGTATCTGTATTCAACTTTATGCATGAATAGGTTATTGATCTACTACTAACTTGTTGATTGATTTCCTCCAGTTCATGTTAAATGGGATTTGGTCCAGAGACAAGCAATCAAGAAAACTCACTGAGACAGTAAATATATAAAGGACTAGCTACTTGCTCATCACAAAATGATGGGAATAAAATTGTAAGCCAGGTAATGCTGTTTGCCACACAATGCGAGGCTATGGCCCCTCTGACATGATGAAATATTTTAGTTAATATTTTTTATTTTTCTATCTCATGTTCCATATGTATGAAAAAGTACAACAATTAATTAAATTAGTAGTCAATGTGTTTATTGATATAACATGCATCTAGAAATGTTTTTTACTACCCAATGAAAATCTGTTCCCCCTTGTGTAAATGTTTATATTGAATCCAGAGGAAGGCAAACAGAAAAAAAAAACAGTGGAACTTAGCCAATTGTCTCAAATGGGTAAAAAAATGAATTCCTTCCTGACCCCAGATACTGGCAATTGGATTACTCCCTGGATCAATATTAGCTCAGTAATTATATATTAAAAGGGCAAAATGCGTAAATACATACAATGAAATGCATTACAAAATACAATTCACTTGCTCATTTGAATTAATGAACGTCAGAACAACTGGGCAAATAAACTTGAAATACATAGAATGAAAGCACTATGCATTAAATGTTATTTAACACATGTGTAAATATTTATATTGAATCCAGAGGAGGGCAAACATAAAAAAATCAATTGAACGTCGCCAATTGTGTGAAATGGAAAAAAAAATCCTTGCTGACCCCAGATACTGCTGATCGGACTACTCTCTGGATCAATACTCTGTAAATATACATGTAAATACATACAATGAAAGGCATAACCCACTAAAAAGCACAGCATGACTGAAACCCATAACAACTGTATAAACAAACTTGAAATACATTGAATTAAACTTCTTATAACATAGAATGCATGTATTAAGTATATTCAATGAAACTACAAACTATAATATTTAGAAAACACCTTCCCTTTTTGAATATGGTTATAAACAATGGCATTTGGAAACTTTGTTAAGTTCTTTGTCAATTTTTGTGAAGACTTTAATTTGTGTTTTGTTGTACCCACTGTACCTTTTTTTTATTTTTTTAAGTAGTGGTCCTCTAAAAAGAGTCCAGCAGACGGATAATGTTGTCTTTGGGGTGTAACCACTGTACTGTCCATTGAATTTTTTTTTTAAAGTGTTCCTCTCAAAAGAGCCCAAGAGACATCAAAGTGAGTGCTTGAGATTTAAGTACTGTTTTATTAGGTTTTTAAATAGTGGCCCTCTGAAAATAGCGCAAGAGACATAAAAGTTAGTCCTTGAGATATGACCACTATTCTTTAGTTTTTTCTCTTTTCTGTTGTTTTGTTGATGTCCTTTTTTTTATAGAATTTACAACACCCCATAGTAGACAATATTTTTAGTAAATACTCACCCATCATCTAATAATTTGCCCTGACTCGTTTTTTTTATGAAAACTTTAATTTCTTGTTGATATTTGCATCTTGAAAATGCCACTTAGAGTTGTTCATGGGCAAATACAGGTTCTTCTTAAAATAGGCCAACCGAGTTAAACGTTTGTCCTTGCGATTTATTAATGGTCATAGCAAATGCCATGATAATGGGAAATTGTCTCCTTTGAAGTACAAAAGGCAAGCTAGTCTCACTTGGAGACATATCTATTCTTGGTATGAATACTGCTTCACCTCTATGGGTACCATTCAGAATTTCTGCGTGTATGAAATGAACAATTAATCTGGTCCCATTACAAATACCTTTTTTTGAATTCATATTTCTCAGTAACATGACAATTGCTCCTTTTTTTGAGTTGCAAAACATGTAGTGGCATTCCAGAGGGAGTTGATGTATTTAGA
The DNA here is from genome assembly GCA_027410445.1 of Discoglossus pictus. Lineage (NCBI taxonomy): Eukaryota > Metazoa > Chordata > Amphibia > Anura > Alytidae > Discoglossus > Discoglossus pictus. The sequence goes on along the minus strand of CM050166.1, from coordinate 213,966,620 downwards.
AGTTATGTTGTAAAATTTGATTCACTCTCTTTGTCATCAGTTAGAAAAGAATCTGCACTGCAATAATTTTTTTGTGATGTGTCAATTCATTTCAAGATTTCCTTATTGAGATCCAATGAATCTTTATTTTTGGATGTTAATATTACTTTCTGTGCAAGGTCCGAAGAATGTTCTTTCGTTATTCCATTTGGGAATACATCTGATATGAATGAATCTTTACAAATCATGTCCTCTGGGATTTCGATAGTATCATAAGGTAGATTATTTATTTTGTTGGTTTTTCCTTCTCCAATTTGAATTATTATAATTATTATTCATTTGGCCTTCATATCTCATATTTTTTTCTAAGCGAAGGTGTGTCAAATTCTTTCCATAGTGAACTTGACTTTATACATGTTTCCACAATTTCTGTGCGATTTCCACATATAACCAGATGTAATGTTTGTCTGAAATCTCCACCTAATAACATGACTTTTCAACCAAAAGGCAAATAATTACCCATGACTTCACGCAATAAACGATCAATACATTGCAGAGCATGGCATGACATCATAGTGGCCTCATCTATGATAATCAATTTTGCTTTATTTAATTTATTTGCTTGGGGTGATTTCATTATAATATCGGACACTGATGTTTCTAAAATTGGAACTGGAAGCTTAAATCCATTATGTACTGATCTGCCACCTTCTTACAATAGTGCAGCAATTCCAGTTGTTGCAAAGGGAAGTGCAATTTCACCTTTACCTCTATTTGAACTCATCAACAAATTATATAAATACATTTTTCCAGATCCACCGGGTCCATCTAGATAAAAATAACGCTCTTTGAGAAAGTCGTCATCTAGTGCTTGTTGTATGGCATTAAAAACCTGCTTTTGTAAATCAAGGGGCAAGTTTATATTGATCTGTAATTCCTGGATCTGGGAGATTCAAACTGGCACAACTTAATCCATGACATAATAAGACTTCTTTAATTTTCCATGAATGCTATTAATTCCGCTATGGACTTCTTATAACGTTTCAAGAAGTCTTCTTAAATATGTATTTTAAATGTTTCCTACAAAACTAATGCATCTGGAACATTGCAAATCTGTTGCCTCATCTGCCGGGTCATTTTACATAGTGCTGCTTCATCTAGACATCTCTCCCATTCTGACTCATCAGCAAGGAAGTTTCTATATCTGGCAGCTAATTGAACTGTGTCATAAAGTCTGTCATTGACAGTTCTCGATTCCTCAAAACTGTGTGCACCAGGAACATTTAAAAGTAGTAAACGTAAGCAGAAACATTCAATGTCTCTTGGACTTACAGTATACATTCTGGTTATAATTTTATTAGCGCCTTGTTTTCTCTGTTTCCATAACCCCGTTGACGAAGACATAATGATATGGAATCTCATTGTATAAGTATTGTCTTGCCTCAATATCCTTACAGTTTAATGTAAACAAAGCAGTAAGTGTGGTTTGCCAGGGTTCATTTTGTGCCAGAGCATTTTCTTCATTGCCACTATGGAAATAAACTAATTGTTTTTGTGGCAAATGTACAGCTAATTGATATACTACATGTGAGCCATCATGCATTTCAAATTTAAGAAGTCGCCACATTGCTTTGGGTGCACTCAAATAGCGAGCATCTACATGAGAAGCAAGTTCATCATATACTCATTGTCTTGTTCATTAGGTCCATTTTTCATGACAACAGTTGCTGCATCATAACCTTTATAAATATACTAGCAACTTGCCCGTAAAAAATGACGGAAGTAAAATTGTAAGCCTGCCAATGCTGTTTGCCACACAATGCAAGGATATTTGTCCTCTGAGCCCCTTCAGCGCTCATTGCAAGCCTCCTCCCCTGTGTACTACCTTGGATTAAGAGTTAGTGCCTTGGGTTAAGTGTTACTGCTTTGAGTTAAGTCCCATTTTATTTCTTGCTTCTGCGATTTTCGATCGTGTTAAAAGGCAAAATATGCCTTAAATTAACTTGCAACCTCACTCACAGGCTCCCTGTGTCCATCTACGTACTTCGGGTCCTAAGTCATGCGGCCATCGCTAAGTCATTGAAGCTAAGTCCCACGTGTTTCAACTGTTTGTGCTCAATGTCCTACTGGCCTCACGATGAGTGCCTTTGGCGCTCATTGCAGCCTAAGTCCTGCATGCCTCAACTGCTCGCCTCACTTTGCGAGGCTCGCAGTGCAGTCTAAGACCACGTGCTGCAGTCGTCAACAACTCGCCTCACAAGACGAACAAAGCGTGACCAACGGTATATCCGCAATTATTATGTGATTTATAGACATATTTAATTGATTTTATAGAAGTGCAAGCTTCCACAATTATGTGTGCATTATATTTCATTAATAAATGTGGATTATATGACACCACAGATGTGTCATCTACATTTTTCCTCTAATTATTGTGTGTGGACCTCTTCTCCATCTGTACAATGAATATCATCACAATTTGCAATTGTTTGATCTCAAGTCTTTTGGGAAATCTGTAGTGCATTTTTTATTTTCTATACATGGTGAGTTTGGGTTTAGCTCTTCACATGGTCCATGAATCATGCGATGTGTTAAAATGTGATAGAGTGCTTCATGCTTTTGTCTCTGGCCATTGAAGATTACATGTAAATGTAATACATACCTCATGTATCCAAACTTCATTACAATAGCCATAGCATCTTTGTATCTTTCTCGCATATTGCGAGGAGATCCTTGGAATAAAGATGGTAAAATGATGGCTCTGCCAGCTGTCAGATTTTGGTTTGTAGCCGCCTCAGCCACATAATCCTTGAGGCCACAATACTGTTTGACATGTAGTTTATTTTGTTGATAGTTGATGAAATTTAAATTATTTGTTTCTAAGTGTAGGTATGAATCAATGATCCATTGTTGTGTCAGTTTTCCAGCACATAAGATGTGATTAAATTTGAGCCACTTTAAATTCAAGCATGGAAATATCACTTCTCACACGTAGTTTAATGTTTGGATAACTGGAAAGTATTAATTTTCATTGCCAACCTGTCTCCCCATTGTGATACAAAAATTGCTTAAGTTATTGGATCCAAGTTGGTACTTAATATATTGATGTTAATGAAAGGTTGCTCTTCATTTCTTGCATATATTCTAATATCCTTCTGAAAAGGTGGTTCCCACTCATAATTTAGGAAAAACATTGCAAACTCATTAACTGTGGGTAAGTTGTAACGTCATTACATATCAGTATGTCGGTCTCTTCTAAGAACCATATTAACTTTTGGCATGTCCAATTGATTTTGTTCAGCATGAATGCATTCTTGTTGTTTTTTATAACCTTGGGTGTATAGATTTTTTCCATAATCTTATCAAACTCATTTTCAGGCAGCTGCATACATTTTTCCACAGCTTTGTTTGGATTTAGTACATAGAGTTGAACATGTCCTTCAACATTCCTAGCTAATGTTGCACCCATAAATTCAAAATGAATGGCACTATTGTAATATTGTAAGATTGTATATTCGCTTTAAAACTTTTGTAATAAGAAAATTGGGTCACTCATTATACTTTGTAAATATGTTGGTAATGTATTTTTTTCGGGAAGTTTGACTTTACCCTTTTAACAGCAACTAATGAACTTACCATGTCTTGGTCTTTAACTTAAAAAATGATAAGCCCCACAAAATTGACAAAGCACATTCAACATCCCACAATGGTGCAGTCTACATGTATATCTGTAAATAATGCACTTTCCTGAAAAGCAAGCTCAACATTACAATCTATATCAACAGATTCTTCACATATTTCCGGCACAATATGTTTTACTTTCCTATCTCTGTTACTCAGACTTTGCGGATCAACCATGTGTCGTTTCTTGGACATTTGTTGACGAACTTCTTCTCATAGTTTTTTCTTACTGTCCTCCATATTTTTTGTCGTTCGTTGGCCAGACATTGTTTATACTGGTTGCTGGTTTCTGGCTTTTCATCCATAGAAATCTGTAATTATAAATATGAATGTTTATTTGCAAGCTACCAATCATGTAAATAAGCCATTTGTGTGTGAAGTAATCATGTAATGTAGCTTATCTCCTCAACTGCCTTTCCACTGTTGTCAATGCAGTGTGCCTTTTTTTAGACATTCTCTGACGTTCTTCTTGTATTCTTCTCTTTGTCTCCTCCGACTGTTTTGCTCTCCATCTTTGTTGATGTTTTATGCCCATACATTGTTTGGCTTCCTTCCTGGATTCAGTATTTTCAGCCATTTTAATTTGTAATGAAAAAAGTAAATCTGTATTTGTAAAGTATAAATTATGGTAATGAAGCAATGTCAATTTTAGGAACCATTTAGTTTAGGTTATGTGAAATTGTATTGAATTAAGATGTTGAACTAATTATTTTGTTAATATTTCATTGCAATCTGCTCTCTCACTCTCTCTGGAACAACAATCAAACACACTGTCTGAAGTTTTGCTGCAGTCTCTCCACTATCTGTAGGCCTCATTCTCTGCTCTCTCATTCTCTCTGGAACAACAATCAAACACACTGTCTGAAGTTTTGCTGCAGTCTCTCCACTATCTGTAGGCCTCATTCTCTGCTCTCTCACTCTCTCTGGAACAACAATCAAACACACTGTCTGAAGTTTTGCTGCAGTCTCTCCACTATCTGTAGGCCTCATTCTCTGCTCTCTCACTCTCTCTGGAACAACAATCAAACACACTGTCTGAAGTTTTGCTGCAGTCTCTCCACTATCTGTAGGCCTCATTCTCTGCTCTCTCACTCTCTCTGGAACAACAATCAAACACACTGTCTGAAGTTTTGCTGCAGGTATCTAAAGACAATGAGGAGCCATTTCAACTTGTACTATATGTAATATTATCAATATTTGAATGAATGTTTCTGTGATATAATATCTGATGAGATAGAAACTTTTACTAAGCAAATCTATACCTATGCATTTGTCTGAAACCCCCCTTACCTTGCCTGCTCCCCCACCCCCAAAGCCTGGTTTTATTGCTTCTTATCTGTGAAATAACATTTGTCTATCCTTCTCATTTTCTGTTGCAGTCTCTCCACTATCTGTAGGCCTCATTCTCTGCTCTCTCACTCTCTCTGGAACAACAATCACTTCCCACCCCCCCTGCCACTCACCCACCCACCCCTTGTTTCTTTTGATTTATTGAGTCACTCAAATTTCCTAGAGCTTATCAATTAGCAACACCTGCTAACTATACCTAATTAATCTATTACTCAATGTTTCCTCATGCCTGTTCCTTCCTCATTACATCCTGTCTTTTCCTCAAGCTCCTCTTCTCAACTTTTCCACATCATGTCTCCAACATAACCATCTCACCTTACATGCTCTCCTCTCCTCTTTTATGCTCCCATGAGCTACTCTCATACCTCCATTTACTATCTCCTCCCCCTTCTAACGCTCATAAGCAGAAACACTTCTGCAAGTCCAAATCCCACTACCTCTCCCTCTCTCTCATCCTTTTGTTGGCTTCTTGGGACATACCTCCTAACACAGGCCCCTTACCTCCCACTCGCAGATTATACTATATGACCACTATGGCCAGATAAGATATTACATACTAGGATCACTTACCAAAATACTTTCTCAGATGCTTTCCTTTTCCTTCTATATGAAAAAACTTTCTAACTTTGCATACCCTCCTACCTAATGAAACGTCATTCATTTACTTCCTGACCCTTGCTATTTCTTATCTGCCTCTTCCATCCCCTTTAGATTGTAAGTAGAGAGTTTTCAATCTTGTAGAGTGCTTTGGGAAAAAAACACTTTCTACAAAGATTCTAAGCTCAAAACAGGGTCCTCCATTTTTTGCAGTTTGTTAAAATTATATTTTTCCTTGTTGTTTTCCTCTGTATAGCGCTATGGAATATGTTGGCGCATTACAAATAAAAGTAATAATAATAATCGTACACAATGTAGTGGGGCATGACATGAGACCTGGGGGTCTGTGGCGACTGTGCAGCAAATTGACCCGGCTGAGTGAATGGGAGAAGCATAGAGAGAGCAAGGTATGATAGAGAAAGAGAGCAGTGTGTGATAGAGAGGGATAGTGCAGACTGCTTGATCGAGATACTGTGTGATAGAGAGAGTGTGTTGGAGAGTGCAGTGTGTGTGTGTCAGTTTACTGCATGTTTGTGAGAGTGTCGTGCATGTGTCTGAGAGAGGGAGAGTGCAATGTGTGATAGAGAGGAAGGGACATGTAATATGGAGACTGCAATGTAATATAGAGAGTGCTTTGTATAGGGCCACCTGGAGAAGTGTGGGGTAAGGGGAGAGACACAGGGGAGAGCATGGGGAATATACGAGGGTCAAGATACACATGTGGGATGACAGGAGTGGGAAGAGACACAGGGGGGAGAGGAGGTGAAAGAGACACAGAGGAGGGAGAGGGGGTGGAGGAGGGGGAAGAGATAGAGGGAAGGGAGTGTCTAAGAAATACAGGGTAATTACAGGGTAATACAGAGTAAGAGAGGGGGCAAAGAGACACAGGGAAGGTAGAGGGGGAGAGAAGACACATATTAGAGGGTGGAAGATACACAGGGCAGGGAGAGGGGTGGGAATAGACATAGGGGAAGCTGAGAGGGGTGTGGGTGTTGTAGAGGGGAGGGGGCAAGAGACACATAGAATGGAGATGGGGTTGAAAGAAACATAGAGAAGTGAGAGGGGTGGGGTAAAGAAACACAGGGGATGGTGGGCCAAGAGACACAGGGGAGTTATAAGTTAGGTCTCTGTCCAGAAACCGTTATTGCAGCAAGGTTCTGTATTGCAGGTAATTTGACAGACTCCTGCTAAATATGAAGGAAGATTATTATTGTAGAATGAATTATTGAATGACTATGCTTACAATGTTTTAACTGACGTCTGGCTGATATATTTTTTTAGGTTAAGAAATCTGTGACTAAAGTAATGATTAGTAAATGTTAACCTCTTACCCTTGTATGTATTTTGAACAAATCATAAAGAGTTAAGTGAGTATTTGTAAAATTTAACATTTTGAGAGAACGTGAATTAAATCAATTATGATTTTATAATTAATATTAATGTAACATAGTATAATATGTGAGAAATATAAAGCTAAATAATTCATAAATCATAATCATCTAATTTGCTTTGTGTGTGAGTGTAAAATAAAGACAGCTGCAAACTGTGGATTTTTATTTCTTTAATGAGTATATGTTATACAATACAAACATATAGACCATAGAATTAATTAAATGAAGGGGAAACATATTAAATATATATTTTCATTTTCAGTTAATAAATAAATTAATCAAGTAATAAGTTATAAGGCTTTACCTGTTATTTTTATATGTATGTTGTAGAAATCATACAGGTAACTTTGCATGTGTTTCATCATTAGCATGTTTTTCTCCCATTTCATGTTGTAAGTTGTATGTGAATAGGTGCTTGGTTACTACAAAAATGGAGGATGTTCTGTGGCTCGCGATGTTCATCTGCGTGCTTCCCGTTCTTGATCTAAGTGTTACTGTGTATGGGTTCGTTTTTACGTCCTTCGTCATCGGTTTCATGTATTTACGTTTTACCGGTGGCCTTTTTTTTCCTGGCTTAGGCGATTTTACATTGCTGGAAAAGGCATTATATGCCTCAAATTAACTTGCAACCCGACTCACAGGCTCCCTGGATCTCCCACTATGCTGTGTGTGAGTGTGTAAGTTCATTTTTTTGCATATTAACACAAATATTACAATCCCTGACAATGTGATATGTGGGCTTTATACATTGGGCTGTCAAATGAGGCTTCCATTCCATGTCTACGATAAGAATTTAACCGAGTGAAGTTTATAAGAAATAACAAACATATGAGCTTTACTTGTAAATGCACTACAGTGGTCGTCAATCACTACCGAGCTATCACATCACACAATAAATCTAACCTTAGAAAAATGTCAACTGAGTGCTCAAAATGTCACTAAGATCCTAAGCCCAGTCCCATAACTATTTTAAAAATTGCTAGGGGTTAATACTGTCAAAGTCTTTGAACCAAGGGAACCCTGGGATCTCCCCTCAATATCCACTACCCAATATGATCCAAGACATTACCGGGATCCCCCTTAACACCTGCTACTCTCAGTGAGCTCGGGTTTCCCCAGGATTCCTCCTTAATAACTGCTTCTCCATACAAGCCCACAACTTAAATATAACCATGGGAGACCTTATGGAACTCCATAATATCAAATATTAACCCACTAGCAACTTGCCCGTCAAAAAACGGCGGTCAATAAAAGAAAGTGTTGAAATGCTGTTTGCCACACAATGTGAGTGTACTGTGTGCCTCAACTATATAGACCCTCTAACACAGTAATGAACGCATGTAATAACACTATAAGTGCCATAAGGGTCATCCAGGACCCTCATGACCCAAAGTGTAAGCACTACACCATTTTAACCCGATCTCTTATGGGGGTCTATACAGACCCTCATAAGCCTCTATTTAACCCCATTAGTCCCATAAGGGTATATAAAGACCCTCATGGGACAGTTAGAAGCCTAAAATTACCTCATAAGTGCTGTGAGGGTTCTCCAGTACCCTCATGACAGTAGGCATAGACACTACACTGCACTATAGCCCACCAATAAACCATTAAATGTAAATTAACCCCCTCTACACTAACCTATTAACACCAAACATACAGTGGATATAAAAAGTCTACACACCCCTGTTAAATTGTCAGGTTTCTGTGCTGTAAAAAAATTAGAAAAAGATAAATCATTTCAGAACTTTTTCCACCTTTAATGTGACCTATAAACTGTACAACTCAATTGAAAAACAAACTGAAATCTTTTAGGTGGAGGGAAGAAAAAAATAATAATAATGTGGTTGCATAAGTCTGCACACCCTCTTATAACTGGAGATGTAGCTGTGTTCAGAATTAAGCAATCACATTCCAAATCGTGTTAAATCGGAGTCCGCATACACCTGCCATCATTTAAAGTGCCTCTGATTAACCCCAAATAAAGTTTAGCTGCTCTAGTTGGTCTTTCCTGAAATGTTCTTAGTCGCATGCCACAGCAAGAGCCATAGTCCACGGAGAGCTTCCAAAGCATCAGAGGGATCTCATTGTTAAAAGGTATCAGTCAGGAGAAGGTTACAAAAGAATTTCCAAGGCATTAGATATACCATGGAACACAGTGAATACAGTCATCATCAAGTGGAGAAAATATGGCACAACAGTGACATTACCAAGAACTGGAGCTCCCTCCAAAATTGATGAAAAGACGAGAAGTAAACTGGTCTGGGAGGCTACCAAGAGGCCTACAGCAAGATTAAAGGAGCTGCAGGAATATCTGGCAAGTACTGGCTGTGTGGTACATGTGACAGCAATCTCCCGTATTCTTCATATGTCTGGGCTATGGGGTAGAGTAGCAAGACGAAAGCCTTTTCTTACGAAGAAAAACATCCAAGCCAGGCTACATTTTGCAAAAACACATCTGAAGTCTCCCAAAAGCATGTGGGAAAAGGTGTTATGGTCTGATGAAACCAAGGTTGAACTTTTTGGCCATAATTCCAAAAGATATGTTTGGCGCAAAAACAACAGTGCACATCACCAAAAGAACACCATACCCACAGTGAAGCATGGTGGTGACAGCATCATGCTTTGGGGCTGTTTTCTTCAACTGGAACTGGGGCCTTAGTTAAGATAGAGGGAATTATGAAGAGTTTCAAAAACCAGTCAATATTGGCACAAAACCTTCAGGCTTCTGCTAGAAAGCTGAACATGAAGAGGAACTTCATCTTTCAGCATGACAACGACCCAAAGCATACATCCAAATCAATGAAGGAATGGCTTCACCAGAAGAAGATTAACTTTTGGAATGGCCCAGCCAGAGCCCAGACCTGAATCCGATGGAAAATCTGTGGGGTGATCTGAAGAGGGCTGTGCACAGGAGATGCCTTCGCAATCTGACAGATTTGGAGTGTTTTTGCAAAAAAGAGTGGGCAAATCTTGCCAAGTCAAAATGTGCCATGCTGATAGACTCATACCCAAAATGACTGTGTGCTGTAATAAAATCAAAAGGTGCTTCAACAAAGTATTAGTTTAAGGCTGTGCATACTTATGCAGCCATATTATTTTATTTTTATATTTTTTTCTTCCCTCTACCTAAAAGATTTCACTTTGTTTTTCAATTGAGTTGCACAGTTTATAGGTCACATTAAAGGTGGAAAAAGTTCTGAAATGATTTATCTTTGTCTCATTTTTTTATAGCACAGAAACCTGTCATTTTAACAGAAGTGTGTAGACTTTTTATATCCACTGTACATAAACATAAAACAAAGTAAAATAAACATAATACGCAGTGTACTTACCTCCCTGTGATGTCCCCGGCCTTCTACTCTTTTGCCCCGGATAACAAAAAAAAAATTGTAAAAAAATAACGGAAGTCTGCACTTGCGAACCCCCCCTACGCTAATGAGCCTCCTACGGATTGTTCCAGAATAAAATTGGCAATGGCGGCTTTTGATTGGCTGAAAACGCTGTCTATCAAACTCAGCCAATCAGAAGACGCCAAGGTGTGAGCCAATCAGAAAGGAATACACCCCAAAATCCCACTCTGATTGGATAATGCAGCTGCCAATCTTTATTTTCACAAATTAGAATGCTTTATTGCCATCAGCCAATCATAATGGGATACACCCCCACGGGGTGATTGGCTGAAGACATCTGAGCCTTCTCATTGGGTGTAATACTGATTGACATTGACAACAGCCAATGAGAAGGCGCAAATGCCTTCAGCCAATCAGTACGTGGGGGTGTATACCATTGTGATTGGCTATTGTCAGTGCAACCAATCAGAATGAGCAGATGCCTCCAGCCAATCACCCTGTGGGGGTGTATTCCATTGTGATTGGCTGAAGGCATCTGCGCCTTGTAATTGGTTTAAAGAAAGATTGACAGGTGCATTATCCAATCAGAGTGGGATTTTGGTATGTATCCCTTTCTGATTGGCTCACACATTGGCACCTTGTGATTGGTTGAATTTGATAGACGCGTTTTCAACCAATAGAAGGCGGCATTGGCTATTTTCTTCCGGAAAAGGCTCCGGGAGGCTCATCAGTGTCGGGGAGGTCCACAAGTGCGAATCTCCTTTTTTTTTTTTTTTTTTTTTTTTTTTTTTTAGAGTGCGTTTCCAGGACGGGGCAGAAGAGGAGGAGGCCGGAGACATCGCGGGGAGGTAAGTACAATGTAGATTATATGTTTTTTTTTATTTTGTTTTAAGTTTATGTATGTGTTCTAATGTTATTTATTTTTTTAACAGGGGCCGCGCCGGAGAAGAAGAAAAGAAGAAGGAAGGGGACATGCTGGAAAAGTGAGTAGAATATTTAGAATGTTTATAATGTTTATTTATTTTCTGTAAATGTGTTGCACTAATTTATTTATATTTTTTTCTCTAGGTTGCTGATCTGAAGTGACATCTGCAAAGGTAAGTGGTCTTAATTATTTTCTTTGAGCTTAGAATTAGAGTATTTTATATAGAGATAGCATTTATTGTATGTTAGGTAGGGGGTGTATTTTATATAGATAGCATGTATTTTAGATAGATAGTATTTATTGTATATTACATAGATTGTGGGATGTATATTAGATAGATAGGATTTATTGTATATTAGTTAGATTGGGGGTATTGTATTGTATTTTATTTAATTTGTATTGTATGTATTGTGTTGTATTGTATGTATTATATGTCTTTCCTTTTCAGATGTGTAATGTTTTTTTTTTTCTGTAGTGGGGGGTGGTTGTAATGTAATGTTCCTTTTTTGGGGGGGTGACTTAGCTTTTTTTTATTTTCTGTAATGTAGATTTTTGTTATTTTTGGTGATTTTTTTAGTTGATATTTATAATGTTTTATTGGGGGGGTATAGTGCAGTGTAGTGTTTATACTTAGTGTCATGATGGTCCTTGAGGACCGTCATGGCACTTATGTGGTTAATGTTGGGTTGTAACTGCCCCATAGGAGTAATAATATACCCTTATGGGACTGATGGGGTTAAATAGAGGCTTATGAGGGTCTGTATTGATCCTCATGAGTGACATTGTTATTTATTTGCTTATGGGGGTCTGTATTGACCCTCATGAGTGACAGGGTTAATTAAGTGCATATGGGGGTCTGTATTGACCCCCTTGAGTGACAGGGTTAATTATGGGTTTATGAGGGTCTGTATTGACCCCCATGAGTGACGGTGTTAAGTGCTTATGGAGGTCTGTATTGACCCCCATGAGTGACAGGGTTAATGAAGGGCTTATGGGGGTCTGTATTCACCCCCATGAGTGAAAGGGTTAATTATGGGTTTATGGGGGTCTGTATTGACCCCCTTGATGACCGGATTAATTAAGTGCTTATGGGGGTCTGTATTGACTCCCATGAGTGTTAGGGTTAAATATAGGTTTATGGGGGTCTGTATTGACCCCCATGAGTGACAGGGTTAATTAGGTGTTTATGGGTGTCTGTATTGACCCCCATGAGTGAGGGGGTTAATGAAGTGCTTATGTGGGTCTGTATTGACCCCCATGAGTGACAGGGTTTTATTATGGGTTTATGGGGGTCTGTATTGACTCCCATGAGTGACTGTGTTAATTAAGTGCTTTGGGGGGTCTGTATTGACCTCCATGAGTGACAAGGTTAATTATATGTATTATGGGGGTCTGTATTGACCCCCATGAGTGAGGATGTTAATGAAGTGCTTATGGGGGTCTGTATTGACCCACATAAGTGACAGGTTTTTTTAGGGGTTGATGGGGCTCTGTATAGAGCCCCATGCATGATAGGGTACATTTTTTCGTTTATATTACAGGTCCTTTAAGGACCTTTACGCTACTTTAAGGACCCGTGAGGCGGGAATTTTGAATATTCATTGCAGCGGGCCCCCGATTGCGTGCGATCGGGGACCCCCACTACGAGGGTTAATGTGGGGTTAATGCAGGTTTCCCAGCTTATCTGGGATCCCGTGGGTTAAATGCGGGTTTCCGAGCTTATCTCGGATCTGTTTTTGGGTAAGTTGTAGGTGTCTGGGCGGTCCGGGGTCGTGGAGCCTCGTTTTCGTTTTTTTCGGCGGCCATTTTTTCTCTTGCTTAGAGGATTTTCGCTTGTCTAAACTCTTCAATTTGGACTTAAATTGAGGTGTAACTTCACTTTCATAGGTCCTTCGTGCCCCCCCCCTTGCTGTGGGTAAGCTTTTTATGTCTTTTTTGTGAGTACTTATTGTGTTTTTAATGTTTTTTTGTGCGTGCGGTTCGGCCGTTATGGTCGTATTTTTTCCGTTAAGGTCGTATTTTTGCGTCTCATATTTTTTTGTGTAAATCCGTGGTAGTGCCGCTTGTGTGGGTGTTTGTAACTGCCTGTGAGGCCGTAGAGCCTCCACCTCAGTTGGTGTCAAGGAGCGCTAAGCGAGCCCGCACCATTAGCAACAACCCGCATGCTCACAACTATATATGTGAATACTATGGGGTCCTTATGGACCCCAATGATGGTCTAAATTACAACTATCGGGGTACATAATATTAAGCCCTATATCATGGGGTTCTTAGCAGATACTAAGCTATTACCATGTTGTTCTTATGGACCTCCATGACATATAATGCTAACCCATGGCACCCTTCCTACTACCACAGGGTCCATAACAACCTCCATAGCCCCTAACACAAAATTCATTAAAAAATACTATGTAAAAAAAAATGTAAATTTTAAATGACAAAAATATTACTTTAGAAAAACAAAAAAAAATCAATAAACATAGAAGGCTTGTACATATTATGGGGCCAAAATGTACATATATTAGTTCTATATTGAACCAAAAACTATGTGTCAAAATGTTAAAACTTTTCATAGTAGAGTAGAAATGGACAAATTAGTTTCTTCAGAATTTGAACATTTTCTGATTTACTTAAACCATCTTTGAAGATTAAACTATCACATAAAATTTATTTTTTTCATTTTGGTATATTCATAATCACTGCAATGGAACTTGTATCCACTTAGAATTCTATTTCTCCCCCTGTCTATTTTGTTTATGTATATATATTACATGACTGAGACTTATCAGGTGCGACTGTCAAGGCTACTCTAGAGAATTGATATATGGTTCACCTTGCAGATGGTTTGATAATTTAGTCTGGCCAACAAAATAATAATACAATCTTAACATTCTAAGGGTGAGTTTGACATTGGACAAGAAGTAGGCAAAATAAACACAGACAGAATACATTACAAGGCGGTGTCAGAATAAAAAGGATTTATCATTTTTTAAATCTTAAAGGAAGGGGTGAGATAGAGAATTTCTTCTCATAATGAATAATGGTTAAACAAAACATATTAAAAAGTGTTAGGCATAAGTTTGTATAAATATAATTATGACAATATGGATTGTATTCAATTAGCACTGATAAAATAACTTGAATGTAACATCAAAATCCCTACTTTCAGTTGTATAATTCACATAAAAGTGAATAGGAAAAAAAAAGGATCTAAGACTGACCTTGTAATAAATAGTGATTGGTTCTGGGAGAACATGCAGCCTTATTAAATTGCGATTTCGACAATTCTAAAGTGCTCTATATAAGCACATAGCATTTTTTTTTGCAGAAATTTTTATTTAGTGAAGACCTTGCTTTCGGATAGAAGTTCACTAACTAAAAACTTCTGTAAAAAAATATTCTATGTGCTTATATAGAGCCCTTTAGAATTGGCTGATTCGCAATAAGTTTGTATAAATATAATTATGACAATATGGATTGTATTCAATTAGCACTGATAAAATAACTTGAATGTAACATCAAAATCCCTACTTTCAGTTATATAATTCACATAAAAGTGAATAGGAAAAAAAAAAGGATCTAAGACTGACCTTGTAATAAATAGTGATTGGTTCTGGGAGAACATGCAGCCTTATTAAATTGCGATTTGGACAATTCTAAAGTGCTCTATATAAGCACATAGCATTTTTTTTTGCAGAATTTTTTATTTAGTGAAGACCTTGCTTTTGGATAGAAGTTCACTAACTAAAAACTTCTGTAAAAAAATATTCTATGTGCTTATATAGAGCCCTTTAGAATTGGCTGATTCGCAATTTAATAAAGCTGATGGTGTCTGGCCTGGATGTATGCAAAAAAAAATGCATCCGGTGAATGTAATATTTGCTGGCAGGGTATTGGTTTTATTAGGTTGCCTATAGTTCTAATCCCTATGTTTTCCTACTGGAAATCGGTGGTTTCTTTTTAGTGGGAGGATGTTGTGTGCAAAAGTGGTTTCCTGATGAGGTGCCTGGTCCATATAATCACATATTATAATTGTCCAACTACGATTCGTCGTTACGCTGTTTGCGTACGACTTAGCGATGAGATGCAGCGAGGTGAACCGTTAAACCGTAGCACTTAGGCAATGAGCGCCAAAGGCGCTCATTGCTGGCGAGGCGAGCCGTTAAACACGTCACAAGCACGACTTAGTAAAAAAAAACACCTTGGAACCAACCTTAACGTAACAAACACCCACACGCACTAAAAATACGACTATAACGGCCGACCCGCGCGCAACTAAAAACAGTGAATACACACCAAATACTCACACAAACTACATAAGAAGCTTACCCATAGCAAGGGGGGGCATCCAGTACCTCTGAAAGTGAAGTTACACCTCCATTTAAGTCCAAATTCCCGAGTTCAGACACACGAAAATCTTTGAAGCGAGAGAAAAAATGGCCGCCGAAAAAAACGAAAGCGAGGCTCACAGCCCATCCACGTACAAATTACCCAAGAAGGAATCCGAGATAAGCTCAGAAACCCGCATCAACCCCAGGGGATCCGAGATAAACTCAGAGCCCTGCATTAACCCCACATTAACCATCGCAGTGGGGGTCCCGATTGCACGCGATCCGGGACCCCCGCTGCAAGCAAAATTCAAAATTCCCGCGTTACAGGTCCTTAAAGGACCGTAATTGTCCTTAAAGGACCCGTTGTAAAAGAAAAAAAATACACACTGTCACCCTGTCAATCACGGAGGTCAATACAGACCCCCATAAACCCCTCATTAACCCTGTCACTCATGGGGGTCAATATAGACCCCCATAAGCCCTTCATTAACCCTGTCACTCATAGGGGTCAATACAGACCCCCATAAACCCCTCATTAACCCTGTCACTCATGGGGGTCAATATAGACCCCCATAAGCCCTTCATTAACCCTGTCACTCATTGGGGTCAATACAGACCCCCATAAACTCCTCATTAACCCTGTCACTCATGGGGGTCAATACAGAGCCCCATAAACTCCTCATTAACCCTGTCACTCATGGGGGTCAATATAGACCCCCATCAGCCCTTCATTAACCCTGTCACTCATGGGGGTCAATACAGACCCCCATAAGCCCTTCATTAAGCCTGTCACTCATGGGGGTCAATACAGACCCCCATAAGCCCTTCATTAACCCCCTCACCCATGGGAGTCCATACAAGCAGAATTCAAAATCCCCGCATTACAGGTCCTTAAAGGACCCGTTGTAAAAGAAAAAAATATATACACTGTTACCCCGTCAATCATGGGGGTCAATACAGACCCCCATAAACCCCTCATTAACCCTGTCACTCATGGGGGTCAATATAGACCCCCATAAGCCCTTCATTAACCCTGTCACTCATGGGGGTCAATACAGACCCCCATAAACCCCTCATTAACCCTGTCACTCATGGGGGTCAATATAGACCCCCATAAGCCCTTCATTAACCCTGTCACTCATGGGGTCAATACAGACCCCCATAAGCCCTTCATTAAGCCTGTCACTCATGGGGGTCAATACAGACCCCCATAAGCCCTTTATTAACCCTGTCACTCATGGGGGTCAATACAGACCACCCATAAGCACTTCATTAACCCCCTCACTCATGGGGGTCCATAAAGACCCTCATAAGCCTCTATTTAAACCCATCAGTCCCATAAGGGTATATTAACACCATTATGGGCCTGTTACAACACTACATTAACCACATAAGTGCCATGATGGTCCTCAAGGACCATCATGACATTAAGTATAAACACTACACTGCACTATACCCCCTCATTAAATATCAACTAAACACCCTCTACACTAACCTATTAACACCTACACTACCTAGCCCCTAATAACCCCCACCACTCTAATTACAAAAAATAAAAAAGCCTAAAGTCCCCCCCAAAAAAAATATACATTACATGAAATAAAAAACCTAACTCACAAAAAAAATAAACTATATTAGAGAAAATAAAAAACCTAAGTCACAGAAAATAAAAAAAACCTAAGTCACAAAAAATAAAAGAGGAACATTACAGAAAATAAAAAAAAACATTACAACCCCTTCCCCCTCACTACAGAAAAAAAAAACCTGAAAAGGAAATACATACAAATACAATACAATACAAATACAATACAAATACACCCCTATCTCATATACATCACACAATCTATATAATATACATTCCCAATCTATCTAAATAAATACCATAATCTAATATACAATACATTCTATGCTATCTATATAAAACACATACCCCTACCTATACAGTAAATGCTATCTATATATAAACTAATCTAATTCTAAGCTAAAATAAAATAATTAAGACCACTTACCTTTGCAGATGTCCATTGAGATCAGCCACCTACGGAAAAAAAAAAAAAAATTAGTGCAACACGTTTACAGGACATAAAGAAACATTCTATATATTCTAAATATTCTACTCACCTTTCCGGCATGTCCCGTCCTTCTTCTTTTAATCCTTCTTTGGAGCGGCACCTGTTAAAAAAAACATAACATTAATACACATACATAAAATTAAAATAAACATAATCTACATTCTACTTACCTCCCCGCGATGTCTCCAGCCTCCTCCGGATCCTATTCTGCCCCGCCCTGTATAAAAAAAAAAAAATATATATATATATATATATATATATATATATACTTACATCCGCACTCATGGACATCCCCGATGCTAATGAGGCTCACAGAGACTTTTCCAGAAGAAAATAAGCAATGGCGCCTTCTGATTGGTTGAAAACGCTGTCTATCAAGTTCACCCAATCAGGAGGCGCCAATGTGTGAACCAATCAGAAAGGGATACACCATAAAATCGCACTCTGATTGGATAATGCACCGGTCAATCTTTATTTAAACCAATCACAAGGTGCAGATGCCTTCAGCCAATCACAATGGAATACACCCCCACAGGGTGATTGGTTGGAGCATCAGCGCATTCTGATTGGTTGCACTGACAATAGCCAATCAGAATAGAATACACCCCCACGTACTGATTGGTGAAGGATTTTCGCATTCTCATTGGCTGCTGTTAATATCAATCAATATTACAGCCAATGGGAAGGCGCAGATATCTTCACCAATCAGTACGTGGGGGTATATTCCATTGTGATTGGCTGATGGCAATAAATCCTTAGGATTGGTTCAAATACAGATTGACAAGTGTTTTATCCAATCAGCATGTATTTTGCGGTGTATACTTTTTTCATTTGTTCACAATTGGGGTCTTCTCATTGGCTGAATTTGATAGACAGCCTTTTCAGCCAATCAGAAGCCGCCATTGCCAATTTTATTCTGGAACACTCCGTAGGAAGCTCATTAGCGTCGGAGACATCCGCCAGGGCGGATGTGTGTCGCTTTTTTATTTTATTTCTTTTAACGCGCGGATGCTTCCGGAGAAGAACAACAGGAGGCCGGAGACATCGCGGGGAGGTAAGTATAATGTACATTGTGTTTATTTCACTTTTTTTATGTTTATGTATGTTTACTAATGTAATGTTTTTTTTTAACAGGAGAAGAGTCAAAGATGGAGGACGTGAAAGGCTGGAACGTGACATGCTGGGACGGGACATGCTGGAAAGGTGAGTATAATATTTAGAATATTTAGAATGATTAGAATGTTTAGTTATTTCATGTAAACGTGTTGTATTAATTTTTTAAATCTTTTTTACCATAGGTTGCTGATCTGAAGAAACATCTCAAAGGTAAGTGGTCTTAATTATTTTATTGTAGCTTAGAATTAGAGTTGCTATATATAGAGATAGCATGTATTGTATATTAGATAGATAGGGGGATGTATTATTAGATAGTATTGTATATTACATAGTGGGATGTATATTACATTATATAGTGGGATGTATATTACGTATTGGGATGTATATTACATAGTGGGATGTATATTACATAGTGGGATGTATATTAGATAGTGGCATGTATATTAGATAGGTGTGTATTGTATTTAATTGTATTGTATTTAATTGTATTGTATTGTATTTAATTGTGTTGTATTTTATTTAATTGTATTGTATTTTATTTATTGTATGTATTATATGTATTTCCTTTTTTGGTGTGTAATTTTTTTTTAAATTTTGTAGTGGGGGGGGTTGTAATGTATTTTTTTATTTACTGTAATGTTCCTTGTTTTATTTTTTGTGACTTAGGTTTTTTTTTTTGTTCTGTAATGTACATTTTTTATTTTTGGTGATTTTAGTTTTTAATATTTTA
The DNA here is from genome assembly GCA_027410445.1 of Discoglossus pictus. Classification (NCBI taxonomy): domain Eukaryota; kingdom Metazoa; phylum Chordata; class Amphibia; order Anura; family Alytidae; genus Discoglossus; species Discoglossus pictus. The sequence goes on along the minus strand of CM050166.1, from coordinate 213,947,095 downwards.
TGTAATGTAGATTTCTGCTTTTTGATGAATTTAGTTACTTGAGGCACACAGTACACTCACATTGTGTGACAAACAGCATTTCAACACTTTCTTTTATTGACCGTCATTTTTTGACGGGCAAGTCGCTAGTATATTTTATAATTATACAATTTAAGACGTATTTTCACAACCATCTTATTCTGCACATGCAATGTTCCTAGGCATCTGTTTTTTTTTGTAGCACTATTCTACTAATTTGAGTTGATTGCATTTTAAATATATGTAAAATTAGTTTTACACTCACATTTAGTTATGTAATTGAGCATTTCCTACATTTATAGCTACAAAAAGAAAACAACTTAAGCTGTAATACACACTCTCATACATAATCACATATATAGTTCTCAGCAGCTGGGCTTTCCAAAATCCATTGGTAACGCGTTTGCTGCCAGACAAGGAGCGCAAAAGGCACACCTTGCGCTGGTGGAGATGAGCGCTGTCTGCGACCCCGAACGACTTAGGTAGGGAGCGCTGAAGGCGCTCACTGCGCTGGTGCAGATGAGCAACGTAGATGCTCATCCCTATGACCCTGTAGCACTTAGGCAGGGAGTGCCGAAGGCGCTTTCTGCTCTGGTAGAGATGAGCGCCGTAGCAGCTCATCCCTACAAACCTGTATGACTTAGGCAGGGAGCGACAAAGGCCGTAGGCTCTCATCACTACGACCCCGTATGACACGCATCATCCGTAAAACCTGCAGGACTAAACATGAACACAAACCTCAATTACACACTTTACAATGCCAGCCACATAGGACTTACAAAAAATCGCATTCAAACATTCATCCCTATGAACCGGCACCACATTTACATATTCCCTACGACCCGCCACACTACAGATGAACACAAAGCTCTATTTTACAGTTTCCAATACGAGACCCGTAGTTGTTTGAAAAAAATAGCATTCAAAAAATATGACCCGTAACGCTTTGCCAAAATACGGACACCGCACAAAGATTTACCGGACCAACTGTCGCACGACAAAAACACAAAAAAAAAAACAAATATCACACAAATTCACTTACAAACTCATACACAGAACAGGGACACAATCAGGATGTGTATGACTGAGGTTGCAAGTTAATTACACCCATATTTAGCCTTTTTCAACAAATGAAAATCGCATAAGCAAGAAAAAAAATGGTGGACGAAAAAAACAAAAACGAGGCCCAAGAGTGTAAAAATGAACAACGAACTCGCAACACTTACACGAACCTGCTAACACATTGTGAGGTATGTAACATGTACAACATTTACGGCATTTTGCAGACACCAAACACATAGGGCCTCATTCTATTATCGGCCGTAGGAGATGCGGAGCCGCAAGGACCGGCCGCAAGCTATTTGCCTATTCTATTCCCTTCCGGCCGGGGACTCCGGCAGGCTTGCGGCCGGTGCCTTGTTATCCCTTGCGGCCGCACGCGCCGGAGGAAAGCCTTTGATCTTAAATGGCTGCAAGAGTTTCGGCCACAAGCAAATCCCGGTTGCTATTCAATTTTTCCGGGAACCCTCTCTGCAAGGCTAAAACTGGGCGGCAGCTTACTTGCAGCAAAAAGGTCCCGCAGGCACACAATTAAGCACATAATAAAGCCATCCTGCACTCTGAGGAGACTATAAAGTGATTGTAGGTGTTAGCATTCATAGCACAACATTCCCCTACACTCAAATCCGTAAATAATTTTTATTTTAATTTATGTCAAATATCCATGGAAAAAGTCCAGAGGGCTTTGAGCACCTCAGACCCGCCCACGCTGCGGCCGGAAAATAAACAGTTAATGAAATCTCGGATTTGGGCTGATGTGCAAGCTTGAGAGGGGGTTGCTATTAATCCTCATGTCCCCCATTATGATCCCTAGCATTTACAGAGCTTTACAGTGCCGTCTTGAATATATATTTGCTTTTAAAGATTTCTGAGCTTACGGCCGGCCGGTTGCAAGATATACGGCCGGCCGTAAGGGGATATCCTTGCGGCGCCGTCTATTTGAATTGCAAGGTAACGGGAGCCCCGCAAGGAATCGCAGCTTTGCGGCCGATTTACGGCCGATAATAGAATGAGGCCCATAATTTCCACGAAATGGAGGATACAACGCAAACTGCGCATGCGCACTACGTTTTAATGGTTTCTACTTGCCCTGACAGTCTATAAATACTGGAGACTTTCTAGAAATTTCTGCATTTCTCCTTAGGTGATGAATAGTGTGACTGGACATTTTACTGGTGGCGTTACTTCTGAAGCAACTTGCCTATCCCTTTAGAAGCTAAAAAACTGAAAATTACACAAAAAAAGGTAAGCTATAGTTCATTAATAATAACTTAATAAATTCATAATAAACAAAACAAATATATAATATTAAGAAAAATAACATTATTCATGGACAGAAAAAAATAAAAATACATTATTTATCTATACTAACGTGGAAAACATATACAATACAATTCATAAAATAATAATAAAAAAATATATAGAAGAGAGCATTTCAAACACAGATACATTTTTCTGTGGCCTAAAATGTTGAACATTTACAGATATAATCTATGCTCTTAGCAAAAGAATTTCCATTTTGTATTTGCACTGCATTTCAACATTTCCATATTTCTATAATTTCCAACAGACTCTCCATCCAGAGTGTCACTGAATAATTTGCAACACTGCACGGTGTAACACAGCCTGTAAACTCTCCCGAAATTTACAGAAAAAAATATTACAACAGGTAACATACAGCAATACATTTGCTTAACAAAAATACTATGCTGTTAGTGGAAAAAAATAAAATAAACATGACTTGAACATTTCCATTTCTGTTTCTCATTTTCACCAGACACTGCAGACGGTCACAGAAAGATTGGCAGCAGGGGACCCTCTGTAATTTACACACAAGACATTCAACACAACAGGTAAAGTATAAGTACAAAAAAAGAAATATAATCTATCCTGTTTGGTGTGTGCCAATCTCAAAACCTAATACAATCTAACTAACCCTCTAAGCCTATCCCCATTACCTAAACTCTTAATTCCAACAGTGCTGCACACTAAACAGAATAGCACAGAAAATTTTGGTCATATAAACAAGATCAAAGGATTTATTCTGTTTGGTGTGCGCCAATGTCAAAATGGACTGTAGTGTAACTAATCCTCTAAGCATAAAACCTACTGCAGCATAACTAACCC